>OAMR01000136.1:356050-378401 GCA_900205405.1 Echinochloa crus-galli
CCTCGTCGGCATTGCCGCCGCCTCCATCATCGTCGCCGCTGCGGCCTCGAAGGCGGAGCAGGAGCCGGATGCGGAGCCTGCGGCGGAGTGGGTCCTCGGCGGCGCGGCGGATGCGGGGAGCGGGGCGGCCAGCACGGGCGGAGGAGTTGAGCGGGGCGGCGGCGGCGGCCTGAAGCTCCACCTCCACGGGCATCGTCGCCGCCGCGGCCCGAAGGCGGAGCCAGAGGCGGGGATTGCGGCGGAGCCCGTCCTCGTCGGCGTGGCGGATGCGGGGAGCAGGGCGGCCAGCACGCGCGGAGGAGTGGAGCAGGGCTTCTGTGGCGGCCGGGCGGAGCGGCCGCGAGCGCCGGCGCGTGACGGCCGCCGGCGGCTCACGCGGAGGGGAGAGGAGGAATGGAGATGCTTTGAGTACTGTCTGTTGGAGTGGAGTAGATTTGGATGGTGACCTTTTTCACTGTGCATGACTCATATTGTGGAATGGGTCTTGTATTTGGGTCTTGATTGTTGGAGATAGTCTTAGCTCAGAAAGGAGAAGGAGACAACACCTGGAACCACGCTTTGGGTATTGATTCCTTGGCTCCAGAGAGAAATCTCTAGGTCTGGCCTTAATTGGTTGTATCTAGCAATGATCTTGTTGAAGTCATTGTTCGAGACTCCAAGAATTGTTCTCTAAGGTGAAATCTGATGGTCTGGCCTTGACTGGTTGGACCATGGCAACAATGGTGCGTGTGCGTGTCATTTTTTTGTTGAAGATGTTGCTTTTTAGGGAGCCTTTTTTTAGCCCAAATGTTTGATAAGATGGTGTAAGCAATAGAAGATTAAGTCGTGTGTTGTTTGTTGGTGTCTAGATATATGTTGCCATATCTATTTTCTTTTTTTTTTCTTTTTAGCTGTGTGCATCCTAGCTATGCCGAGGCCTGAACTAGTTTTAGTATATTTGTATCATCTTGATATATCTGTCTAAGATTAATAAAATTCCCCTATCGAAAAAAGTGTTAGAACCGAATAACACCCTAGTTCCATGAATCTCTACCTAATTATAAAGCAATGATTGTTTCTGCGGTACGTCGTAATTTTACATAAAAACCCTTAAAAGTTTTATTATTAACCAACAATCCTTTTATTATTAGATACCTCAGTTCGTGTTGCTGTGCTCTCCGTCTTTGTGAGATCAAGTCGCCCACGCCCATCGTCCGCAAACAGAACTCCTTCGTCGCAATCCGGAGATGCACCAGTGCCAGCGGTGGCAACACCCAGCCCCGGCCTCCCAAGAGGCAGTGGCAACTGCTGTATCGAGGTCGGCAGGAGGCGCCGGCAAAAAAAAACCACCGGCAGTTCCGAATCCCCGCGGTCGACCTTCGCGGCCCCGTTGTCCTCCTTCAGCCTCCTCTAACCCAGCGAATCGGCAGCGACACTCCAACAGATGGTTGCTCCGCTACACGAACGGACGACACGGTTCACAGCCGGCGGCAGTGTGGTTTCATCTGCACTACCGTTGCGAAGGAAGGCAAGAGGTGCTGCGGGCTGCTGCGAGGGGCAGAGCTAGCTCGGCCCGAAAATTTGATATTTTAGGAAGATGAGCGGTGCAAAGAAAGAATCGAGGGAAAGGAAGAGTGCGTGCAGCTTTGAGTTCTGGGAAGAGATAAGGTCTAACATGCGGGTCTCACCAGGTGTGAATGGGAAATAAAAGATGTCAGATTATCAGCTGCCGAAGCAGCGAGCTAGCCAAATTGGATTTGCAAAGACTATGATCTCTCTTAGAGAAGAGTGTAATTTCTTTTTTTTTCTAATATATAATTTAGCTTGTAGCAATTCATGGATAATAATTACAAAATTTTGTTACTTTTGGTAAGACATATATTGCTCGTAAAATTATCTTACTAATTCAATATATAATTTATCATCAAACTATTTTTATTAGTCCGTACGGGCATATTTACCAGTACTACTAAAAAGCAAGTAAATGCCTGCGCACGGCAGTTGATCAGAGTCCACCCTGACTCTCGCCTTGGGCTTGGCGTGGGATGGGATGAGACTCATCACAATTGCCTCTCCTTGGGCTTAAGTTTGGGAATCTGTCTTTTTTATAGTGATGCACGAAACAAGCAATCAACCGAACAAGTTTGGCGTTGCATTCATTGCCTGACATTTGCCCCGCTGAAGTGCACATAAGTGGATAAGACAGAGGAGACAGTAGATAGAAATAAACTTCGGATCCATTTTGCTGATCTTCGTTTAGTTCCTCGCGTAAAGTTTTAACGACCCATTTTGACCGTCAACTGTTGTGCGACATGCAGTCGAGCATCATGAGGAATAAATGTTAGCATACGATGATTATTTGACAAATTCTACGGATGCTGGTCTGAGAATGTGTGCAGGTGAATTCGGGCCAAAAAGACAAAAAACTAGCAAGAATGATCCAAGGTACAAATGCACAATCACTCATGGGAGAGCCCAGGGCCAAAAGGGCCCACATGGCGGCCACACAAAAGCAGGAGAACCAGCCCATGCACAATGCCAAGTAAGCAATTCTAGGAAAACTCCTCTCGACAAATCAGACGCAAGCACAAGGATCATGAACCCATCAGAGCATGCAACCGACATAGTTTTGCGCCAATCCACCAGGAACCGACCTAAGGGTCCACTCATCAGTCACATGTCTGAAAATGGGGGCAAAAGGAGGTGGGCCCAGGCCGGTCGACCTATAGACCGGCTGACCTGGCACTGGCCCCCCTCGCCCCCAGCCTCCACGTGGTGCTTCCCATGGTTGGAAGCTCGTGATGTCTAACGTTTATACTTACCTGGCTGTGAGTCGGTGACATGCTTAGCTTATGATTGCCCGAAAGTAGAAACGCGCTGGCACTATAACAGTACTCTTACAACGTACTTTTGTAACTGCATGCACCACAAAAAAAATGATCTTTAATCACATGACATGTAATTCCAAGCTTGCTAACCTAGCTGGCTTTAGCTGAGCTGCCATGCACTTGCTACCAAGAAAACGCCTTCAAATACCCGCCGGCAACTCGATCCGGCGCCACGGCACCACAACACAACACGTTCACGTCCATCCTCATCACGCCACTCGATCTCACCACGACCATGGCCGGAGCAAGAACCATCCACATCCACTCTCTCCTCGATCTCCGTCTTCGCCCCCCTCTCGGTGCTCGCTCTCGCCACCCTCGGCGCGGATGGCGGCGGTGGCGGCAGCCGGCGGTGCCCTCCTGTCCCGTCCATGACCGCCGAGGGCGCCTGCACCGCGGTCGCCGGGACGCGCCACATGCGCGAGCTCTGCCTCCGCACGCTTCGCTCCGGCGCGCGCTCGACTCCTACGTCGCCACTGCACGGTGGCCGCGGCGACGTCGCTGCTCGACGGCGGCGCGGTGGCGGCGGACGAAGAGAAGGCCGCGTTCGGCGACTGCATGGTGGGCTACGGCCGCGCCCGCGGGGCCATGGCGCGCGTCGCCGACGACCTGGCGGCGGCCGCCGGCTGCGAGGGGGCTGCCGGCCTCAAGGCCGGCTACATGGCTGGGCTCAGCGGCATGGACGGGTGCAGGAGGGGCCTGCAGCTCAATTACCCGGCGTCGCCATTGTTGGCCAGGAACCTCGGAACATGACCCTGCTCGCTGCCTTGCTCTGCAGCCTGGTGCCCGCGCCGCTGGCTGCTTGAAGAATCATGTCAGTGGGGAAGTCACTAACCAGCAGCCCAGCAGAGAGCATTCGATTGTATAGCTTTGTTTATTGGTGTAACCAGGAAAGCAATAAATTAATATACCATGTTTTGCCATTTCGGGGTTCTTTCTGCTGTTTCTCTCCGATGGCTATGAATGTTACTGATTAGATTGGTATGTTAGTATAGCGACTCTCAGCTAAGAATATAATTTTGTAACGTAGTAAAATAGACTTTTTTGTAACATTAGATAGATAAGAGAGAAAGCTTGAATTTTCGAGTAGATAATATAAGCACTGAAATGCACAAACTAGCTGTACGTCTTGAAGTCCACTAATAATTATTAGTGGTCTGAAGTATGTAAGTGGAGTAAAGAAAATAGTATGAGGAATTTAGACCACTAATAATTCATAAGGACTTTCCTAAATAATTTATCTATATAGAAATATCACAGCAACCCACAATTGGCAAATTAAATATCTAATTAATATATATACTACTATTTATTGTAAGATGGCTTTCCTAGTTTTTTAAACGATCGTCTAAATTCCCAATCTTATAAAGAGTAGATGCGAAGGTCTATATACGTTTCAGTACTAACGCAGGCATAAATCTTCTCTATGTCGGCACGTAAAGATGTTTTTTTTGACACGATTTCGAGAATGTGTCAATGTATCACAATTTTGGACACGTTTACTACGTTACTAGTCTTATAAATACATTTTTAACACGCTATTGAAGTTGTCTCAAAATGACATAAAGTTAGACACGTTTTTAAACATCATTAACCTTAGACATGTAGTAAAGCGTATCAGACAATTATCTATAGCCATGTAAAGATGCTTTTGATATGATTCTAAAAAGTATTATTGCGTCATGCATGACCCATGGGATTAGAGGATCACTGGTCCTGTTCGTTTGGCTGGTGGATGGTGTTGGATTTTAAGAGAGAAAAACACTGCTGCCTGCTAGCTGGTTGGTGGCTGGTGGTTGGTGCTGGTTTTTGCTGAGAAAAAACGCTGCTGGTTGGTGGCTGGTAATCCAAACTTAGAACGGGCTAACCTTAGAGCATTCCTATCTACTCTCCAATTCTCAATTAAACTATTATATTAGAGAGGAGAGTATTATAAGGTTTCCAATACATCTATCTTTTCACAACATATTTTGGTTCACACCATTATTGCATCTCATCTCTCAATTTCCTGCCATCACCTCGGGCCGTGTTCCGCCTCCTACACCCATATGCACCACCCAATCCGCCGCCTCGCTGCTCGCCCGCTCTCTACCATGCATCACTCGCCCTCGTGCCACTTGAAGCCCGCCGCCACCACCCACCAGACTATGAGAAGAGATAGAATAGGTCGCAAGCGCTGATAAGAAATTAAGCCAGGGGTAAGGCCGTAAGGGCCATAGTGTCATTTCCTATATTTATCTCTTTTCTGTTCAGATTTTTCCTTTTTAAGAAAAGAGAGGCAGGTGGACGGCTCCAGTTCAAGAAACAAGGGCAAGTTGCAAAGTTACAAAAAAAAGTACATGTATAGTTAAATGTGGAACACATGCGCATTTGTCCCTTTCAATATCCATGCTATGATAAAAAGCGTATATTGGGACAATATTGTACAGGATGAACGAGGCATTCATCGAGTGTAGAGATTCGGAAAGGTGAGAGATTGAGTTTGGACAGTAAGGGCAAAATGTCATAGATGTGCATGCCCCTTGGAGATCAAGCCTGCTATTTGTAAGTTGTGTTGTGCACTTAATACTTATTTAGACTTGTTGCTAATTTTTTATGGTGTTAACTTTAGTGTGATCAACTTAGTCCCACAAGCCAGTGTTTCTGTTCTTCTTTCCGTATTCGATCGTTTTCGATATGTGACCACTCTAATTAGTTCGTTACCGATATCTCGTGAGTTCATATTCGTTTTCGTTTTCGTATTGAAATGTGAAAGTGAAAATAGTATAAGGGTTATCCTGATCAAGTTCGACTGCTTTCAACCCTACTCATATGAGTAGGTGTTTCGCAAAAGAAAAACACATGCTAAGTAACTACTCCCTTCGCTCCAATTTATTAGTCATTCCAACTTTCTTGAAAAGTCAAACCATTTTAAATATGATCAAAACTATAGAGACAATTATACCAAAAAAATAGGGCATCAAATAGATACACCTCGAAAATATATTTAATAAAGAATATAATGATACTTATTTAGTATCATAGATAGTAATATTTTATTGTACAAATTTTGTCAAACTTTAGATGTTTTGATTTTTAAAAAGTTGGAATTACTAAAAGTTTGAAACAGACGGAGTAATTAACTACTCTCTCTGTCAAAATAAATCACTTTAGTTTTGTCGTATGTAAAAAATTTTGAAGTTCGATAGCAAATCAATATTTATGACATCAAATAAGTCTATTATAATAAATTTATTGGTACTTATTGAATATTATTAATATTAATAATTTCTATATAAACTTTATTGGGAGAGTTTGGCTAACCAATCTAAAGATGTTGTTTCCTAAAATCCTAACTAAAATGCGGTTTACTAAAATAGGTTTATATTTCGAGATCCAAGCAAGCACTGTTGTGGGGCAAGTTGGAATCTTATAGACTGTTTGGATCGAAGTGCTAATGGGTGAAAGTGCTAAGCTTTAGCACTAGCTCATCCAAACAAGAGTGCTAATGTATGGTGCTAAACTTTAACCAAGACTCTGAATAGTAAAAAAGCATTAGCTTGGAGAGGAGTGCTAATGGATGCTAAACTTTAGCACTAGCACTTTAGCCAATCCAAACAGACGCTTAGAGTGTGACGGAATAGGAACTCAGGCTATGGGCCCAGTTAGCCTACGAGGCCGGCGCATGCGAGAGGCCCCCCTAGATAGGGGAAACTCAGGCCATGAGGCCCAGTTAAACCGAGGCCTGCGCGGTCTTGGGCTAAGAGCTACGTGCTCTGAGAGCGGTTGAGCCGGCGTTTCCTCAAAGCCCAAGAAAAGCCGCTGTCCTGTTCTCCTCCACGGCTATTGCGCATTTCGTCGAACAGCTCGCCGGCGAGGCTCCATCGCGTGGATCATCCCCAGCTGTTGGTGCGCTGAGCCACTGAGGTCAGCTTTGCTCAATCTCCTCCTGCACCCCTCTTTCCCTGTGCGCGGTAATCCGGTGCGTGTCTTCTTCCTCTTCTCGGTACCTAGCTTGCTAGTCCATTCTGATGTCTACCAGTTGGTTGGTCAAAGATGAGCTCGTAGTTCGCTAAATTTCCGACGAGATCTCGGTAGCATTATTATTTCAAAGTATGGGCATCTGGATATCTGATTGATTGTGCTTTTGTTCGATTGAGCAAGATATTTGATATTTCAGTACTAAGCTTTTTGAAAAAAAAAAGATTTTAGAGTGTAGTGCTTCACTATTTTAGAGCATCTTTGCATTCGGAGTGTGTACGGAGTGACCAGACAGCGTGGCAACACAATTCATACAAACTTACAAACAACTGAACTTGGAGCAGCATTGTAGGAATTGGGATTAATTTACACAAACAGGCACAATATGCTCTATCAGCTGTACAATTTATCCCGACCTCGAGTTCTGATTAATAAATATGCTATTTACACATTATACAATTGCAAAACCCTTTTTCTGCAATGCCTGCACTATTTGAACCTTGGGGTGAATCAAATTTTCTTCACTGGTTACCTCTTCTGGAAGTTAAATATCTTGAGCGAGAGCCCGAAAAGCAAGGCAAAGAGCACAGGGAATGCAACCACCACTATGGCAACAGCCCACAGGAAGTCGTGATGATACCCAAAGTAGTCTTCAACAAAGTCAGATACACGCACCCCATTAGTGAACTTCTCGGTTACATCTCCAAACTGTGAAGTAACCAGACCGTTGAGTGTCCATGCGATGGGGCAAATCCAGTAGAACCATCTCCACCATACTGGAATTCTCTGTAGGGGAAGTTGCCATTTAGCAGGGGTGGGTTAGTATATAATGAAAAGTAGGAGCACAGTTTGGTTAGAAAGTGAGACTCTAGACCTCTGAAAGAGTTGCTATACTTACAGTTCTTGGTATTAGAAATCCTGAGAAAAGATTCCAAATAGAATAAAACGCCGTGGAAGCAACGGAGGAAACGTTGTAGTTTGGAGTCAGGCCTACCATCATCATCCCGTAAAATGTGTAGTATGCTAGAGTGAAGTACATGAAGAACAAATACCAAAAGAACTTGGCAGCTGTCCATTCAAATCCAATCATAGCATATACTAGCACACCATATATTAAGGACTGAACAAAGATGTATGGAAGTTCAATTGCAACCTGCAAAATGGAGGTACAAGTTAAAAGGATTGTGTGTTCTGTTTTTCTTTCTACTTCTCAATATGTACTTTCAAGGACTTCTACTATTTGTGCCACCTTTTCATGGAATGCATTTCTGCAAAATGTATTCTTGCATCTGTAATGCACTAGCTCTGTTTGCCCATTAATTTTGTTTCTAGGGAGTAATAGATTTTGAATTACTTGTTGGACGTAGCTAACGGCAATGAACTTACCTGTCCCAAGGCATATGGCAAAGGAGAGTACATGTGAGCTGCCCTTTCCCTATAAAACACAGTCCGCTCAACTGATACGACTGGCTGGACTGAACCAGAATTTTGTACTCCCATGAAAATGACTGAGGCATACATGGAACCCATGGCATTGAACAAGTCCTGTTGATTATCCCTGCAAGAGTAGAATATCTCCAGTGAACTGCAAGTTTGTGATAAATGGGAACTAGAGGTAGCCTTTGTAAAACTGTAGGGAATTTGACATTCATATTTATCTGCTTCCTTATATTTATTATCATTACCTTTTTCTGCCTACACCCCAGAACATTGTTCCGAACAACAGGGCGATCACTGTTGTATAGAAGTATTTGACAGCAGTATATGGAGGATTTCTCCAATATGACATACTTTGCTTCCATAGGCAAGCAGAACACTGTGTCAGGAAGGTCTGCGAGTATTCCGTTGGAAAGGACAAGTCACTTGAACCTTCAGGAGGTGTGCTTAGCTCCTTTATTAAAGTTTTGTTCCTCCTGAAATGCAACAAAATGACAATATTAATGCAGAACTAGGGCATTGTTTGTCAGTTTATTCGAAATATCAATTCCAAACTATGTCTTTGAAGCTTTTGAAAGAAGATGTCTGTGGTTTCAGAATTATTTAGGTAGATATTGTTTGAAACTAGGGAAAACACAAATATTCAGCCACAGGGGATATGGACCCGGTACCCTAAACCCTTAGTGGTGTCAATATGGGTGAATATGTCTCTAGGAGGTAAAATCCATATGCTTGAGAAGTGCTACACTTTGCAGTTTAAGGATCTACACTCTTCAAATAATGTTTTAAAATGATGCGTTTCTTCCCTATTTTCAAAAATGAGATTTCAGAGCCTGAATCAGAGTTAGGTAGGTTTTTACTTCTTCGGTCCTCAATAAGATAATTAAACTATGAACCATAACAGACATGCACATACTTATATAATTCTGAATTCTTGTATACTTCACTGAAGTTGATGCCAGTTATTTGTTCTTGAACTGTACTAGTCACTTCAAGCATCCATGTTGAAGGGTTGTAGCCATCTTTTATCTTGCTGACACCTTCGACATCCTTGGTAGAATCAATGCAAACCAGGTAGAAAACATGTTGGTTCAGTGCAAAATCATAAGTCGGTTGAAATCTAAATTAGTTAATTTGCTCTTTCCTCACCTCAAAATATGTTATCAGTTCACATGAGTGCCGTCCCAATGGACCTACATAAATCTCTTCACCTCCACGTTTCATAAGGAAAAGCTGCAAAGGTGCATGGATACGTTGCCCATTAGATGTTAAAGGTATAGAAAGAATGCGAATAGCCAATGTGTTGCTTTACTCTTTCCTTCTGCATTCTAGAAAAGGAAACTATGTTTAGTATTGTTTTCTTCACCTCATCAAAAGATTCAAAGATATCGATGCTAGGTTGGTGAATGGTACAAACAACAGTCCTTCCTGTGTCCACAGTATTTCTTATGGCCCTCATGACAATGGCTGCTGCTCGTGCATCAAGTCCAGATGTTGGTTCATCCATGAAAATGATAGAAGGGTTAGCAACCAGTTCTACTGCTATTGTTAGCCTCTTCCTTTGCTCTGTTGATAATCCGCTCACACCAGGCAATCCCACCAATGCATCTTTTAAGGGTAAAAGCTCCACAAGCTCCATAACCTCATCAATAAACATCTGCACAAAGCAAAGCAGGTTTCATGTATTATACTACATAATCGGAGATTGACTAGAGCAACTATTACTTGATGAAATATAAATATGACTGGCATGTCAAATCATATATTTATCTCCAACTTTTGTGTGTACTCAGATTCTAATATTGTCAAGATTTGAATCTATATCACTAGCAACATTTGGATCAACTGGCAAGATCTCTCTTCTCATTCTAACCATGTTCACATACTTTATTAATACGCATGTATACTGTATTTTGTTAAAGAAATGATGTCTTTGTTCTTTAGCAAACCTTTCTTGTTGAGGAATCAACATCAGCAGGTAGTCTGAGCCATGCAGAGAATGCAAGGGACTCATAGACAGTAACATTTGGTGAATGGATATCATTCTGCTCACAATATCCTGATACGCGAGCAAAAGTTTCTTGCTTCTTTGGGTAACCTGATATGGTAATGTTACCCTCAATGTACCCGCTGGTCTTCCTCCCGGCCAACACATCCATCAGCGTTGTCTTACCAGCACCACTCACACCCATCAGAGCAGTAAGTACTCCTGGCCTAAATGAACCACTTATACCCTTCAGTAGTTCCAACCGTGTCTCTGTGACACCTTGTGCTCTGATTTCCTACATGTTTTATTGGATAAATAAATTTTTTTAAATGAAGGTATTGCTCTTAGATGTTCATGAATATTTGTATTTCTAATAATTTCCTTAAAACGTGAAAATACCTCTGGCATGTCTACACTGTATCTTATATCTTCAAAAGCGATGGAGAGAGGTACAAAAGGGAGGACCATTCCTTTGTTGACTGTTATAGAATTTACTTTTGCATGGTTGGAGGCTGCTTCATTATTGCTCTCATCTACAGTACCTGATAGACATATCATATATGCATGGTTATTATAAAATTACACTTAAATATATTCTTTTGTCATATTAATTGATGAAGATGAAACTGTAATTACTTCCGGTTACTGAATTGTTGGCAACCCTTCCTCTTGATGACGCTTCTAAAACTTCACCAGATAGATTTGCTTGTTTTATCTTTAATGTCTCCTCAGAAATTGTTGGCTGGTTGCTGTCAAATGCTGCAGGGAGTGTACTTTGTTAGATCTGAATTTGAGCTTTGTTTGTCGTACTTAGTTTTAATGTCTTTTCAAATGCAAGATAGCTTTTTACTCACGCTTAAGGAATGTGAGGCAGACAGTGTAGAGGATATTGAATAGCAGCACATATCCAAGCAAGGCACCCACACCGATCCAGTACCATTTTGCCTCAGTAAAAAGTCCACGAGATTCCAGAATTAGTTTTCCAAGTGGTTCTGTGGTATTAGGCAGTACCTGTTATTACATAGAAGTATTAATAAGCTTTATTGATTAGCCAGACTTGTGAAGGTTACATTTATTTGAACATAGCTCTGTTACCTTATTCCAGCTGTCACCCAGGAATTCATTTACTGATATGGCATTTTGTGCATACATCAGGGGTGATATCCAGTACCCCCAGATCCACCATTTCTTGACATTCTCTGTTAAATCAAAGGAATAGCTTAATTCTTAATTTGTGATTTCCATAACTACTGCTACCACATCAGATGCGGAACTAACAACTGAAATTAAGCAATTCGAACCAAATTTTTGTATATGGATATGTCATCAGATGCGGAACTAACAACTGAAATTAAGCAATTCAAACCAAATTTATGAAAACACTATATTTTGATTTCGCTAATTTTGCATACCTCTTGCCAGGAGGAATCCACCCAAAAGCATAAAAATCAGAATGCCGAATGAACCAAGGGTGCTTGCAACAACCTGATGCCTTGCAAGCCCAGCAATGAAACGGAACAATCCAGATGATGCCTCATTCATTAGTAAGAGGAGCAGGAACTGTCTAAAAAGTCTGCATTATCATGATTTTGAAAAATGGGTTAGCTTCTGTAATACACTCATAACATGCTGATCTATTATAGAAATTTGATTTCCTTACCTTTCCACATTGGGATCAAATCCAATGACATAGTATGTTATGAAGACCCAAATTGTTACATTCAGTAAGGAGAGTGGGGTCTTAATGATCCATGATGGCAAGGAGTATGTCCATGCAGGATAGAAGAGAAGATCCCTTTGCTTGAAGAAAACTGGGAGCTTTGCAATAGTTAAGCCAACTTCTGCCAGCCCATTGAACATGATCATCAGGATCCCAAAGAACAGAGCACCCATATATATCCTTCCATCTGTCATTGAGTCGTGATGCATATTGGTTCGGAGGAAGACGGTCATTGCAATGATTGCCATAAGTGTTAACTGAACAAAAGGAAAAAAAAAGAGCCATCATTTGGTTTATGCTTTACTGAGTAAGAACAAGGTTATTATTTAACTTGTTTTGAAGATTATTGAAGGTGCGGCTAGTATAATTTGATTTAAAAAAGCTTCAATTTTTTAGAATCACCTGTACTGCCTTGAATATGTACACAAACGAGTTCCTTTTCATTAATAGTATCTCTCTGTTGATATTTGCTTTAAGTAGTTCTTTCATGCTGGCACCATATTTTGATGTTTTCAGAGCAGCAGGATGGCTCGTACTCTTGTCAAATGGGACTGCCAACTCATTCCGTATAGCCTCACCAACATGGAAAGATTGAAATGCTTCTGCAAACTCCTTCACAGGAATGTATCGGTAGGTCTCATCACCATGTTTCCAGTATTGTCTCTGATCTTTCCTTGATGTAACCTACCACATTTCATTTAGTGATCATCGAAGTTGTGGATTATAGCTCAAAATAATGTTCAGTATTACAGAAAATATGATCCCAGCATTATATGTGATGAAATATATACTTCTTTAGGTATTTAAAGATCCTATCCTATTTTATAAAATGCCTGGTAGAAAAAGCTTGATAAATAACTGTAATGGAAGTACAAAACTCACTTCTTGCAAGAAGTCAGCTACACCTTTCCGCTGAGGGCATTTGAAGCCAACTGACTCGAAGAACTCAAGCACATGTTCACGAGGGCCATTGTACACAACCTGGCCATCTGAGAGGAGAATTATATCATCAAACAGTTCATATGTCTCTGGTGCAGGTTGTAGCAAAGCAATAACTGCTGTTCCGCCAACAATGTGAATGGTTTGCCGGATAGAGTTCACAATCTGAAAGGTCGTTGAGCTGTCAAGTCCTGTTGATATCTCATCCATGAAAAGGGCTCGCCCTGGTGTGACAAGCATCTCGGCTGCAGGACCAATTTCAGGTGTGGATGTGTTAGATCATAGAGGAGTAATATGTAAGCATCTGATAATTTCCAAAGTACATTACCTGTAGTTACTCGCTTCTTTTGGCCTCCGGATATGCCTCTTAGCATATTGTTTCCAACTATTGTATCAGCACAAATATCCAACCCCAAGACCTAGAAAATTTTGAAATGTAAAATAAATATTGGTGAGATATACATTTAATCTTCAGAAATCTTTGAGAACTTGGGAGGCAAAATTGTTGGCACTCTATTTCGCTGCACCTTTAGTATGTGATTTGTGACCACGTCAGCCTTCTGCTCTCCTGTGGCAGCAGCCTATATAATAAAAAATATGATGTGTCAAATTGTAATTTCAATGTCCGCATGTGATGAAGAACATCTAGAGCCAGCTAAAAGCTGATGTAAGATTTGCATCAAACCTTCATGTAGATATCTGTTTCTGGATCTGGTATGATACCCGCTTCCTTTTCTCTCCTGGACAATTCCACTAGCAAGTCTGCATTTTTGTTATCAGCCATTAGTAATTCAATTTGATATACTGCTGAGAGTAGTTTCGTATTGTCATTTTGTTTCCTTAGTCTTACCATAGCGGTGACCGATTCCTTGGCATTTTGCAGAGAAATTGACTGTCTCGCGAACCGTCAATTCTCCCATGTGCAAATCGTGTTGACTTACATAAGCAGCCGATCTCCGGGCTTCAAACTCGTCCATTGTATGCCCATTGTAAGTTATATTTCCTGTTACCTTTTGTGATTGCAGTATGCCATCATATTAGTACTGATCATCATCTGTTCATGATGTACAAAGTTGAAAGTACCATGCAAGCACGCAATAAGTACCTTCAGACTTGAAGGGAGTGTTCCAGCCAAGGCCAACAGCAGTGATGTTTTCCCCGCCCCAGGAGGTCCCAAAAGCAATGTCATTCTGATATCATCAGGGTCAGTAACCTATGATGCTGAATTTGAGGACTTAAAGTTTGCTGAGAACTTACCTGTGCGGCTTGATGATACCGCTGACGTTGTGAAGAATCGATATTTTCTGCTTCCTACTTGGTGTTACGTGAAGAGCATTTGCGACGCCCTGTTTGGTGACGGTTACCAACATGTCAGCCCACAAAAAAGAGGATATCACTAGGATTATCATGCCGTCAGGTAATTTGAGACGCAATGGAACTCTGTGCAGATGGTATTTTCTTATGCTAAATCTGCATTGACTAAACAGGATATTCCCATGTTTGAAACGTGCTGTGATTCGGAAAATTGTTTGACTGACATTCCTTGATGAGTAATAAAAAAAGAATTGGCAAGTCAAATTGGTATGTTGACCTGAAACCGGTGACATTCAGTTTCGTGGTTGCTTATCCAAATTGTTCGGTGTTGTGATTACTCGTGAGACTGTCACGGGCTGGATAACATGTGCAGCATGCGGTGGACGGTGGGCACCAGCAGCATCGATTCTTTCAACAGTATTCAGACTCGCTCCAACATGCTTCCCCTGTTTGATGTGGACGTTCTTCCTACCATTTTCTAAGCGTATATATAGATGCGCCCAAATCCCCAAACATGGTGAATTCTAAATCTTGCCTGCCCGTTGACAATGATCGGTTTGCTGAATTACAGTTACAGTGCTTCCTAATCTGAATATATTTGCCAAAATTTGACTGGTATTTGGCGTAGAAAGTCATTTGTACAAAAAAATTTGAGTCAAGTCCGAACATACCTCGAGCACATTGGCATAGGTGTTGAAGATGGTCGGAAGTCCCCTGCTGCCGACATACGCCTCTGCCTCGACGTTCAGGTTCTCGTACCGCACTTCGATCTTCGGCAGCTCAATCCCCACCCTGCACCAATATATAGCAGAACATAAAAACAGAGCAACCAATTCATCGCATCTCATCTTATTCCAAGTTCAAATATTCCAACAAGGAAACAAATCATCTACTGCAATATTCGGTCCTATTTTACAAATTTTGACTGATCAGAATTCAGAATCCACGGCGGCGCATGCTGATAACCGGGGAGGTCTGACACTGTGGAGGAAGAAGATCACGGCAACGGCAATGATTGATTGTCATCTACTGTATCTTATCTCTTACCTGTCGACGCGGTCCTTGAACTTGGAGAGGAATCGCTGGTGGTCGTCGCCGGCCCAGGCGAGGCGCTGCAGCAGCGCGTGCCGCTCCTGGGGGCCGAGCTTGTGCACGTTGACCTCCCGGAGCTCGCCCTCGGGCATGGCGAGCACGGCCGTCCGCGCGCGGTCGTAGGTGGGCAGCTTCTCCAGCGCCGCCCACCGGAGCGCCTCCTCGTCGTCGTCCGCCCCGCTGCCGCCGTCCCCGCGCGACGACAGCGAGAACACGTTGCTGCTCGACCACACCGAGCCCTCGCGCCGGAGGCTGCCCCCCAGCGCGTGTATCTCGCCGGCGTCGTCCATGATGCCGCCGCCGGCGACAAGAACTAGCTAGTCGGCGTCACTCGGTGTCTCTTGCCTCTCCTCTCCTCTCCTGCCACTAGAGAGAGAAGAGTGGCAGGTCGTTATGGCTCCTCGTGGACTGGTGCGGTGGTGTCACGTCGGATCGGGCGAGGGGAAAGAGATGGCCAAGCACGTTTTATATAAGGGTTGGTGGAGGAAGGAGATGATGATGACGTAGAGCCTGACGACGGCTCGCCCCTTCCGTTCGCGGAAAGAACTGAATGTGCGCGGGGTGCTACAAACTCGTGGACAACTTTTGCATGCATGGGGTTGTATTGTAGAGTTCATTGCGGAGATAAGGCTCGTGCTGGTATATCCCAGCACAGCACGAGGCCTTCTAGAAACACAAGCCAAATTTAGTACTACACGGGTACGAGTACGACGATACGAGTACACGTACAGGAAAAGGAATTCAAACACTACAACGATTAACATGACGAGTTATAGAGTGAGAGTAATTAATAATCTTATAAATAAGGTACAGCTTGGAATCGAGGATTCCGGTGTTGAATTTGGAAAACCCAAAATCTACCGAAAGAGGGCTCTCCATATAGAGCTATCGCGAGACCCCTCCTAATCGCCGTCTCTTTTCTATCGGAGGCTCACCCACGCGCCTCTCTATATTTCTGTCGTGGATCCTATCGATACGGCAACCAGCAGACGCGGGGAGGGGCTCTTGACTTCTCGCCTCCTTTTCTCCGATCCATTCCCAGTATTCTCGAATCCGGCGACGCGGGTGGAGGCGTCGCGCGGAGTGAGCGGATCCACGAGTGCCACAGCAGATCCGCCCCTCGGTGGCCACGAGTGGAGGGTGGCTCGCACGGTGGAGTCGAACGGCGAGTGGGCTATGGATCTGAGGTGCCGGAGGGGAGGCGGCGCACCACTGCGAGAGGACGGTGGCGCGCTACTCGGCGGCGAGTGGGCTACGGATCCGGCGAGCCGAGTGTTAACACCAAAATTTGGCACCAGAAAGAGACTGAAAAGCGATGTGAATGTGAACGGGAAAGCATATATAGTAACTACTAACTAAAGTTTATCACAAGTGGACAAAGATAAATACGTAGAATAAGTACCAAATAGAACAAAGCGCAAGGTAAACAATATTGATTATTAGCCACGACCCTTAATTTTTTAAAAGGTTCTGATAAAATCTCTCAAAATTATTCCCGCACGGGTTGTGGACTAGTAAAATAAAATTATATACTATAACATTTACATCTCATTAATAAGAAATAAATTTCACTCGTCCAATTCTAAGCCCCTACTTTTCTGCGTGCTATCTGTCTCCTGCTTACCGTTTTGTATTCACCTATGTTTTATTCATATATCTTGTAGAAAACAAGTTAACTGATTTGTTATTAATATGTTTACCACCATTTATTGAATGACTACAATTGCAACTATGATTTTTAATGGCTATTTTTAATGATTACTTTTTGAAAGGAGTCCACACGTAATAAAGAGACAAAAGATCTTTCTTACGTGCTTTTGCCGAATACGTACCGAATGCATGGATTATTGATAGATAGCTCGCCCGTAGCTATATATCGACCAAGATTGGCTTTGTAAGCCGCAAATATGGAACTGTCTGGTACCGACCGACACGTTCCAGGTTTTTTGTATCTAAACATTTTTTCTTCCTTTGTCAGTTTTAGGAAAACTGACTGGCACGCTTCCAGGAACCGAACGCTCGAGCCAAGTGTGAAGCCAGTTGATTCGGCTTGCTGTGTGCTTGGCGCGAACTGCAGATTTTGCGTCAACACCGAGGTGCCAGAGGGGAGTTGGCGCACCACCACGGTGAGAGGACGGCGGCACGCGGCGAGTGAAGAGACAACCTGCTGCTCGCTTCGAGGCAGGGAAAGGATCCTATCATGCATTTGTACTTGTAGGTATAAATATAGATCCATTTGTGGTCATCAATTTCATCAGCTATTTGAATCATGTTGGATAAGTCAGATGGTGGACGCGAGGCAACGCATCAATTTAGGTGCACATACTCCTCTCATTTGTAACTTGCAGATCTAACCATGTGCATTTGATTTTGATTTTGACCTGTTTGAGTATCGCTGCATTTGATTTCAATTTCGATTTCGACCAGTCCTCCAGAAGGAGCTTAGAGGCAGCCCGCTTGAGTATCCCTGCATCTATGTTTCCACTTGATTTTATTTCGTTCCCCTGCAGATTCATTGGTCTACTGATTTATCGCTTTGTGGTACAGTGTTGCTTGTGTAGATCTCGCGAAGCACCCAGTGTTTAGCCAGCCCGACACCCTATAATGAGTTGGATTCTCTCCATTTAGCACGCTTCCATTACATATCGTGATTTCCTTTGTTGTGTTTGTGCTACGCCGAATTATGGTGTTTAGGGTGCATCTATGGCCTGGAGGCCGCGATGGAGAGATGCAGGGTCCCTGTTGGGCTGCAGATTTCTAATTCGCGAAATAAATGAATAGATGCATGGTCCATGTCTGCAGATTTCTATTTCATTTTCCCTACAATGCGATTGCAATTTTATTAGTTTCAGTCTTCTGTTAGGTCCAACCAGAGCTTTGTTCCAGTGCATTCTATCACTTCTATTTGTGTGGTGTTTGTCGCAACAAACATGATGTGTTGAGCCTGAACTGACCATGAAAGATCGGAAATCTACTTGCGTACGGTCAACCATAAAATCAACATTGCCGTCTCATAGTCCTAAAATTTAGCTTACAAGACGGTTGTTTCACGAAACAACGACCTCATTCTCTCACATCGCTCTCTTTCCTCCACATCAGCAAAAATCCTATGTGGCACTGTATGAGACGACCTACCAGATCGTCGACGTTATTGTACTAACCCTACTTTTGCTACATCTGTACAAAAGCAACAGCTAAATAAAATAAAATAGTAAGAAAAGTTGCTTCCTAATTCAGAATATAAAAGAACAAGTTACTTTATCTGCAATTCAAATTAGTGACAAGTTACTTTCTATATCATGTAAAATATTAATAAGTTACTTTATGATTAGTCACAAATAGGTAAGCTAAAAGTATTGATCACTCTCTAAATAAAAACTTTCTTTAGAGTAGTTGTACTATCCCAAGACAAAATAACAGAAATAAGTATAGAACAAAAAATCTGGTCTCCAAACATAAAAGAATAGTTAACAGGAATAAGCAATGTCGTATCATTCTTAATAACACATTCACAAGACAAATCATTGCTAATTACTAGTCTAGATTTAACAAAGAACTTTCGCATAGAAAACTCACACAGAAAAAATACACCCCGCATATCAAATACAATAAGCAGAGCCGCATATCAATACAGACAATATCACACAAACGGTAGAATTTCAGTGTGAAGGGACTTTGCGAAAGTTCTTTGTTAAATCTAGACTAGTAATTAGCAATGATTTGTCTTGTGAATGTGTTATTAAGAATGATACGAGATTGCTTATTTCTGTTAACTATTTTTTTGTGTTTGGAGACCATATTTTTTGTTCTAAACTTATTTCTGTTATTTGTCTTGGGATAGTACAACTACTCTAAAGAAAGTTTTTATTTAGAGAGTGATCAATACTTTTAGCTTACCTATTTGTGACTAATCATAAAGTAACTTATTAATATTTTACATGATATAGAAAGTAACTTGTCACTAATTTGAATTGCAGATAAAGTAACTTTGTCCATTTATGTTCTGAATTAGGAAGTAACTTTTTGTTATTTTGTTTTATTTAGCTGTTGCTTTTGTACACATGTAACAAAAGTAGGGTTAGTACATAATGGGGCAACACTGTCTCTTGGCAGCCAGATATTGGAGCTATTAGTGCAAGCATCTTCAACTATTGTTGTGTTTACTTTTTGTGGTTATTCTAGTGCTAATATAGTTTCAGAGAAATATATACATGATCTTCTGTATATATTTTTACAAAATGGCAAAAGCCGAATAGATATTGCATGATAGTATCTTTTGATATGATGTTTTTGTCCTCTCTATATATTAATTAGCACTTTCATAGTTAGTAACTTCTTTCTTGTTGAGATGACCTCCATTGTGCATACCTTTCCTGTTTTTTATAGTTATTGATAACATAAAAGTAACTTATAAATTATTTAAAAATATAGGAAGTAACTTGGGATTACGTTACATCATATAGGAAGTAACTTGCTCATAATACATTTCATAGTAAGTAATTTTTTCCCAGCTATCTCTTCAAACATAGGAAATGATTTGAAAGTAAACATGTGATTTTAATAAGTAATTTTTACACTATTTACATGGTAAAACAAAGTAACTGATTTGCACAAAAAATAAAATAACTTAGAAATGTACATTTGATTATAGAATGTAACTTTTAAATACTTTACATGCTAAAGAAAGTAACTTGCCCATAACATTCTTAGAAGAGGAGATAACTTCTCTCTACCTACTAAAAATGTATGTATGTTATCACATGGTTAAATATGTTCTAATGTTTATATTTTTGAAATTTAACAGACTGCCCAGAGTGGAAGCGCCTCTGGTTCCTGTTGGATCATAATGAGAACGCTTAACTCAGTTAGGGGAGAAAATGAAGGATCTATTAGAAACCTTTGATGTGTTGGAGAGTATAATAAACCTTTCTTGTTGAGATGACCTCCATACTGCATACCTTTCCTGTTTTTTATAGTTATTGATAACATAAAAGTAACTTATAAATTATTTAAAAATATAGGAAGTAACTTGGGATTACGTTACATCATATAGGAAGTAACTTGCTCATAATACATTTCATAGTAAGTAATTTTCTCCCAGCTATCTCTTCAAACATATGAAATGATTTGAAAGTAAACATGTGATTTTAATAAGTAACTTTTACACTATTTACATGGTAAAACAAAGTAACTTTAACCTGATTTGCACAAAAAATAAAATAACTTAGAAATGTACATTTGATTATAGAATGTAACTTTTAAATACTTTACATGCTAAAGAAAGTAACTTGCCCATAACATTCTTAGAAGAGGAGATAACTTCTCTCTACCTACTAAAAATGTATGTATGTTATCACATGGTTAAATATGTTCTAATGTTTATATTTTTGAAATTTAACAGACTGCCCAGAGTGGAAGCGCCTCTGGTTCCTGTTGGATCATAATGAGAACGCTTAACTCAGTTAGGGGAGAAAATGAAGGATCTATTAGAATCCTTTGATGTGTTGGAGAGTATAACAAACTTGTAAACAGTGTGTTGCAAAGATATATCTCTATGAAATGGTATACTCATCCTTAATGTACTAGTTAACCCCTCTCGATCTGAAATCACGACTGCTAAGTTTATGTAAGGAAAAAGGATCTGCACTTAGACGTGCCTATTGACCAAGTGTTGATTGTTGGATCCCCGTGTTCTCCATTGTATTGTCACTTTCTCTGGTTTCTGGTTTCATTCATGGCTGGATGTTGGCTCTACAACGGCAGCACTATAGAATTCTTTTTTGTCTCTATCTACCTTTATCTAGGCCATTTCTTAATTACTTTTGTCTTTATATTATTTTCATGGGTTGCTTTATCTAGTTGCTAATTTTTTTCTCCGCATTTTTTTCTTGGCCATGTTCCCCGTGAATATTCCCTGAGAGACTGCGCGTCGCTGGGTTGATCCATGTGCAGCACGCCACCCAGCCAGGCACACACGAAGCCAACCAACCAGATGCGCGCCACCCAGCCAGCCAACCAGACGCCTTTCCCTTTTTGGATACAAACCAGACACTTACTATATATGGAGGGCTCTCCAGTTAGCACTAAATGGAGAGGGCTCTCCATGTAGTCGCATCCTTTGGAAAAACATAATTTGCTAGCGAGGCATCCCTCCGGGGAAGGCAGTAGCCAGCTTTATATATAAAGCATCCTTCAAAGATACTGGGATTACCAGTTTACAATAAAGCACAAACCGCTCGAAGAGCAACATCCAACAAACCCGTAACGGGACTCTCTAGGCCGCGCGCCAGAGATAGCAAGGCATTACTCGTGACGAACAAACTAAAGGGCCAAGAAACCATTACAAATCGAATGGACTCGACCTTCCGCGGAGCTTACGACTTCACCACCAACGGCTACAGGACGGACTTCAAACAACGCCTTCAGGAAGGTAAAGGCGCGACTGCGCCAGCGTTTGGTTTTCACAACGGAGAGCTTCCACGAACCGCCGTCGAGCAAGACCCTGCAGACAACGCCCTCGAGAGGGAAGAGCAAACGCCATTGCCCGACCCGACACCGGGCCGAAGCTTTCGCTTGAGGACCTCTGCCTGACGAGCCGAGAGCACCTGGACCGATCCCACTCGCTTCCCTCCACCGTCTACCATCGCAGCCGCCGAAGCTCGCCACTAGGTTCCATATGCACCCGATGGCAGCACCCGACACCTCGGGAAGGTTCGGGGACCTCAATTGTGCTCAAATCTTCTGTCGTCCCCTCAATGAGACGGCATCCTGCTTCACAAGTGAGCTCGAAACCACGAACCCAGCGGCGAGGAGGGCTTGACGACGCTACGGAAACGGCTTCGTCGACGACGCAAGAACGGAGGCGGTACCACCGGCCATGGAAAAGTCGTAGGAGGAGCCAGGACGAGGGTCGGCGCCACCCCAGACACCGCCACCGTCAGGAAGACACCAACAAAAGCCCTGACTCCAAACCGGAGCTGCGCGCTACACGGCCAGGACGAGATGTGTATAAGAGACAGACCTGGAAGTGGACCT
>OAMR01000136.1:387920-446257 GCA_900205405.1 Echinochloa crus-galli
AAGGGCACTTTGCCCATAACCCCCTGGCATTCTTCATATTCGAACCCGCAGTCCAAACTTAAAACTCTCTCTCTCTCTGACACGTTTACACAAAGCCCCCTGAACTTTTAACAAATTAACCCGCAGTCCACAGCACTATTCCCCCTCTCTCTGTTATATTCACCAGAGGCCCCTGAGCTTTCCCATATTTACAAACAGGTCCTTTTCCTTTTTAAACAGCCCCTAAAACTCCCCTGAACTCGTCATTTCATGCGCCAAACTAATCCCGTTCGACCCCAGACTCCACCACAATATCCACCAATATATTTCCGCCAAATCCGACCAGTCCATACTCAAAATAATCATGCTATCATCAGTCGCTCTCTTTTTCCGTTCCTTCTTTCCGAGCTCAGTAAAAACTTTTTCTTTTATTTATTGGGTGTTTGTTTGTGTGTGCCGTAGACTCCGCTGTGAACGAGGAAGGACTCGAGGAGGAGCAGTGCTACGAGCAGGAGCTTAGAGACCAAGACCCCGGGCAGGAATCCCCCGAGGGTTGGGAGAACGGCAAGTGCAATCCCATCCTTTGATGCATATTCTTGTCCTAGTTTTTATAAACACAACCTATGGCCTGTTTTACAAAACTTGCATGTTTTACTGCTAAACCCGGTTGGATAGCCATACCTTGATTGTTATGCCTGATTCCTTGACAACCTAGATTAACGTTTGAATATGACATGGCTCTGTTTGAATATTAGTCACTGCTAGAAATGCTTAGGACTGTTTTACTATTATACTCTCTATAAAAATCATTTGGTATTTACAAAAGCAATCGTGTGCGTGCTTTAAAATGAAAGAAATGGATTTTGGTGAATAAAATGAGTATCCGTGTGGGATGAGACAGACGGTACTTCTTGTGTGAAATACCGAGGTGAGCTCGTACCTCTGTGGTTGAGCATGATGGGAGATGTCTTTCCTGGCACAGTTTTGGGATGATGTTGATATGACATCTTGCCTAACCCTTTTTATCGTACCACCACTCGACCGTTGTATGTGGCAACGGCCTAGCATAAATCCCACTAGTTAAGCTGTTGGTTATGTGGTGTGCTGGTGAGCAACAGTGGGCTATGGAGCCGGGGATACGATCTATGTGAGTTATGCCCCTGGGTAGAACCTCGTTGGTAGGTTGCTGACCCCCTAGTCGCGTCTGTGATAACTTGTCAGTTTAGCTATGGTGGGTAATGGCTTTGATAGGAGCTGCACTGGCACTAAGGTGTTCATGTTGTGGTAGCCTTCTTGTGGTTGTGTACACCTCTGCAGAGTTAAAACCTATCCGGATAGCCGTGTCCACGGCATTGGGCGAGTTATGGCTTGGTCACTTCACTAGTCCCCTGTTTTGGTGGAAATGTTGGTATTAAGTAAAGATTTTGGTTTTAGGCTACGACAGACGGGGAGTCTGGTAGCAGTAATTTGGTGTTTGTGTGAAAATGATCGGTTATACAATGTTACTATTAAAACTATTGCGAAAATCCTTTATAAAATAAACCCTTGCACGTGTAAAACTAGCTTCGCTGCAAAACAAACCATAAACCTGTCCTTGATTATTATCCCTGCATACTCTGTTATATACCTTCCGTGGATGTGTTTTTGCTTGCTGAGTATGTAAGTACTCACCCTTGCTTAATTTGCTACAGAAGTGGATCCAGACTCTGTCCCTGAGGACGTCGAGTAGTGGGGTTCGTTCTGCACCCAACCTTTGCCTGTGTGTTAGGGTCACCCGCTGGAAGCCGCAACGCCTGCACCTGTCTCTTATACACATCTAGATGTGTATAAGAGACAGCGCCACCGCCTGGCCAAGCCCCGGCCACCGGCCGCCGCCCGAGCCGGCGCGCCCCGCGACTCCACAGATCCGGGCAAGAGGAAGCCGAATCCGGGAGCGGAGGCGGCGGATCCGGCCACCCGCCATCGCTCCGGCCACCGGAGCTCATCCCCCGGCGGCGGCCGCGCCCGCCGGTGACGAGGGAGGGGAGAGCAAGAGCCACGCCACCGCCGTCCTTGCAGCCCGTCCGGACTTCCGGCGCACTGCTCTGGCGGCGGCGTGGCGGAGGAGGGTTGGGAGGGGGCGAAGTCGGCGGCGGTGCGGCTCCCCGAGCGCGGGAGCGGATAGCGAGGTATCCGTAGCCTAGACCTTCTAATAATGTGACTTGATCGAATTGTTCATATTATATTTTTGCTACCTTCTATTGAAGTATATATGGCTGCCAATATGGTAAATGATCTTTGATTACTAATATAAAAAGAATGCGAGGTTTGTTCGGGTTCTAAATCCATGACACTAATAAGCGCCATCTGATTGATTTCATCCATTTTGATGATCTACCATTCCATATAACCTCACTTCTATGAAAAACACTGATCTTTGTGTTCTATATTTTGCAAGTACTGGTGTGTAGCACGCCTAACAAGAATCCATCGTGGAATGCTTGTAAATAAAAATAGAGAAAAACTCCACCATGCTTTTTGCCCTTGCTAATTATTAGTTGACCTCCTCTTAGTTTCCCTCCTTGCGTGGTGATTTTTATATCCCAAGTTGATTTGTCAAACCAATTTAATTCCCAGAAATATTTTGCATTTCCGATAAGCTACCCAAAACATGCCAATCTAAATGAGTTACCCAACACTAGAGGTGGATGCCGAACCAGCTCGCCTCGTTTTGGCTCGGTAAATTCAAGCTCGTTAACCAAACGAGCCAGCTCAACTCGGCTCGTTAAGGAAATGAGGAAAAATTCTGTCTCGGCTCGACTCATTAAGCTTGCGAGCTATAGTTAAATTTAAAATTACCACAATAATATATATAATATAAAAAATTATAGTATTTCTATGGTTTTAATACCTCCAAAATCTACTCTATCATACTATAATAATATAATATAACCATAACATCATCTATAACTGAACATATAGTATACATATATTATTATTAATTAATAATTTGCTCATTAGTCTATTAGGCTTTCTCGCTCGTTTGACTCGAGAGTAGCTCGTTAACGAAACAAACAAAAATAGCTGCTCGGCTCGTTAGGAATATGCACCGAGCCGAGCCGAGTCGAGTCGAGCCGGCAACCATCCGATCGAGCTAACGAGCTTCGGGCATTTTATCCAGCCCTATCCAAAACATGTTGGTTTAATGGAGAGTTTTATAACATTAAATTTTTGCTAATATGACAAAGGAAATATAAGAGAGATTCATGGCTTGCGAGAGTAGTTTCATCCCATAAAACTCATTTGTCTTTGTAACTATGCAATGAGCTTGTGCACTAAGACTGGCCTTAGCATCGGTGGACTCATGTTTTGTGATGGCTATGAGCTTGTTTTTTTTGTAGTATGGGCGTCTTTTTTCTAAAGAAACGGGAAGGGTTCCTCCCTAATGATTATAATAAATTAAAGGAAGAAACAAAGTGACTTTACATAAAGCAAATCAATAAAAATAAAAAGAAAATGAAAAAGATTACAAAAGGATCCCAAAATCAGCTATCTCAACTGATCTATCCATTCTTCAATCAAAGGGAGGTACCCTCTTTTTGCTCTGTGCATAAGCATGGCAAATTCATGTTTAAATTCAATGTTGGAATCCAGTTAAGACAGAAACATCCACCCTATTTTTTTTTATCTTGCTAGTAATTAGTTGAACCCCTCCCAATACCCCTCATACATGGAGATCGGAAGATAATTTGTTGAACTATTTGTTACTTATAATTCCCTTAAATATTTTGACTTCATGGTAAGCTACCCAAAACATGCCATTGACTGAATCTAAATGACTTTTACCAACACATGTTGTTTAAGTGCACATTTACTAGGAGATGAATAGGTCTTTATATTCCATTGATATTTAGTTTCCTAGGAAGATATGATGATCTTATTTAGATTATTATATTATGATTAATAAAACTAGATGCTTTCCAATCATTGTTGCTTGAATTTCCGTTGCTTGGGATAAACAATTTTTACCTATTTTTGACACTTCTCTTTTTTCAACTTTTTTGCCTGCCAAAAGAGATTCTTCTCTATTTCTCTAGTTTTAGCTATGCCCACAAGTACTTGCATTAATATATTGCAAGTCTCTTATTGATTAAGTTTGGTTGCATGTTTTCATGAATAGACATGTTTGGAATCAGTCAATTATGAGAATTGTGTTCGCCTTTATGAAATATATAGATTCATTCTTTGTTTAATATAAATAAATTGCATGGCCCTAAGTAATGCATTTGTATTTTTAACAAAATAGTAATATAAATTTGCAATGCTTTTGGGACCGTGAGTTGCATCTTAAGGTCATCAGTATTGATTGGGTTCATGGAGAGTTTTATGGGATTGAATTCTTTGCCGCATCAGCAATTTTGATGACGTGCCGGAGAGAGAAGGATGGAGTTTTTTTTTATCATATAAGAGAATAACCTCGTCCCCACGTCAGTAGGCATAGTTACCAAGTTCTCAATCTTGTTAGTAGTACAATGAAACTGTCCACTAAGACTGGCCTAATAGGTTGTCCTTTTTTATTACTCATGTTAGATCAAAATATTCCTTCTCTAAGAAAACATGATTTCATCACAAAAGGATTTGACGAATATTTTTGAATAACATGGGATGCAAAACTACATTAATATTTAAACTACGTCTGCCATGTGATCTTTTCTACTGTAACAAAATGAGCATATTATTTTTCTTTCCTTTGAGCTCTTTTCCCTGCCGGTGTTGTTAAACTTCGATTCAGTGCATTCCCTTTATTATATTTTAATACTATGTTTGCACAAAATGAACAAAAAAAAGGGTGATTTATTATGGCCTGAGTTTTGTAAATTTATATAGTTGGGGATAATTCGATCAAGCAACACTATTTGAGAGAAAAATAAATCCCACATAAATCTACACATTCAGTTGTGGTCTTATTTGTGGTCGTTAGCATTTATATTTTTGCCAATTTATTGAAGTGAACATATATGTGCACAACAACATACTATTTCATTTGTTTTGGCTAGTAGTTTCATGGTCATATATTGAGTTCGAGAGAGAGAGAGAGAGAGAGAGAGAGAGAGAGAGTTTGCTGGTGACATATACTCCCTCCGTCTAGGTTTGATATATGTATTAGGGTGGAAAAGAAGTCCAAAATTGGTATGTGTATTTGTTGTTGGAGTTTGTTCTGCCTTGAACTGATTGGGCATGCATGTTTGGTACTCGTAGCCTATTCAATGCCAGGCCAATCAGCTTTTGCATGCTAGAAGAGATTAATTTCTCCTTAATCTCCGTGTTGTACACTTATATGCATATCAAAACTGCACGGAGGGAGTAATTTAATTTTCCATATAATTTAATTTTGCAAACCATAATCAAGAGAGATAGTGTGTTTGTTGGTGCATGTGTGTAAAAACTGAAAATTATAGTTTATATTCTATCTATACTCCCTCAATTGAAACTTTTGTTACCTGAAAAAAAAACTCCCCCACCCCTCGCAAAGGCCCCACCTATCAGGCCTTATGCAGTCCCGAGAATTACAGAACCAAAAAATTGAATTGAGGATTGGGTGAGTCCACCTCCTCTAATTTTATTTGTTACTGAGCTTTTTTTTACTCAACCACGTGTACTAATGATGCTATAATAGGTAAGTTCCCAACGGATTCAAACACATCGCGATGCACGCGGCGTGGGACAACACCCTCGGTGCCATCCTCGACCACCTCGGCGCGTGCGGGCACGATCGCGATTTGCGGCTTCTGCACGCGGGGCGGCAGCTCGTCCTGGAGGCCACCCTCACGGAGCTCCGACTCCCGCAGGACTCTACGCTGAACCTTGCAGCCTGACTCTGATCCACACAGGACCCGCACGTGTGGCAGCTCGCGGAGTCTGTGGTCGGCCAAGAGAAGCGACTCGTCACCAACATCCATAGGGGCACCAGCGAGGAGAATCAACCCATCCAACACCTTGACAAGGGTGCCATTGAGGAGAAGCGACCCATAATTCCTGTTGATGTGGTCTGCGGTGTGCAGCAAGGTGAGGAACCTAATGTACATTGAGAGGGTTGAACTAGGGTGTTCGATTATGTTTGCACTTTGAAGTGTGTTGGATAGCTGGTCGATCATGTTCAGAATTTTTTTGGAGAAAAATTGTATATGATGCTCACATATAATTTCTATCCACTGGTATTTACTACTTTGGTATGTCAAGGGGAGATAGGATTTATAGGGTGTTCTTCTTCCAGTTGCATTGGTATCACATCAAATTATTCAAAACCAAAATTAGCTTCAAGGCTTCAAGCATGGTAGTGAACCAGTAATTGACATGTACTTTTGTATCTTTATACACTGATGCATGCCATTCAGATACCTCTGTGGTTATACTCAAAGATGATACATACTTAGACATCCATTGTGTATAATGTTCTATTGGATCTTTATACTCTATCCCGTGTTGGGAAACCTCTACAGAATATTGAAGCCACACCAAAAGCAAGGTTTGGAATGGCTCCGGGGGATACATTGCCAACACCTTGGTGCTATAGTGACTGATGAGATGGGGCTTGGAAAAACTGTGCAAGTAAAAGTGTATAACTATTATAGATTGCAAGTTATCTTATTAACTTTGTATTGGCTTGTATTGTGATCTCATTGGCATCACGCACATTAATATACACTTATTACATGTGATTTCATCAGATTGTTTGGTTGATTGTACTGGAATGTGTAGTTTATTGGATGTGTGATGTTTATTGTAACTACGTTATCAATGTTTTTTTTAATCTTTTACAGTCTTAAGTTAGAGTATGGGGATTGGAGAATACCAGCATGCTACTTTTACTACGAAATTTCGGCACTCTAATTCTAGCCATAGTCTAAAAAAACTTGTGTTGGTTACTCCCAAAATATATTATCTCACTTATGATGTTATGTTATTACTGTACATTAATGACTTTATTAGAGATTCTGAACTTACTGTTATAAACGTTTGGTAAAGTTTGTGTTTTTTTATTTTATACACGTACGTACGTCCACTCTATTAATAGATAATATTAAACACCAGTTATATAATACAGGGGAGGAGCCAACCGCTAGAGTCACCGATGTCAGATCCATTAGATGCTGATGTCATCTCTGCAGATGAAGAGTACAGTAATTTCTCATTGATTTTGCCGAATATCACCGTGTCAGCTGATAGTGACAAAAGGGCCTAACTCTGCCCCTAAAATAATATCTAAGTATTGAGTTCATCAAATTTTAAATTGAATGCAACCTTTATCTTTATTAGTAAGTCCAGATTCATCACGCTTAGTGACAGTTTATATGTGTCAGTGTCCTTTAACTTCCCTAGTTGTTAACAACTTTACCTTGCTAGCAGCCATATTTTCTTTAGTTTTGTTATTAGCATTGTCTATTACAACCTATGGGGACCATGAGGTAAGGTATCGGTATCGGTTACATCATTTGAGTTAATAGAAACAATGACTCATATAACAATGAAACGTCTAGAAACTAAACCTTGACCACAATGACTCATAACAATGAAACGTCTACAAATTAAACCTTGACCGCTAAACAATCTACCATCATTTAGTGATTCTTGAAAAACTGGAACTACATTTTTTATACACTTTTTCTACGAAATTCTACCCTATAAAGAAATCCAAGGTTTGTATTGTTGGAGTGCTTCTCAAATATATATCTAGAGTATATAACAACAGGACACAATAATAAGCATTAGTTGGGTGATGTGAGTAGCTGGGGTTCCGGCTCGCAGCAGAGAAATATCTTTCCGGGGTCTCGGAAGGGGAAGGGAACAAAGCTTCTAAATTATTGGAGCCACTGATTTGATAGCCACTCCACTCTCCCCGCAGGCCCGCACTCCCCAGGTTAGAGGGAATCGCTGTCCAATCGCACAGGAGCATTGGTGGCCTCCATCATGGATAAGGCCAAACCTCTGCAGATTTTTTTCCCCATCTGGCTGCTGTTTAACTAATCGTCCAAAGAGGGCACTTGGCATACTGTAATTCGCAGCGGGGACGTTTGGTGACGGGATCATGATTCATGATGAACGGATCGCCTGGTGACCGAGGTGAGGCTGCTAGTGGTAGACGACAACAAACATTAGGTTGAAGATATAATCACGATATATATATTTAATTGACGTACGGATAATATTGGGCTCGTCTCATCAGAAACGTCCATGAATTTCTTTTATCTTTCCTAGAAGCAGCCTCTTTTTAATTTTACATTTTTTCAGTTTTGGCATATAATAAAGAAAACTCCATTTTTTATAGTAGGCGAAAGCTACCAGCGTCCAATACTAGTCCTCCAAGCAATACAAAAGACTATTCCCTGTTCCGGAGCAGTATGTACTGTCTTTATCCTTCGGTTTCAACAACCACTTATCATTGTCCGGCTTCTAACAACGTATTCTTTACATCATCCTGGTATCGCATTCTGTGGATCGCACATGCTATCTCGTAGGTGTATATAGTGCCGATCAATATCATGATCCATGATAGCAAGGCATAGATTAATTGATTTATATATCCGTTATCTCGTACTGTCCTAGTCGATGGGCGTCCAGATCTGCTTGTCGGCTAAATGCCACGCACATTACTGGGACAAGATTAAACCAGGAGAGAGTAGAGATGCTAGAGGGGGATGACTAATAATATAAACAGTGAGACAATTTTCTATAGCGTTTGTCCTAAAAAAAATAGTGATAGTATAGTACGGCGTACACAATTAGAATAGCTTTGCACGTGGTTCAGAGGGTTTTCTTTAAAAAACAAAGAAAAGGTGACAAGTCCATAACGTTCACGTGGAAGACAAAGATGACGAGGAAACACGGGTGGCGGCCGTTGCAGACAGCAGATCAACCCATATCGCTGGTGCCTCAGGACTTTTGTTGCGTAGCTTCTCGTGACACTGCCTTTAGGTATCGTGTTTGTGTTCTTTGGGGTTGACCTGACCTGCTAGCTTACCCCACATACGACGACCAAGGCGTGCCCGACCAACGAGCGTCGTAACAGACTAGCAAACCTGAGGTGACAACCGCTGAAATTAATTGGTTGGATGATGCATGCGTGTGTGCGAGTCTCAGGTCAAATGCAGCAGATTGGATGGTTATATTTAGTTGAAATGGAACAATTGGAGTCTGTTTCCGTTACTTTCTTTTCCTTGCCGGTCGTCGATCTCCAACGCTATAGGCTGATGATGTCATGACACTCGCGTAAGCTCGTGCGAGAATTCACTCGTAAGCCTATACGCTTAATTCAGTAGTTCGATGCGAATGGATTTGATCGATCTAGCTGCCCTGCTCATCCCTTTCCCACTTCAACGTTTCTAGCGCTGCTACGAACTTCCACGCCAACATAGCGATGTATTCCCTCTACTAATTCCTTTATTCTAAATTATAAGTATTTTTATTTATTTGAAAAATAAATAAAGATCAATGCAATGGCGGAACCAACACCAAAATTTAGGTAGGGCGAAGTTGCAAAGATTAACAAATAACTAAAGCTAACTATATTCAAATACTGCATTTACACAGTAGAACTATTCATATAAGACAAAGTAACAAACAGTAAACAGATGGCGTACACAGAAAGACTCGAGATGATATCTTAATAAAAAAACAATATTTGGTATCAAATTAAATAAACAAAAATATAAATGATAAATATGTTAGTTTAGGAAAAAAACAGATCAGTAAGCGGGTGTCAATTAACTGATCAATTTCTGTACGCCTTTTTTTTTTTTGCTACTCATCGGGGCTGTGATCAATTGTTTGTTAGTCGAACCGTTGTTTAGTGCAAAATCCAGTGGGCTCCCAGCCTCCTAGCACAGTGCTCGGCCCACCTCGGTTGAGCGGAAGGCAAATGAGAACCCATTGCTCGTCACGCACCAGCACATTAATAGGCCTTTCACTAGCCAGCCGCGCGTTACCTAACAATTGGGCCCAGGCCGGCCAGCCCAAGATCGTAGATAGGGCCATTAATACCCGCTGCGAGCTCGAGTGTTTTTTTTTTCTGAGGGCCTGCGAGTCGCGAGCTCGAATGTTGAGAGGCTGGGGTATCTCACTGCGTACTAGTAGGTTCGCAACTGAACCAATGTTAAATAAAACAAGATCTCACAAAACAGGAGGTTCAAGTGTCTTTTAAAAAATTTCCAATCACAGCAAGGAAGTGCGTGCTTCTGAAGGAGAATCAAATCCTACATCTGCATTTTTTATTTTGTAATATAAGATAAATCCTCCTATTGATTTACTCTTTTTTTGGAGGAACGTCACTTTATTATTCATGATACAGTGTGCATGGATTTTTTTTTTGAGGAGAGTGTGCATGGATTAGGCAATCAACCAGGTATCTCATCTTTCTTTCTTTTCATTTTATTAGCGGCTTTATCATATCTCATATTTTTTTTCAAAACTAGTCTTATCTCATCATTCTTTTTCGGAAAACTAGTCTTATCTCATCATTCTTTTTTTTTAAACTAGTCTTATCTCATCATTTTTGAAGCAAAATAAAGAAACGGTGTGGCATTTTCTCTGGTGGACTATGCCCATTTAGTAAATCGTGACACGTGCAGGTATATTGTTCCAGGCCCACTTTATAGCCCAGTCACCTAATACATTACACGATTTTTTGGACGAAAAGACGTGGGCCGAGCCGTCTCTTTGTTTACACCATTCGCTCTAGAAAAAAAATCAAAATTTTTGAAAAGGAACTATCTATTTCTATTTATCTGTTGACAGATTTTAAGGTACAAAATCTGTTGAATTTTATGGTGTTGCATGTATTCTTTTCTAATGTTGCAAAGTATTATCTTCCAATGTTTCATGAGAGGGATATGTAGTATTGTGCAACATGCTAAAGTGAACATTTGAATCATCGTAAAATAACATATGCAACGTCAATAAATCAGCCATATTTTTTTCCCCTGAAACATTTTGCAACATATCGTAACAATGTTTGAAACATTATAGAACAACATATGCAACATTAAAAAATTCTGACAGATTTTCTAATAAAAATCCGTCGACTCCAAAGTGACATCCATGATGTCGCTCAACTCAGGCATCTTGAAAACTTGTGTGTGTCCCACCGGGCGTGCCAAAAAGTGTGTTGACGTAAAATCCGCACCTCACGCCAAGCACACAGCAAGCCGAACAAAGCTGGCTTCAAACGTGGCCCGGGCTTTCGAATCCGGAAGCGTGCCAGTCAGTTTGCCTGAAAACTAACAAAGGGATAAAAACGTTTAGATTAAAACCTGGAACGTGCCGGGTGAGACCAGACAGTTCCATGTTTGCGGCGTTGAAGCCAATCTTGAGAGACATATAGCTACAGGGAAGCTATCTGTCGGCAGTTAAAACCTCATTCGGCAATCGGCAAGGCACGCAAGGAGCGCACTGCCGAATGCGTGACGTAAGCATGACGAAAGATCGGCTTTCAACCGAATGAACATTACTCATAGCCGATTAACGAGAAACAGAGCATGATAGATAAATAAAAGGGTGAAACATGATCATAAATTCGCAGTAAACAAAGAATGCATAGGCCGAAAGCAGCACCCGTCAGGCATGACAACGAACGAGTTAATCCACCGCATGATACAACTCGTTTGAAGCCACACCACCAATCAGATTAGATCAATCCACCGCATGATACAATCTAATCGTGAAAGGCTAAAAGCATTCATTGTCCAATGCAAACCCACGAACACAAGTTCACTCGTGAGAGCACTGCCGAATACGGCTATTTAGCCGAATCGGGGTCCATGGCGAAGGAACAAGCCTAATCGGTAAAGATAAATCTATCAGATCGAATCGAATTCTAATCCACCGGATGATTAGCTCTAAGACGACCCAAAAACCTGCATCTACCGCATGATACCCGGTTCTGTCAAGATCTACACGATGCCGACAAGCTTGAACCCGCGACACGTGGCAACCTAGATCGGTTTCGGATTCGGCTATGAGGGGATAAGTCGTCGCACCGTAAAGCAGAGCCGATTCTAGCCGATCTAGATTGGGCAAAGGTGTGTTGCATGAATTAAGCACATAGTAAAAAAGGAGCAACACGGGGTAACTTAATGAATCTGTTAGATCTTGCCGAAATCTAACAGAGCCGATAACTTGGTCCATACTAGATCTTAGCCCACCGCATGGCTCATGACCTAACAGAGGAACCTTCTTGAAACCACAACTTAAATCCACCGGATGATACTAAGCATGGTAACAAGACTACTTGCATCAAAGCTTAAATCCACCGCATGATACTAAGCATGATACAAGGTTGCCGGTACTTACGGAGGTCGACGGATCGATGACTCCTCTCGAAGAACTCGACGACTCGACTAAAGGACTCGATGTTGGCACGGGGCCGGTTTGTTGTATGATTGATTCGATTGTCTTTTACAGCTGCCATGGGTTTATATTTATACCCAGGTCTTGATACAACTCCTAGTCGGACACGACTACAACACTTGTTTCTAAAAATAAATGACGAATCTTCGTGCCCATATTGCTTTCCTTGTTCGAACCGGCCTTTTCCTTATGTTGATCCACGTCATCATGTCTTCCCGAATGCTACCACTCTTCGCCTGCGGAACAATGCCTCTGCCGAATGATGACGCATTCCCGACCGCAGAGTATCTCTGCCGAATATTTCAGCCGAATGGCGACGCGTTCCCGACCGCAGAGCATCTTTGCCGAATGCTTCAGAAAAAACCCTTTTAGCCGAATGGCATCCTTCTACCAAATCCGGCCCACATGTCAGCCTCTTCCTGGTGCCAATTTTTGGTGTTAACACATGCCCCTTCAATTTCGGGATAAGAGGTAACTTTTATCTCGGAATTGACCAAAAGCACTTAACATTTCCAAGTTGGTTCTGCTCGGCACCCGCTTTTCCTTCCGAATCTTCAGAGCTCTCATCCGGATCCGAACCCTAAGTCATCGTCTTCCAAGATCCAACCTTCAAATGGCGGACCAAGATCTTGCTCTCCAGGTAAACTTCAATCCCCTCAAGCATGTTCGGCACTCTTCTTTCGATTTGCATTTTAAATTTCTTCTCATCCCCTTTGATAGGCCCTAGCTGCCGAAATCCTCATCCCTGTTGAGGAAAAATCTCCATCCTATTTCCTCGGTCCCGTAGGAGATTCAGATCCTTCTGAAATCATTGCGGCCGAATCTCAGCGGATTCCTTTTAAGATTTCACTGACAAGACCTCATGAGTGGCAAGATGCTTTCAAGAACTGGCCTTTGCCCCCAATCGCCGGATGGAGAAACTGGTACAAAAGGATCTCTGACGATAAAAGTCCCCAGACACAGAATTGGGACAGCCTTCGTATTTCTCATTGCTTGGAGCTATCTCTAGCTGAAACACCAAAGAATGAGAACCTTCTGATCGCAGCTTGCCACTTCTGGTCCAATGGTGCAAATGCTTTTCTCTTCGGCCATGGCCCAATGTCCCCTACCTTAGCCGATGTCTACATGATGACCGGCCTGAATGTTACAGGAACTGTGCATCCATATGACCATAAAGGTTCCTCCAAGCAGACAGGAGTAAGAACAGGGGTTGGATACAAGAGATATATCCAGAATCATATGTCTGATGGTCCTCTGACTGATGTCGAATACAGAGCTTTCCTGAACATGTGGCTATGCAGATCAGTTTTTTGTGGCAAAGCCAATGAGCCAACCTTGAATCACATTGTGATGGCTGAAGAGCTGGCTGCTGGAAAAGTCATCCCACTTGGGAAATACCTCCTGGGAAGCGTTTACCATATGCTCAACCAAACCACCCACCTGATGCACACTAGCAAGAAGATCCCCTGTGTCAATGGTCCCTGGTGGTTCGTCCAGATGTGGCTGCAATTATATATGCACCAAATCGTTGCTATTGATCTCAACAGCCGAGACTTCCCTTCAATCAATTATAAAGAAGGAGAAACCCGAAGAACCAAAGGTTGTCAAACTTATGGAGAAGCTGCCTCCACTGTATCCATCAACAAGACCATCGGTGAACTATTTGAGCTCTTCTTCAGGGGTTTTGCCAATCCTCTTTGGTTCCCTTATTTGGACAATGACAACCTTACTCTCCCTTGCGAATTCAGCTTTGAGACTGGATGCACTGATGTACAATCTGTAGCAATTTTTAATGCCTTCATCCAGCCCTGCATCCTGCCAGCCGAATTCTGTGGAGGGAGGCTAGTCCAAAGCACTTATGAATATTATCAGCCAAACATGATGGCTAGACAGTTGGGATGTGGCCAAGTGCCCCCTAGGCTATTTCTCCATGAATTCCTCAGGCCCAGGGAGATAGTCAAGGATTTCACAGAAACAAGAAGGATTTTCAACTATAAATGCTGTGGAACTATTTATGCACCTGATCCTTTTGTGCCAATAATATCTGCTCATCCTTCCTTCACTCTCTGGTGGCAAGAATTCCATGATCATATCTTCAACATGCCAATTCATCCCTTCTGCCTTGAATTAATGCCTGACTATCAGCCAACTGCAGAGGTAATATGCTTATTCCTTTATCTATCTTAACAACATTGGCCCCAATTAATTCTGACTCTATTATTTTGCAGGACATAACACCTGCCCTTCTTGCCAGGGTAATTTTATACAAAATTGCAGGCCCAATCTCTGCTTTGGGATAACTTTCGGCTAAGGTATGCAACTACTCTTTCCTTCCCTTCAAATTCTTGAATGAGGGCCGATCCAATAGTTTGGGCATCGGCCGCCACGTACAACTTGAAAGGCTTGTTCAATTGTGGAGGCACCAATACTGGTGGCTTCTTCATGTACTCTTTTATTTCATTAAAAGCCTTTTGTTGTTCGTCACCCCATACAAACTTTTGATCCTTTTTTATTTTCAATAGTGAGGAAAAGGGCAACACCTTTTGTGACAAGTTTGATATGAATCTTCTCACAAAATTTATCTTGCCAAGCAGTGATTGTAGCTCTTTAAGATTAGTTGGAGGAACAATTTCATCAATTGCCTTCATGCTTTTCTTACCAACTCCTATTCCTCCTTCATGTATCAAAAATCCCAGAAACTCTCCAGCCGAAACTCCAAAAGCACACTTGTTCGGGTTCATCTTAAGCCCATGTTTCCTGGTGCATTCTAGAGTTTTCCTTATGTCGGCCAAATGAGACTCATGATCCAGTGACTTGATCACTACATCATCAATATATATTTCCACAATCTTGCCGATCAACTCATGAAAAATATAATTCATAGCCCTTTGATAAGTTGCACCGGCATTTTTCAATCCAAAGGTCATGACAACCCACTCAAACAACCCTATGTGTCCAGGACATCTGAAAGCTGTCTTTACTATATCTTCCAATGCCATATAAATCTGATTGTATCCTGCGTTACCGTCCATGAAACTGAGCACTTTGTATCCAGCAGCAGCATCAACCAATGAATCAGCAACAGGCATTGGATATCCATCCATGGGTGTAGCCTTGTTTAGGTCTCTAAAATCTATGCAAACCCTCATTTTTCCATTTTTCTTATAGACAGGAACGATATTAGAGATCCAATCCGCGTATTTACATGGCCGAATGAAATTTGCATCTAGTAATCTTTCAATCTCTTTTTTCACATCGGCCAACACTTCTTCCTTGTAGATTTTTCGGGGTGGTTGCTTGTAAGGCCTGTAACCAGGTTTGATCGGCAACCGATGTTCAACAATGGAACGGTCTAGACCGGGCATCTCCGAATAATCCCAAGCAAAGCAGTCCTTGTATTCCTTTAACAATGTTACCAACTTTTCTTTGAAAACCGAATCCAAGTTAGCACTGATAAATGTCGGCCTTGGCTTGTCACCATCTCCAATGTCCACTTCTTCTAATTTATCGGCAGACACAAATCCACGTCCTAATTTTCCATCAGTTCCATCAATTGGATTTTCCATCAAAAATTACTATGAGAGCCGACTGCTTCGATCGGCTGTTGATCACTGCTGGCTGGTGCCACAGGACCTTCTCCCCAGTCTTTGCCTGAGAAACAATCTATGCCTTGATATTCCCAGAAAGCTGGTTCCATATTTGCTACGCTTATTGAGTCATCTGCTTGGACAATCTCCACGACAGCATCTTGTAACAGCACTCCATCCAGGGATTTATAATACAAATTATCATCAAGAAGAACAAACTTTAAAGCTTTATACCTGAGCTTTCTAGAAACCTTTCGGGACGGATTCTCCAGATAATCGGCAATCTCTTTTCTCCAATCATCTTCTGCCAGGTTACTCCCGAATGCATATACATCATTAGCAAAAACTTCTCGAAGCTCTTTATAACCTGATGCACTTTGGGCCAATCTATTTGCCTCTCCATTATCCCCTATTCGGCAAAGTTGGCCATAATAGTACTTAGACCCGAAAACGCTTCAACTATGACATAGCCGAATCCCATCCAGTCAAAGCCGAATACGACTCGATAAGAATCCCAAATGACATGAGAACCGATCGGCTGGAAAATCCTTCCCACCTTCAGAACTCTTCGGAATACGTGCCACGATCTTTGGCCACGATTTCCTTTGCGGGTTCTATAAATAAACACCCAAGCAGCCCACAGTTTCTTCACCAAGTTCTTCGCCTTCCAAGTTCTTGCCGGCCCAAGCCATTCTTTTCCCAATCCACAGTATTTCCAAGGAACTTCCAATGGCCGACAACAACAGGAGGCGCCCGGCTGCCGATGAGGCCGAAGGAAGTCGTGCCGGCGCTCGCCGCAGGTGAGTAGCTGCTTGCTTCTCTTTGTTCTTCTCGAGATTTCCTCCTCCTTTCTTGACGAACCTCTTTGTTCTTTCAGGGTAATCCAATGGATTGCCGGCGCCGGTGCGCCAGTCGCAGCTCCAGCCGCCGCTCCTGCGGCATCTTCGAGTTCGTCCAATCGATCTCTCGAATCGGACGACTACCGCTACACGGACGGCGATGCTCGCCGATTCAAGGCGGAGCGCGACGACTCTCGTCGTGAACTGGAGGCTATCTCCAAGCAAGCCGGGATTGCTGACCTCGAATGGCAGCACGAGCGCAAGCAACTGCTCGAAGTCATTGATGGTGAGTCCTGCAATCTGCTCAATCTCAACCTTGTCCCCTAACTGATATTATTCTGCTGCCCCTTTTGTAAACTTGCAGCGCGTGATGCCGAACTCGATCGGCTAAAGGCGCTGGCGAATGAGCTGGCGAACAAGGTGAATGCTCCTGGGGACACACCAGAAGCTCGCCTCGGCGCGGTGGCGGGCCGCATCGATGAGGTGGCCTCGCACGGCATCCGTCTGGGCACTGCCGCAGGCCTAGTCGCCATGTCGACGCACACCAATACCGACTACTCCAGGCTACCGACCGGCTTCGCTAATGGTAACCCGGAGGAGATCGATGACATCGAGGCTTCCATAGATCGCCTTGATGCTCATGGCGCCGCCATTGCCGATTCCATTCATCCTCAGTCCGTTTTGAACAAGCTATTCCATTAGTTTGTACTAGGGATTTATGGAATTTCGGCAATAAAACTTATCTTTTGTGATCTTGCATGAACATCTGATGTAGTATATTTTTGTGCTAAGGGCAATACATTCAGTACTGGCCATTTTCCTTTTCTGTCAACATTTGTTCTGAAGGCGATTTCTTCCCGAAAATCGGCTGTTCGGCAAATTAATATATCAATCACCGATCGATTTCAACACTGGGATAATACCTTTTCAAATATCTTCCATTTATAGCAGAAGCAAATTCTTCTCCCAATAATGTCTTCAAAATATATGCATTTCCAGGCACGCATCTAACCACTCTGAAAGGACCTTCCCAATTTGGAGACCACTTGCCGAATGCTGCATATTTGGTTCCAATCGGCAATATCGCTTTCCAGACTAAATCACCTTCTGTAAATTGCTTAACTTTCACCTTCTTATTGTAATACTTAGCAACTCGCATTTTGTTCTTCTCAATATTCTCCAAAGCCCTGAGACGAATCATATGCAAATCTTCTAATTCATCCATCATTAAATCTTTATAATCTTTAGAACTTAAATCCTTTTGCAACTTTATTCTCCTTGAGTCTAATTGTATTTCCCATGGCAAGATAGCATGATGCCCATACACCAACTCATAGGGAGACGTCTGTGTAGCCCCATGTGGAGCCATTCGGTAAGCCCATAAAGCCTCACTGAGTACCGAATGCCACTTTCTCGGCTTCTGATCAATCTTCTTCTGTATAATTTTAATCATAATCTTGTTAGAAGCCTCTGCCTGACCATTAGCTTGGGCATAATAAGGAGAAGAATTTAACAATCTGATGCCCATACTTTCAGCAAAATCTCTGAATTCTGAAGATGTAAATTGAGTCCCTTGATCAGTGGTGATTGTCTGAGGAATCCCAAATCTGTAAATGATGTGTTCTTTAACAAATTCAACCATATTCTCCGACGTCACCTTCTTTAATGGAATTGCCTCAACCCACTTGGTAAAATAATCGGTTGCCAAAAGCACAAACTTATGCCCCTTGCTAGATGGAGGATTTATTTGGCCAATCAAATCTATTCCCCATCCTCTGAATGGCCATGGCTTGACAATGGGATTCAAAGCCGATGCCGGAACTCTCTGAATGTTTCCAAATTTCTGACAGTCTTGACATCCTTTATAATATTCAAAACAATCTTCCAACATTGTCGGCCAGTAATATCCAGTTCTTCTAATAACCCACTTCATTCGGTAGGCCGATTGATGTGCTCCACACAACCCATCATGTACTTCACTCATCAGCCTTTTTGCTTCTTCATGATTTAGGCAATGTAACAGCACTCCATCCAGGGATTTATAATACAAATTATCATCAAGAAGAACAAACTTTAAAGCTTTATACCTGAGCTTTCTAGAAACCTTTCGGGACGGATTCTCCAGATAATCGGCAATCTCTTTTCTCCAATCATCTTCTGCCAGATTACTCCCGAATGCATATACATCATTAGCAAAAACTTCTCGAAGCTCTTTATAACCTGATGCACTTTGGGCCAATCTATTTGCCTCTCCATTATCCCCTCTAGGAATGTGTTGTAGAATTACTGACCGAAAGCTCTTCAATATTTCTTTGCATTCTTCATAGTAATTCCTCAAGGTATCACTTTTGCACTCATATTCACCATTCAATTGCTTTATGACCAATTCTGAATCTCCAAAAATTTCAACCGCAATGGCCTTTGCTTCTTTCAAATATTGGAGCCCTTTGAGCAATGCCTCATACTCAGCTTGATTGTTAGTAACAGCAGATTGAATAGGAACAGCAAACTCAAATGTTTCTCCTTTGGGTGAGATTAATAAGATACCTGCTCCACCACCTTTGTCGCATGAAGATCCATCGAAGAATAACACCCAAGGAACAATGTTAAGCAAATTTATCGATGTATCATGATGTTCAGTAATGAAATCGGCAATAATCTGTCCCTTAACAGCCTTTGCCGATTCAAATCTTAATTCAAACTCAGACAAAGCTAAAATCCATTTGCCAATCCTTCCGTTCAAAATCGGCATAGACAACATGTGTTTTATCACATCAAACTTTGAATACACAATGCATTCGGCATGTAGTAAGTAGTGCCGAAATTTTGTACAGGAGTAGTAAACACATAAGCAAAGCTTCTCTATAGCCGAATACCTTGTCTCTGGATCTAGTAACTTTCGGCTAAGGTATGCAACTACTCTTTCCTTCCCTTCAAATTCTTGAATGAGGGCCGATCCAATAGTTTGGGCATCGGCCGCCACGTACAACTTGAAAGGCTTGTTCAATTGTGGAGGCACCAATACTGGTGGCTTCTTCATGTACTCTTTTATTTCATTAAAAGCCTTTTGTTGTTCGTCACCCCATACAAACTTTTGATCCTTCTTTATTTTCAATAGTGAGGAAAAGGGCAACACCTTTTGTGACAAGTTTGATATGAATCTTCTCACAAAATTTATCTTGCCAAGCAGTGATTGTAGCTCTTTAAGATTAGTTGGAGGAACAATTTCATCAATTGCCTTCATGCTTTTCTTACCAACTCCTATTCCTCCTTCATGTATCAAAAATCCCAGAAACTCTCCAGCCGAAACTCCAAAAGCACACTTGTTCGGGTTCATCTTAAGCCCATGCTTCCTGGTGCATTCTAGAGTTTTCCTTATGTCGGCCAAATGAGACTCATGATCCAGTGACTTGATCACTACATCATCAATATATATTTCCACAATCTTGCCGATCAACTCATGAAAAATATAATTCATAGCCCTTTGATAAGTTGCACCGGCATTTTTCAATCCAAAGGTCATGACAACCCATTCAAACAACCCTATGTGTCCAGGACACCTGAAAGCTGTCTTTACTATATCTTCCAATGCCATATAAATCTGATTGTATCCTGCGTTACCGTCCATGAAACTGAGCACTTTGTATCCAGCAGCAGCATCAACCAATGAATCAGCAACAGGCATTGGATATCCATCCATGGGTGTAGCCTTGTTTAAGTCTCTAAAGTCTATGCAAACCCTCATCTTTCCATTTTTCTTATAGACAGGAACAATATTAGAGATCCAATCCGCGTATTTACAGGGCCGAATGAAATTTGCATCTAGTAATCTTTCAATCTCCTTTTTCACATCGGCCAACACTTCTTCCTTGTAGATTTTTCGGGGTGGTTGCTTGTAAGGTCTGTATCCAGGTTTGATTGGCAACCGATGCTCAACAATAGAACGGTCTAGACCAGGCATCTCCGAATAATCCCAAGCAAAGCAGTCCTTGTATTCCTTTAACAATGTTACCAACTTTTCTTTGAAAACCGAATCCAAGTTAGCACTGATAAATGTCGGCCTTGGCTTGTCACCATCTCCAATGTCCACTTCTTCTAATTTATCGGCCGACACAAATCCACGTCCTAATTTTCCATCAGTTCCATCAATTGGATTTTCCATCAAAAATTACTATGAGAGCCGACTGCTTCGATCGGCTGTTGATCACTGCTGGCTGGTGCCACAGGACCTTCTCCCCAGTCTTTGCCTGAGAAACAATCTATGCCTTGATATTCCCAGAAAGCTGGTTCCATATTTGCCACGCTTATTGAATCATCTGCTTGGACAATCTCCACCTCATCATCTATCCACTGAATAAGCTGTTGATGCATAGTAGATGGAATACAACAATTTGCATGAATCCAATCTCTTCCAAGCAGCAAGCTATATGCCCCTTTGCCCTCAATGACAAAGAAAGTCGTAAGCAGAGTCTTGGACCCAATCATCAGATCAACATGTACGCATCCCTTGGTGTCCGAAGGATTTCCAGCAAAATCATTTAGAATTATGCTCGTTGGTGTCAAATCTCTAGGACCCATACCAAGCTTCCTGAATGTGGTATATGGCATTACATTGACAGCAGCTCCTCCATCGACAAACATCTTGGTCAATGGTTTGCCATTAACATATCCCTTCAAGTACAGTGGCTTCATGTGCCGATTCTGGGTTGGCTTCTCAAAAACAGCTTGTTTGTTCAACATCAATTGTGCCATTAACCCAAATTGTTCGGCATCATTTATATCGGGCAATATTTCTTCCTGTACAATTTGATTAGCTGGAGCCATGAATTCATTCGGCAAGAAACATACCATGCATGTAGGAGCCGAATGACTATGTTCGTCAGGCCTGTCTTTTGGGAGCCATATCGATTTCATCCTAGGCCTTGCTTGCTTTAATTCTTGATTCCTCAGGCGTTGAACTCTTCTCTTCTGACTCCTTCTTAAACCAGGTGGACACCACTGTCCTTTTTGCCAAACATACTCACGGTCTTCTTCCTCATGATCAATCCATCTGCAATCAGCATGTCTCTTTCTTGGTTGATCATCAAAACGCCGATCATCACTAAGATGCACCCTACCAATTCTTTCATGGACAGATCGGCGATTGGCAACATTTTGCCTATGTTCGACATACCCATTATTGCACTCAGGACAGTTATTCTTTGTAGGCAGCTTTAAACCTTCGTTCCAACAGTGTCTGAAGAATGCACACCCCCAATGCGCTCGTTCCTGCTCTCGAGCATACTCTTCTTGTTCTTCCTCAAACCTTTCTTCTTCGCGCCTTCTTTTCTCCTCCTCGTATTCACGCCTTTGAAAACGCTCTTTTTCTTGCTGACGCTGCCATTTGTTGAGGAGAATACGTGTAGTAACTCTAGGTTTAAAGGATTCGCCCACTTCAAATCGGCTATTCGGGAACCGAAGATTTTTCCGGCGAATTTGTTCCATTGTGATCTGCCGAGTAGGATCAACTGAACCATCCTGCTTTGCCTTCTTTGAGGTTAAAACTTTCAATCTTCCCTTTTCTCCAGATGGAACAGCATTTACCATATTAACCGAGAACCCGATCATATTCTGAGGGAAAGGGTTACTGTCCAGTTTCATTTTGTTGTCGAATTTCAAATGTCCTTCCTGGATAGCTTTCTGAATCTTCATCCTAAAGACTCTGCATTCATTAATGGAATGAGAATTTCTATCATGAAACCCACAGTACCTCTTATCTTTCACTCCATCGGGCCGAAGCATAGAATGCCCCTCTGGCAATTTGATTCGGCCTTCTTTCACCAGGAACTCAAACAATTTGTCTGCCTTAGTCACATCAAAATCATATGTTCCTTTCATCTGTTTGATCCATCTTTGAGTCATTGTAACTGGTTCTTTGCTCCACACTATCTCTGCTGCAGCTATTTCCTCGCTATCTTCATACTCATCTTCTTGATCTGCTCTTTCAAGGAATTGGTTATAGATGTCAGCTACATCATTATTTTTAGCAAATCTGACATCTTTCTTGAAACCATACGCCTGGTTACTCATCAAGGCCAATCTGTGCGACAACTGGCCCAAATCATCAAACTCCATCCCGAACAGCTTCTCCCGAATGGCAGGCAGCATGCCAGCTACAGCCATACCAGCCAGCTGGTCATCAGGTATGTTCAGAGAAAAGCACATACTCTTAGTTTCCCTAAACCTCCTGAGGAACTCTGTAGGTGTTTCATTATTCCTCTGCCTTAAGCTGGTCAAATCAACCAACTTTTTCTCGGTACTGCCAATGTAGTAATGAGCATGGAATTTCTGTTCCAGGTCTTTCCAAGTACAGATCGACTGAGCAGGCAAAGAAGCAAACCACGTAAAAGCTGAACCCGTCAGTGACAAAGGAAAGTATCTAATTCTGAAAGCCTCATCTGCCGAAGCCTCTCCAAGCTGCATCAGATATCGAGCTATATGTTCCACAGTACTTGTATCATCTTGTCCTGAAAATTTAGTAAACTCTGTAGGCACCTTGACTCTATTCGGCAATGATACCCTTTGGTACCATTCAGGGAAAGGAGACGAGTACATGTATCCCTGATTTTTAGGCTTCAGACCGAATTGATTTTGCAATACATCGGTCATTTTTTGCACCATGAGGTCAATACTGGTGTCTTGATTCCCTGGTCTCCCAGCAAGCATGCCTGCAGTACCAACGTACCCAGGATTCGGGAGGGCGTCGATAGCATTGTAATCCATAAACTCTGAATATCCGTTTCCATACAAATCCCTCTGCAGTCTGTTGTTCAAGGGAGATATCTTGTAAGCAGAAGCAGGCGGATTCCCTGTGGTGCCGAATGCCATATCACCGTATGTGCGAGTTTTCGGCAGTGCAAGCTGAGGATCTTGCCGAATCGGTTGTCCATTTATATCTTTAACACCAGAACCTCCAGTTTCATCAGCATTTCCTTTACCATGTGGTTTCTGAACTGGTGCTTGAACATTGAAGTATGTCGGGCCACCCAATTGCCCATGTATCTGCTCAAAGGGTTTATCCACATGCTGACCAAAAATGCTTATCATTGTATGCCGAAAACTGTTTAAGAACGCAGCATTGTGATTGGTCATTGTCTCTCCCAAAGCTTTGTATAACAAGCCCGAGAATCTCTCCCTCTCTTCTTCTTCAGTAAGATCAGATTGCCCAGGAAGGAGAACTCTTGGCAGATCGGACTTGAGAAAAGGTGCACCACTCCTGTTCTTGGCGAAAGACAGTAAACATTTGTTAATGAATTGACTAGCAGCAGCCTTTACCATCTGTTGATGCTCTTCAGACAATTCTTCCAAAGTGACATCCATGATGTCGCTCAACTCAGGCATCTTGAAAACTTGTGTGTGTCCCACCGGGCGTGCCAAAAAGTGTGTTGACGTAAAATCCGCACCTCACGCCAAGCACACAGCAAGCCGAACAAAGCTGGCTTCAAACGTGGCCCGGGCTTTCGAATCCGGAAGCGTGCCAGTCAGTTTGCCTGAAAACTAACAAAGGGATAAAAACGTTTAGATTAAAACCTGGAACGTGCCGGGTGAGACCAGACAGTTCCATGTTTGCGGCGTTGAAGCCAATCTTGAGAGACATATAGCTACAGGGAAGCTATCTGTCGGCAGTTAAAACCTCATTCGGCAATCGGCAAGGCACGCAAGGAGCGCACTGCCGAATGCGTGACGTAAGCATGACGAAAGATCGGCTTTCAACCGAATGAACACGTACTCATAGCCGATTAACGAGAAACAGAGCATGATAGATAAATAAAAGGGTGAAACATGATCATAAATTCGCAGTAAACAAAGAATGCATAGGCCGAAAGCAGCACCCGTCAAGCATGATAACAAAACAAGTTAATCCACCGCATGATACGACTTGTTTGTAACCACGCCACTAATCAGATTAGATTAATCCACCGCATGATACAATCTAATCATGAAAAGCTAAAAGCACTCAATGTTTAGTTACGAACCCACAACACAGTCACGAATTTACATTGAAAACAAGAATGCATAGGCCGAAAGCAGCACCCGTCAAGCATGGCCTCATTATGCATTGTGAGCGGCACCACGGAAAAGACAGAGGAATAGAGGGTAGACTGTATAGCCCACAAATCCCTTCAGCGGGCGTATCACATTTTATCACAGCCAGAATGCAACAGGACCGTCGAATGCCTGAGTGATTCCTTCAGGCACCTTGTAGCTTTGCATCAGACGAGTATGATCAGTCGTCAGGTCCCCATTGTTGTCATAGCCAAGACAGAACGTTGTCAAGCATGATAGCAAACAAGTTAATCCACCGCATGATACGACTTGTTTGTGACCACGCCACTAATCAGATTAGATTAATCCACCGCATGATACAATCTAATCATGAAAAGCTAAAAGCACTCAATGTTTAGTTACGAACCCACAACACAGTCACGAATTTACATTAAAACAAGAATGCATAGGCCGAAAGCAGCACCCGTCAAGCATGATAACAAACAAATTAATCCATCGCATGATACGACTTGTTTGTGACCACGCCACTAATCAGATTAGATCAATCCACCGCATGATACAATCTAATCATGAAAAGCTAAAAGCACTCAATGTTTAGTTACGAACCCACAACACAGTCACGAATTTACATTGAAAACAAGAATGCATAGGCCGAAAGCAGCACCCGTCAAGCATGATAACAAACAAATTAATCCATCGCATGATACGACTTGTTTGTGACCACGCCACTAATCAGATTAGATCAATCCACCGCATGATACAATCTAATCATGAAAAGCTAAAAGCACTCAATGTTTAGTTACGAACCCACAACACAGTCACGAATTTACATTGAAAACAAGAATGCATAGGCCGAAAGCAGCACCCGTCAAGCATGATAGCAAACAAGTTAATCCACCGCATGATACGACTTGTTTGTGACCACGCCACTAATCAGATTAGATCAATCCACCGCATGATACAATCTAATCATGAAAAGCTAAAAGCACTCAATGTTTAGTTACGAACCCACAACACAGTCACGAATTTACATTGAAAACAAGAATGCATAGGCCGAAAGCAGCACCCGTCAAGCATGATAGCAAACAAGTTAATCCACCGCATGATACGACTTGTTTGTGACCACGCCACTAATCAGATTAGATCAATCCACCGCATGATACAATCTAATCATGAAAAGCTAAAAGCACTCAATGTTTAGTTACGAACCCACAACACAGTCACGAATTTACATTGAAAACAAGAATGCATAGGCCGAAAGCAGCACCCGTCAAGCATGATAGCAAACAAGTTAATCCACCGCATGATACGACTTGTTTGTGACCACGCCACTAATCAGATTAGATCAATCCACCGCATGATACAATCTAATCATGAAAAGCTAAAAGCACTCAATGTTTAGTTACGAACCCACAACACAGTCACGAATTTACATTGAAAACAAGAATGCATAGGCCGAAAGCAGCACCCGTCAAGCATGATAGCAAACAAGTTAATCCACCGCATGATACGACTTGTTTGTGACCACGCCACTAATCAGATTAGATCAATCCACCGCATGATACAATCTAATCATGAAAAGCTAAAAGCACTCAATGTTTAGTTACGAACCCACAACACAGTCACGAATTTACATTGAAAACAAGAATGCATAGGCCGAAAGCAGCACCCGTCAAGCATGATAGCAAACAAGTTAATCCACCGCATGATACGACTTGTTTGAAACCGCACCACTAATCAGATTAGATCAATCCACCGCATGATACAATCTAATCATGAAAAGCTAAAAGCACTCAATGTTTAGTTACGAACCCACAACACAGTCACGAATTTACATTGAAAACAAGAATGCATAGGCCGAAAGCAGCACCCGTCAAGCATGATAGCAAACAAGTTAATCCACCGCATGATACGACTTGTTTGTGACCACGCCACTAATCAGATTAGATCAATCCACCGCATGATACAATCTAATCATGAAAAGCTAAAAGCACTCAATGTTTAGTTACGAACCCACAACACAGTCACGAATTTACATTGAAAACAAGAATGCATAGGCCGAAAGCAGCACCCGTCAAGCATGATAGCAAACAAGTTAATCCACCGCATGATACGACTTGTTTGTGACCACGCCACTAATCAGATTAGATCAATCCACCGCATGATACAATCTAATCATGAAAAGCTAAAAGCACTCAATGTTTAGTTACGAACCCACAACACAGTCACGAATTTACATTGAAAACAAGAATGCATAGGCCGAAAGCAGCACCCGTCAAGCATGATAGCAAACAAGTTAATCCACCGCATGATACGACTTGTTTGTGACCACGCCACTAATCAGATTAGATCAATCCACCGCATGATACAATCTAATCATGAAAAGCTAAAAGCACTCAATGTTTAGTTACGAACCCACAACACAGTCACGAATTTACATTGAAAACAAGAATGCATAGGCCGAAAGCAGCACCCGTCAAGCATGATAGCAAACAAGTTAATCCACCGCATGATACGACTTGTTTGTGACCACGCCACTAATCAGATTAGATCAATCCACCGCATGATACAATCTAATCGTGAAAGGCTAAAAGCATTCATTGTCCAATGCAAACCCACGAACACACGTTCACTCGTGAGAGCACTACCGAATGCGGCTATTTAGCCGAATCGGGGTCCATGGCGAAGGAACAAGCCTAATCGGTAAAGATAAATCTATCAGATCGAATCGAATTCTAATCCACCGGATGATTAGCTCTAAGACGACCCAAAAACCTGCATCTACCGCATGATACCCGGTTCTGTCAAGATCTACACGATGCCGACAAGCTTGAACCCGCGACACGTGGCAACCTAGACTGTTTCGGATTCGGCTATATGGACGCCGCGGTTCTTTCATCGTTTTGCGGTCTAGAACCGAACCCGACCAGTCTAGATTGGGCAAAGGTGTGTTGCATGAATTAAGCACATAGTAAAAAAGGAGCAACACGGGGTAACTTAATGAATCTGTTAGATCTTGCCGAAATCTAACAGAGCCGATAACTTGGTCCATACTAGATCTTAGCCCACCGCATGGCTCATGACCTAACAGAGGAACCTTCTTGAAACCACAACTTAAATCCACCGGATGATACTAAGCATGGTAACAAGACTACTTGCATCAAAGCTTAAATCCACCGCATGATACTAAGCATGATACAAGGTTGCCGGTACTTACGGAGGTCGACGGATCGATGACTCCTCTCGAAGAACTCGACGACTCGACTAAAGGACTCGATGTTGGCACGGGGCCGGTTTGTTGTATGATTGATTCGATTGTCTTTTACAGCTGCCATGGGTTTATATTTATACCCAGGTCTTGATACAACTCCTAGTCGGACACGACTACAACACTTGTTTCTAAAAATAAATGACGAATCTTCGTGCCCATATAGCTTTCCTTGTTCGAACCGGCCTTTTCCTTATGTTGATCCACGTCATCATGTCTTCCCGAATGCTACCACTCTTCGCCTGCGGAACAATGCCTCTGCCGAATGATGACGCATTCCCGACCGCAGAGTATCTCTGCCGAATATTTCAGCCGAATGGCGACGCGTTCCCGACCGCAGAGCATCTTTGCCGAATGCTTCAGAAAAAACCCTTTTAGCCGAATGGCATCCTTCTACCAAATCCGGCCCACATGTCAGCCTCTTCCTGGTGCCAATTTTTGGTGTCAACACATGCCCCTTCAATTTCGGGATAAGAGGTAACTTTTATCTCGGAATTGACCAAAAGCACTTAACATTTCCAAGTTGGTTCTGCTCGGCACCCGCTTTTCCTTCCGAATCTTCAGAGCTCTCATCCGGATCCGAACCCTAAGTCATCGTCTTCCAAGATCCAACCTTCAAATGGCGGACCAAGATCTTGCTCTCCAGGTAAACTTCAATCCCCTCAAGCATGTTCGGCACTCTTCTTTCGATTTGCATTTTAAATTTCTTCTCATCCCCTTTGATAGGCCCTAGCTGCCGAAATCCTCATCCCTGTTGAGGAAAAATCTCCATCCTATTTCCTCGGTCCCGTAGGAGATTCAGATCCTTCTGAAATCATTGCGGCCGAATCTCAGCGGATTCCTTTTAAGATTTCACTGACAAAACCTCAGGAGTGGCAAGATGCCTTCAAGAACTGGCCTTTGCCCCCAATCGCCGGATGGAGAAACTGGTACAAAAGGATCTCTGACGATAAAAGTCCCCAGACACAGAATTGGGACAGCCTTCGTATTTCTCATTGCTTGGAGCTATCTCTAGCTGAAACACCAAAGAATGAGAACCTTCTGATCGCAGCTTGCCACTTCTGGTCCAATGGTGCAAATGCTTTTCTCTTCGGCCATGGCCCAATGTCCCCTACCTTAGCCGATGTCTACATGATGACCGGCCTGAATGTTACAGGAACTGTGCATCCATATGACCATAAAGGTTCCTCCAAGCAGACAGGAGTAAGAACAGGGGTTGGATACAAGAGATATATCCAGAATCATATGTCTGATGGTCCTCTGACTGATGTCGAATACAGAGCTTTCCTGAACATGTGGCTATGCAGATCAGTTTTTTGTGGCAAAGCCAATGAGCCAACCTTGAATCACATTGTGATGGCTGAAGAGCTGGCTGCTGGAAAAGTCATCCCACTTGGGAAATACCTCCTGGGAAGCGTTTACCATATGCTCAACCAAACCACCCACCTGATGCACACTAGCAAGAAGATCCCCTGTGTCAATGGTCCCTGGTGGTTCGTCCAGATGTGGCTGCAATTATATATGCACCAAATCGTTGCTATTGATCTCAACAGCCGAGACTTCCCTTCAATCAATTATAAAGAAGGAGAAACCCGAAGAACCAAAGGTTGTCAAACTTATGGAGAAGCTGCCTCCACTGTATCCATCAACAAGACCATCGGTGAACTATTTGAGCTCTTCTTCAGGGGTTTTGCCAATCCTCTTTGGTTCCCTTATTTGGACAATGACAACCTTACTCTCCCTTGCGAATTCAGCTTTGAGACTGGATGCACTGATGTACAATCTGTAGCAATTTTTAATGCCTTCATCCAGCCCTGCATCCTGCCAGCCGAATTCTGTGGAGGGAGGCTAGTCCAAAGCACTTATGAATATTATCAGCCAAACATGATGGCTAGACAGTTGGGATGTGGCCAAGTGCCCCCTAGGCTATTTCTCCATGAATTCCTCCGGCCCAGGGAGATAGTCAAGGATTTCACAGAAACAAGAAGGATTTTCAACTATAAATGCTGTGGAACTATTTATGCACCTGATCCTTTTGTGCCAATAATATCTGCTCATCCTTCCTTCACTCTCTGGTGGCAAGAATTCCATGATCATATCTTCAACATGCCAATCCATCCTTTCTGCCTTGAATTAATGTCTGATTATCAGCCAACTGCAGAGGTAACATGCTTATTCCTTTGTCTCTCTTAACAATATTAGCCCCAATCAATTCTGACTCTATTATTTTGCAGGACATAACACCTGCTCCTCTTGCCAGGGTAATTTTATACAAAACTGCAGGCCCAATCTCTGCTTTGGGGCACCAATCCCCTACCTTGGCTCAGCTGATGGCTAGACAAGCTTCTTCAGATCCAATACTCACTAGACCATCATCTGTCAAGAGGAAAACCCTCCTTATAGCTGCTCCCTCGGTTGTAAAGAAGAAAAGAACAAGTAGCAAAACCAAGGTCAGAGTCCTTTTTCTTTGACTATAATGCTTTTGGTGTTTTGCTCAGCTTTGTTTCTTTTTGATTTCAGTCCAAAGAACAACAGCCAGCAATCAGTACAGGTCCTGCCGATGCTCCAATGATTGGTAAAATTTCCTCACATTTTTGTCTTTAAAGTTCCTTGCCTCTGCCGAATGATGACGCATTCCCGACCGCAGAGTATCTCTGCCGAATATTTCAGCCGAATGGCGACGCGTTCCCGACCGCAGAGCATCTTTGCCGAATGCTTCAGAAAAAACCCTTTTAGCCGAATGGCATCCTTCTACCAAATCCGGCCCACATGTCAGCCTCTTCCTGGTGCCAATTTTTGGTGTCAACACAGATAAATAGCAACACTCTTTTGAAAAAGAAACCTTCATCATGCAAACTAAATGCAACCATCTCATAAGCATTGCAGCTGTTAGGGCTACCTACTGGCTCTAGCTTTATCCATTTTACGTAAATTGAGACACAATATAAAGCCGTTTCAAGGTAAAATAAAAGCAAATTAGAAGCAGAATAAATCCATCTTTACTTCACATACATGTGAAGTCTTATCGGGGCTTCTCCCAAATGGCTCCTTAGTAGGGGGGCTAGGGGCCATTAACATGAAAGTTGCACATAAAAAAATCAATTCATACTGCCTCCTGGAGCTTTCGTCAAAGGCTTTCACCTTTAGCCCGTCAAAAACAAAGGGAAAGGTTCGCCTTTATAATCCCGAGAAGGAAATAAAGTTTCACCTTTTCATCATCACAATAGCTTGTGCCCGGCTAAATCATTGTGATTTGCAATGCTTTCTTATAGTTATGTTTAAAGAAACATAGGAAAAGTTTGCTTCTGTGTTGGTAAATGTTATGCTCCTGCCTTTGTTAATTTTTTTTCCATTAGCGAACGCGTCGCACTAATGGCAGTGTGGCTACACGACAATGGCGTCGCGCGTACAGAAGGCTATTTCGAGGAAATTTGCGTTGGTGAGCAGGGAGCTGAAAAGTTATCAAACATAGCATCATCTGTCCACTGTCCCTTTCTCATCTTTCGCCGGCTGCTTCCAGAACAGATCGAGCTTGTGAGATGGCTGATGGGCGGCACGCATTGGCGTCAGATCGTCAGTGCGTCACACTCATGGGACCCCGAAAACGTCATGCCTTGCGCTAGCGAGTGGAATTGCCCGCCCTTGGGACCCGGCTATTAACTCTGTTAGACTGTCAAAGTTGCCTCTAGATTAGATAGTATATCAAGCTTATAATCTAAATTAGGTGATACCCACGCGATGCCGTGAGAATTTTTTAAATAATATTTTAAAAAAATAGACTCGCAAAGAACATAAATGCTATTGGTCATATTAAATTGGTGGATGACATCTATTGTGTGAATTTCATAAAATTGTACTCGTAAAGATCATGGATGCTATTAGTCACAAAAGATCAGTGGATGACATAAATAGATGATTCTAATGGATGCTGACATGACGTTTGATATAATGGGTTTCTGGATGGTGTGGCTAGCTTGTATGTTAAGAGAAATAGTTAGTGGAGTGCATATATATAGGTTGTATAGATTATATAATTCAGCACCATGATTCTTAAAGTGATGATGTTCGAATTGTGCCAAACATTACGTACTAGTTGGTTAAGTTTGGTCCTGAAGTTATATTACTAGTAGGATGTAGAGTTTGTGTCGGACTCTTGTATCTTGAACTCCTCGTCAATATGAGAGGAAAATTGTTATTATGATCATGACGCCATAGCGACAGGTTCGAGGAGGCAAGGCATTACTGGGACCTCGGAGCGACCAGTGTTGCATTTTTGGGAGGAGCACATGTAGCCATACCCCAGGAATGTACGACTGAACCTCAACAAATATCGTGTCTCCGGTATTGTGTAAGATCTCACATACATCGTCTTGGTTGATCAATCGTTGCTTCTGTGCGCTAGTTTCCTAACAACTGGTGTCGAGGGCTATGGTTAGATTCGATCTACAGATGCTTTGGAGACCACCTTGGAGGTATGAGAACCATGCTCGACAAGCATCGCAGAACTGCTCGATGCGACACAAGGTGGAGCATGAGAGCGATCGACGATTCGGTCGGTGTCGTCAAAAACTCCGAGTAGGAGGCTTGGACTGTTTGACGGGCTGCGGTTGGTGAGAATCAGCCAGACGTGGTGATCGGACCAACATTGTGGCCATTGAAGACAACGCGAACAGGGTGGCGGCTTCAGCTAGCGATCAGATCGGTGACCAAACACAGATGACGACCAGATAGATCGGAGCGTGGGAGCATCACGATGATGGGTGATGTTGTCAGCACTAAGGGAACGAGGGTCCCGTCCATCTAGACAAAACGAAGGAGGCCCACCGAAGGCCTGCTAGGCCCATCAAGGGTTTAAAAACCAAGGAGAAAGCAACATCAAAAGCCCAGAAATAGCGACAAACCAGCCCCCCAAGGCAGTAAGGCTCCTTCGAGAGAAAAGAGCCAACTTGACCGTGCATTCAATGCACCTACTTCGACATGTCTTGGCAGGCCCCTGGGGCGGCACTACTGCCATAGAAGGGGAGCCCCTAGCCCAGGATCACAAGACCAAGACCTCCAGAGGCAAGATGGCACTAAACATGAACATCCTGCAATCGTGCAACACCCTGTCCTTCGAGCGTGCACACATACACATAACACTCTGCTTATATTTTCTTCATCATTTTGTGTAAAAGGGTTAGCCCAAAAGTGCTATGGTTGGAAGACGATGGTTTATAAGTTGGCTTCACCTTTGCCAAACTAGCAATATGGCACTAAACATATGCATCTCGTATTCTTGAGCCACTACTTGGCTATCCAAACTGGGTCAGGCGTCACATGCGTGTACTAGTTGGTTACATTTGGACTTGAAGTTGTATTAGCGGTAGTGTGTAGGTTTGTGTCAGACTCTTGTATCCCAGGTTCCTCATAAATATGAGAGAAGAACTGTTGTTGTAACTGTAATGACATAGTGATGGGTTTGCAGGGAGGAGGAGGCGCATTGTTGAGACCCTCGAGCGACTGGTGTTGGCTTTTAAGGATGAGCGACTGTAGTCATGTCCCGAAATGTAGGCCATACAGTTGAATCTCGTCAACAAATATCGTGCCTCCAGTATGGTCCATGATCTCGCATATATCCTCTCGATAGATCAATTATTGATCCGCACGCTAGTTTTCTAACAGACGACATGCACGATTCTTTTAGAATCATTTATTCACCATGTACAGGTTAATTTCCGATCGATGCAAACCGAATTCTTTGCTTCTATCTTACAGGAGTACATCATTAAATAAATAGTTCCAACTAAAAGAAATACTCAATTTATCTTTTAAAAAACTCTTAGCTGTCAATAAATATTTTATAAAACCCAGTCCAATTTCAGATTTCAAGATTCTTGAGCTGGACGTCCTAAAGTATATTTTATTTCCTAGTTTTTTATTTATTTTTTGCTGCAAGTTTGTACTTTTGAAGACACAAAATAAGGCATTGGAACACATTCATTGTAATTACTACTTGCGTGTCCCAGTCCAATAGTCCAATACCAAGTTCGCACATTGGGATTAGTCTTTTTTTTAGAACGCTTTCTTCTTCCTTTTTCTGGTACAGATTAAGCAGAGCCACACTCCAAAAGTACTGTACTGGGTTTGTTCAATCGAGAAGCTGATAACCACCGGTTCAACAACAGCAACACCTAATAACTCCAAAAAACAATGCAGCAATACCATTTGCCATGAAAACAACCCTATGCTTGTATGGATGGATCCACAGCACGCGTGCATATCCTGTTTCATTGTTCTCTAGATCTTTGGACAATTCTATGAGCACCACTGCTGATGATAAAGACATGCATTGGTCTTATACCGGTCAAACAATTCGGCTGAAATTATTGGACTATGTCCAATCTGTTTGACCAGATTTAATTTACAACTAACAATCGCAAGCTACACGCAAAAGAAAAAAAAACTAACAAGCGCAAGCACCGGGTAGCTTTCTGCCACTGTGAAGAAATATGCGAATAGCCATCAAACTTTTGGCTCCTCAATGATCTGGACGTGATATGATAGTACATGGAGCTTTAAGTAGATAGCTTACTCTGCAATTCTGTATCTTAAAGCACATAGAAAAGTTGCCTAACTTTTTAATTAATATTCTAAACTAGACAGGGGAGTTGATTGCCTGCATATCTCGAAACATATATAAGCTGCATCAGTATGTAGAAATATGCATTAAGGTTTCATGTTTCTGAATTCAGAGATAGATGATCCTGTCTTAACCTCACCATCTCAGAGAGGAAACAGAGTAACTGAAACGTTTCTATTGCAAACTTGATTTGCTTCTGCCTGCTAACCAGATGCCTGCCTTTGTGTCATATTCAGACAGGGACTTCAGACAGTGTAACAAACATAATGATAATATTACTGAACAGGCAATTAAAGGGCATATGCTCGAACCGATCCATGATTGCACATCGTTTACTTTCATTTTGTTCTGTTACTTCCCTTTTGATGATATTTGACTTGGTTTACTCAATGCAGATAATACACGTGCGTTGTAGTCCCGCGGGATCATCAACCAGAACCTAAAACATGATCATGGCATCACAGATTGTTCAAGTTTATATTGGAATACCTTCTACATGAAACAATGCACATTCACTGCAGGCATATTAGCAGTACATTCTTTTAAATCATTGAGAAACCTAGGGTCATGTTCGACCTTAATGTACTTGAAGGAGTATACACAATCTGCATACATCGAAAATCGCATGTCATGTGTCGTCCAATTGGTTCTTGTACATATACTGGTATACTTTCGTTGCCTCATCAAAGAATGGAAGAAAGAGAGAGGAATGCTTATATCCTGTTTAATTGCGGAAGGTTCGTTGCTGTTTCTGTGGCCATGCATATTTTGTGGATAACTAACTGAAGGACAAATTTGCAGGCCTTCTTTAGTACTACAACCATAGTGCATCATATCACGCTCTCATCTTTCCATCCACTGTAATATTAGAAAAGTGATGAGAGTCAAGCAGGGAGGCCGTATACGTACTGCGACATCGATCTGAGCCGTCATATGGTCAAGTGCTTTCAGTGATTCTCATCGTGCGTTGATTACTTATTGACGGCTCAACTAATATACTAGCTTTGAGCTATACTTTTTGCCTACTCCCTTGGTCCCCCAAAAATCAGTCATTCTCTACAAATCTGATCAAGCTTGCTGGAGTGACTTTGATAAACAGATGGGTTGCTCTCCGCAAGTCCTCAATCCTCATCTGAGCCCAGCACTTCAATCGATCTGTGTCATCGTCTCATCGATCCTCAATCTACTGCCTTCTAGTTTCTTTGCTGATTGACGTTGACAGCAAAGTCTAAGAATCGAAACCTTGCGCACCCTTTCTCTCTCCACCAGGAAAAACACCGGTGGCGACAGGTACGTACATGACTGATGGATGTGTTGTATTTTAGTATCTACCAGCCAGTTTAGAAGTAAATCACCATGACCAGTGATGAGCTGATAGCTATGGATGGAGAGAGAGCCGGCCGATCATATGAGGGAGCTGATCGAGCGAGGCATGCAACGTTGGACGGGTTCCACGCACGCGCGTGCGCTCGTACCTAGTACCGGACCTACACTACACCCCCTGCTGCCCAGCCACCTTTTACCAGCTCAGCATCCAAAATTCAATGCTGTAGGTAGTACTAGTAGGTCCCGCGGCTCCGGAGCGGACAACTATGGGCCATGTTTGGATCCCTAGTGTTAGTCTTAATATTAGTGGTAGTCCTTTAACATCTCTAACTAATACGTAACAAACTAACACCATCTATGTTTAGATTCATGTGTTAGTTTGCACTTTTTGGATCCTTGAGGAGAGAGGGGAAAAAAAGTAGAGTGATTCTTGTAGGCCTCACCGAACTAACACTAATTACCATCTCTTGGAGGGGTTAGTTTTTTGGAGGGTGTTAGTCCTAAAAAGTAACACTCATGTTTGGATCCAAAGTGTTAGTTTGGTGTTAGTTTACTCCAATCTAACACTAACACATGGATCTAAATAGGGCTTACGCATGTATACAGTGGCCGTGTCGATATATATCTTGAGGCTTGAGACTTGAGCTGGTGTGATAAACGCCACAAGCCACACATATATACACTCCGTACCGGAGGTCGCCATCAATCATTGGTTTTCCCAATCCGCAGAGACCAAGTCGTGCCCGAGCGAGCTCGACCGTGGATCGATCGACGACGCGCGCTTGTTACACGACCACCATCTCCCGAAGTTTACGCCGGTCGGTCGGTTTCGACCCATCCACCTCCCTCAACGACGACCGGCACGCGCTCGCCAGGGGTTACCTAGGCCCAGGGGCGCGCCACTCTACGTACGGTCGCTGATTTGCATTGCTCCCCTCGCGCGCGTCCGAGCTGAGCGTCGTTACACGGTTTGCTGGCAGCCGCCGCGGTCGCGGTCGCGGCGTGTGCTTTATTTCCCGGCCGCGTCGTCGTCGTGCTTGTCGTCACGCATCGGAGGTCGGAGGAGCCTTTTCGTAGCTACTCGCTTTGTCGCCGATAATAATGATGAAATGGCCGTGGCGTCGAGCGCTTACTTCGACTTCTCCCCCATCTCAGCTCCCACCCGGCCGGAAAATTCCGCGGCGCTGCTGCACACGCGCATGCAGCACTCGGGAGCCGTGCCTCTGCCTGCGTGGTGGCCGCGTGGGTGCCCCGCCCTCCGACCGAACCGAACGGACACAGCAAAACCGGGGCAACGCCAACGCGGAGGCCGGCCAACCCGGTCGCGGTTTTCCAACTGAGATGGAGGTTTTTTGCTTCTGTAGATCTGTGCCAGAAGCTGACCAGTACACTTGTGTGGTACTGCATGTACTTGTTCCCGTCCGTCATTGGTAACGGGAAACTTAACAAAGGGGCCGGGATCGATCGAGCCGCCGGTCCTTGCGCGCCGCCTGTCCCGCGGGGGGTTTCATTCGTTCAATTCCTGTCGCGCGGCAAGTTGATTGAAAGGTCAGAGGAGGCGCCGCAACTTGCCGGACAATTTGATCCATGCATCAAGAGAGGAAGAGAAAGAGAGGGTTCAGCTAGTCATGTGACAAATTGAGCTAGTGTACACTGTATCTACATTCCAAATTACTATTCACTATCTCTCAAAACGTTTGATTATTCTTCTTATTACAAATAATAAGTTAGGCTTAAGGTACTTTTTACTTTTGAGCATAAGGTAAGTCACTAACAAAATAAAAAATGATTATATAATTTTTTAGATAAGCTGAATAGTCAAACATTTTATAAATATATAAAAAAACAATAACGAATATAGTAATTTAGAATGAAAGTAGTAGTAAAGTGTCGGCTTCTGTTGTGTGCGATACTAGTATGTGTCGAGGAAGGATTACATATACTCACGCGGACGCCCCAGCATGTGTGCGTGGTTTAGTTTACATTCATTCCAAGGTGGGATGGTGGGCATTATTATTGTTTTCTTTACATGGAACGGTCACGTTATTGGCACGAGGCACTGATGTCCTAGTCCTATGGTACTAGCTACACTCCAGATATGATCTCCCTAGCTTATTGCCACTTGATTGAAGATATGATTGATACTTGGGTCAAGGTACAAGGATCGGTTAAAAACATGAAAAAAGCCAGGACTCCTCCTATAGTATTGTGTGCTACCTGTTTCAAGCTGGTAGAATCAGCCATAGCCTTAGAGTGCTTACGGCATCTCTCCAGGGGCACCGACCACTACCAGAATGATCGACATCTGCACCGGGTGGGAAAGCCCTTTAGCACCGGGTTTCCCACCCGGTGCAACTAATCCGAGGCTAAAGGGGTACCCCTTTAGCACCGGGTCGAATAACCGGTGCTAAAGGGCCTGCCTTTAGCACCGGTTGCTGCCTGAAACCGGTGCTAAAGACCCCGGATTTCTTTTTTTTTTGCTTTTTTCAGTAGCCATGCGTGCACGTCTATATACGTATATATTCTAATACATGTATTCTAATGCGTATTCGGCCGACTCTATATTCATACTAGCTGACATTTCATCAAAATAGAAGACATATATATTACAAAAGTAGATATTCATGCATGTCAACTCGAGTTATATATATTTAAACTGTATTTTCTACTTAATTAAGATTGACGACTATCTTGTTGCACTGTCCGGCACGTCCTCCAGTACTGGCGAGTAGAATTCTCCTCGGGGATTGACGACCTCGTCCCAGATCCATCCGACGAGCTGTTCTGCAATTGCGTCAATTCTTTCTAGCTCCAGGGACTCTTCCTTCAGCCTGAACATCTATAATTTACAAATAATTGAAAGATATTTAATCCGCCGAGTTGGAGACAATAATTGTGCACTTAATAATAATGGAAATGTTGTTTATTATTACGTACCATAATATCGTGTTGTGTAAGCTTTTTATGTCCCCAATTCCACATGAAATCGCAAACATAGTATGCACATAAATTATTTCCCGGCCCCTGTTTGGCACACTGTCGACCAAAAGAAATTAAGTAAAATTCATATAATATATTAGCCGAGGCCTACATGTACAAATTACTTGCTTACCGGAAAGCCAATGTTCCATTTTAGTGTTTCATGTTGAATTCCCGGGTGTTCTTGACGGAATTGAATCCAGGCCCTGCGAACAAAAAAATTGAGTTAAGTCATTGCGAGTGTAAGGGGTGAATTAAGTAGGGGAAAATATACATCACCTTGTCATCATGTCCATGATGTTCTGTAGTTTTTCTTTTGGAGTGTGCAACGAATCAAAGACGTTCACGACACCCCGGTCAGGACACAATATTATTAAGAACCAGTGGAATCTGTGCACATGTATACATTATAATCAGAAATGAAATAGTACACAGACAGTATAAGAAGAAGAAGCCTGTGTATGTACTCACTCGATGTTGTACGGGATTAGTATGGAGTCGCAGTAATTTTGTTTCTTAATATATTTGTATAGGTTTCCATATGTTTCCTCAGGATTCATCAATATCATTTCTTCACTTATCCTTCGAGGATCCACGAAACCAACGTCATATATCCCGGATCTGCGACATTTTTGAATCTCCATTCTGCATATGTTAAGCAATAAATAAAGCCCGCGTCAGCATAGATTGGAATTAATGTTTTCAAACTGTGAATTATAAGCAACAACAAAGTACTTACAGTGTCCAACATGTGATCAAATCCACGTCCATGGCGTCGCGGTGGTACAGCTCATATATATCATTAAACCTGAGCCAGACAAAATCCGCGTCACCATTGTAGAAGTCTTGGTCCTTCACGCCTACTTTTATCATGCGCCGTTTATTCCTTCTTGATTCTTCCAAATACCAGTCATGGAATCGGCGCATCTTCGTCTGTAGGTTGCTCTCCATTTCAGGAGGGACCATAGGCTCGCCAAGCTTAAACGGCCACTTCAGCGTTGTGTTTACAGGCACCTCTTCTTCCCCCAGGACTTGCGCTCTGGTTAGTCCAGTCTCGGCCATTACTCGTTGAATGTTAAGCTCGTCCAGAGATGGCAATGGACCCAAGGGACGCTGAGGTTGCTGGCCGAGCTGAGGAACCTTTTTGGATGGGCCCGCCTCCTTATCCGCAGCCTTCCGTTTCCGGCGAGATTTCAGTAATGAGCGGTCATAGTCTGTTACTATTACTTCCTTCTGTTGACCCTTGCTCAAATTACCGAGGAATGACTTCACGATGGTGGGATCAAGCTTCGGCTCCGGCTCAGGTTTTCTCCTCCACTCGGCCATTTGCCTCTTTGTGTCTGCTTTTACCGAGGCTTCGAGCTCCTCTAGAGTCTTCTCGCCCGCTCTTTTCTCTGGTGCGGGCTTCTCTCTAGTTTTTCGCGCCTTCTTCGCTGGTGGAGTGGGGGCAGAGGCTTTAGTGCGGCGTCCCCTCTTCGGCGGAGGAGACGGAGACCTCTTTGGCGGAGGAGACGGGCTTGCATCAGGAGCTCCCGGAGAATCGTCATGATGTGGATCTCTTGGAGGTGACGGGGGCTTGTTGGTAGCCGCAGGTGTATCGGGTATAACGATGTCTGCCTTGCTCCATAGAATGATGCAGTGAGAACACTGACCGAGTTTTGTTTCTCCGTCACCTCCGGGGATGTCAAGTTCCAAGTCTTCCCAGCTGGTGACGACTTGCTCCACCTCAACAGGTACGTAACCATGTGGAATGTCATTGCAGTGCCATTTTTGCCCTTCTTCCACACGTTTGGTCATACCGTATGCGACCTGATAAGTTAGTAGTCACAAAGAAAGTTAGTAAATGAATGGTATTTACGGTGAAATGTATGCAGTATGAACTAAGGTCGCATACGTACCACCACAGCTAAGTTCTTCTGCCTGACGACAAGCTCGCACGCGGTCCGTTGAGTTATTTCATCCACGGTGTAACGGACCGCTTCGGCGGCCTGTGTGGAAGCGTGACTGCTTTGATATTGCTGTGGAGGGCTAATAAGGGCCGCATCTTGGAGAGGTGCATGCTCTGTGGAACCGGTCCCGCCTGTGGCTTGTTGGAGAGGTGCAGGCTCTGTGGAACCGGGAAAGCCCTTTAGCACCGGGTTTCCCACCCGGTGCAACTAATCCGAGGCTAAAGGGGTACCCCTTTAGCACCGGGTTGAATAACCGGTGCTAAAGGGGCCCTTTAGCACCGGGTGCAGCCACGACCCGGTGCTAAAGGGCCTGCCCCGCAGCGCCGGTAGCAGGGCCTTTAGCACCGGGTCCAGACACAACCCGGTGCTAAAAATTTTTACGCGCAAAAAAATAAATATTTTTTCTACTCTCGTCTCTTTCCCTCTCCTCTCTTTTCTAGCTCACCGTCGTCTTCTCTCCGTCCTTCAAGAACAAGAACAAAATTTTTGTTCTTATTCTTCAAGAACAGAAAAAAGAAGAAGGTGAGAGTAGATAAATAAGAGGAGAAAGAAAGAAATTAAGAGTAGAAATATCTTAATTTACATCACAACATTTAAGATCCAACAATTACAACATTCAAGATTCAACGTAGATTCAACATAGAAATTTAGATTACAGAGAGATTAGAAAAAGAGAAGCCTCCGCCAGTTCAACAAAAGAAGAAAAGAAAAGTGTGTGCCTCGATCCACTCCCAGCTGCCTCCGCTCCCCATGCGAGTGCCACACTAGAAGCATTCAACAACACGTACATATTTGCATCAGAAAACAGGAATAGAGAAGCAGAGAACAGGAAACCGACTCCTTTGGATTAGCATTTAGCAAAGTACCTGGCCCGCTGACCGTAGCAGACGAGGGACGTGTTGAATCCGGCCAGGGTGTTCTGGATCATGGGTAATCCAACAAGATCGAACGCATCGGCCTGCAAACAAGCACCAATCCACGGGGAAGGATCGATCGCCCACAGCAACAGATCCCAAATTACCCTCGCATCAAGCCGAATCAGGTGAGGTGGGCATGCTACCGTACCTTGACGGAGGGCTCTGTCGGCCAGCGCCTCACGACGGCGGCGGGGGCGAGGCGAGGAGGAGGGCCGGCGGTTTGGGGGAAGACGAAGTGCTGCGGGGCGGGGGGCGGCGCGAGGCTATATAGATCCGGTGCATTTAGCACCGGGTGCAGCCACGACCCGGTGCTAAAGGCCCCCCTTTCGCACCGGGTCTTCTACACCCGGTGCGAAAGGCCGTAACTGTGCGCCAGACTGAGGCCTTTAGCACCGGGTGCAGCCCTCTAGAGTCTTCTCGCCCGCTCTTTTCTCTGGTGCGGGCTTCTCTCTAGTTTTTCGCGCCTTCTTCGCTGGTGGAGTGGGGGCAGAGGCTTTAGTGCGGCGTCCCCTCTTCGGCGGAGGAGACGGAGACCTCTTTGGCGGAGGAGACGGGCTTGCATCAGGAGCTCCCGGAGAATCGTCATGATGTGGATCTCTTGGAGGTGACGGGGGCTTGTTGGTAGCCGCAGGTGTATCGGGTATAACGATGTCTGCCTTGCTCCATAGAATGATGCAGTGAGAACACTGACCGAGTTTTGTTTCTCCGTCACCTCCGGGGATGTCAAGTTCCAAGTCTTCCCAGCTGGTGACGACTTGCTCCACCTCAACAGGTACGTAACCATGTGGAATGTCATTGCAGTGCCATTTTTGCCCTTCTTCCACACGTTTGGTCATACCGTATGCGACCTGATAAGTTAGTAGTCACAAAGAAAGTTAGTAAATGAATGGTATTTACGGTGAAATGTATGCAGTATGAACTAAGGTCGCATACGTACCACCACAGCTAAGTTCTTCTGCCTGACGACAAGCTCGCACGCGGTCCGTTGAGTTATTTCATCCACGGTGTAACGGACCGCTTCGGCGGCCTGTGTGGAAGCGTGACTGCTTTGATATTGCTGTGGAGGGCTAATAAGGGCCGCATCTTGGAGAGGTGCATGCTCTGTGGAACCGGTCCCGCCTGTGGCTTGTTGGAGAGGTGCAGGCTCTGTGGAACCGGTCCCGCCTGTGGCTTGTTGGAGAGGTGCAGGCTCTGTGGAACCGGTCCCGCCTGTGGCTTGTTGGAGAGGTGCAGGCTCTGTGGAACCGGTCCCGCCTGTGGCTTGTTGGAGAGGTGCAGGCTCTGTGGAACCGGTCCCGCCTGTGGCTTGTTGGAGAGGTGCAGGCTCTGTGGAACCGGTCCCGCCTGTGGCTTGTTGGAGAGGTGCAGGCTCTGTGGAACCGGTCCCGCCTGTGGCTTGTTGGAGAGGTGCAGGCTCTGTGGAACCGGTCCCGCCTGTGGCTTGTTGTATCTGCAGCCATGCTACCTTCATCCGTCGCTCCATCTCTGACTCCATTTCTTGGAGCTTTGAGCCCTGGGCGGCAACCGTTTGCTCTAGGTCCCTCACCCTCTGCTCATATTCGGCCTTCTTCCTCGAACGGCTCCTATAGGTGGCGGCGTGCTCTTGGAAACCTTTCTTCCATGAGACGCTTGTGCCTACGCCGCGCGTCCGTCCAGGATGCTCCTTGTTCCCTAAGGCATAGGTTAGCTCATCTCTGTCTCTATCGGCAACAAATTCTCCCCTATCAGATGCCCTGAGGATATCGAGGAGACGCTGAGCTAGTTCTCGCAAGTCCTCGGGAAAAACTAAGGAGCCGTCGATTGGGCTCAGGGTGCCTCCATGACCATAGTACCAATGCTTGGTCCTTGCGGGCCAGTCATGTGTCGCTGGAGTGATGCCTCTAGCATATAGATCTTCTTCCATCTTCTCCCATTTAGCGATGCTTGCCTTGTAACCTCCCGAACCCATCTTATGAGAGTACTTCTTATTTGCGGCGTTTCCAGCGTTTCTAGCGCTAGCCGTTGCACCCTCTTCGGAGGTTTTGTACTCAAGGAATGCTTCCCACTCGTCATCAGTGATCTTCTTATACTTCTCAGGATCCGGGGCCTCTCCGGTTTTGAGAAATTGCGAGTACAACTTCTTCTTGAAATCCTGAAACAGAACTGCCATCTTCTTCATTGTCCAATCCCTCAGTTCTGCTTCATGAGTGCTAGGCCAGTCGAATATTGCCTTTAATTCCCTCCATAGCATCTCCTTCTCTGTATCGGGGAGCACGTACTCCTCAGTGGGGTCCGTGGACTTCCATTTTCTGATACTAATGGGCACATTGTCCCGTACAATTACCCCGCACTGAGATACAAATTTCTTGGCCACTTTTGGGGGCTCAACTGGCTCCCCGTCATCCTCCACTCGGGTGATGTGTAACTTGACATCCTTCAGCTTCTTCGTGGTAGATCGTTTTGATTTCTTAGCTCGACTTGTAGAAGCAGAGGCGGCCTACACAAATTACATATATACGAGATGATATAGAGATGGTATACATAATTGACATGTACAGTACAAATTTATGTTATCTATATACACACCTGACTAGACGAGGGCGCGCTACCGGCTCCTTCAATAGTTTCGGCCCTTGCAACATTGTCGCCATGGACATTGTCGTCCCTTCCAATGATGCCCAACACATCATCCATCGACATTGGTTGGGTTACAATATTGAAAAGTTGATTCGCAAAGAACGTGTCGTTGTCCTCTTGCATGGGTGGGACATTGTTGTTGTTGTCCGCCATCTATAGAATTAAAAATAATTGATAAGAAATATATACAAAGCATACATATTCCCAATATTTCTAACATTTTCGCTAAGGGGGTCGGTGCGTGAAAAACGGATTCGCCAAGGGGTTCGGGTGCGCGGTGTGAATTGATTCGCTAAGGGTTCGCTAAGGGGGTCGGTGCGCGAAAAACGGATTCGCTAAGGGGTTCGGGTGCGCGATGGGTTCGGGTACGCCATAGAATTTCCGATAATAAACATTTTCGATAGTATACATTATACAAACATATAACATTTCCAATATACATTTCAATGTAAATATCTCCAATACATTTAAATGAAGCATTTTCCAATATACATTTCAAACATATAACATTTCCAATATACATTTCAATGTAAATATCTCCAATACATTTAAATGAAGCATTTTCCAATATACATTTCAAACATATAACATTTCCAATATACATTTCAATGTAAATATCTCCAATACATTTAAATGAAGCATTTTCCAATATACATTTCAAACATATAACATTTCCAATATACATTTCAATGTAAATATCTCCAATACATTTAAATGAAGCATTTTCCAATATACATTTCAAACATATAACATTTCCAATATACATTTCAATGTAAATATCTCCAATACATTTAAATGAAGCATTTTCCAATATACATTTCAAACATATAACATTTCCAATATACATTTCAATGTAAATATCTCCAATACATTTAAATGAAGCATTTTCCAATATACATTTCAAACATATAACATCACCCCGCAGCGCCGCCCCCGCTTCTAGCCGTTGGACCCGGTGCTGAAGCCCCATCAGCACCGGGTCCAAAAATGGCCGAGGCGGAGGAGGCGGGCGGATGTGAAGGATTCCGTCGACGAAATCATCAGCTGACATGGACATGCATGAGAGAATGAAAAAGAAAAACTATTTCGTATCTTTCCTCATGGCTTGTCATACTCCTCACGCTATTAGACTCATTCTTCACTCTTACTACACCTTCTCCCCATCCACGAGAAATCAGCTTGCTATTTGCTCATCGCTATCTTGTATACGTCCTCTCCAGATTAATGCTGCCTCAGCTAGATGTGTAACCTATCGTTGAGGACGCCCTTAGTGTAGTAAGTGCTTCTCCGTTTTCAGTTAAAAAACATAGCAGGTGATATGGTAAACACATCATAGTCAATGGATGTTCAAGCTTATTATTGTTGGTATCTAGCACCACCGTTTAATTTCTTCTCTTTGCATGTATGGCCTTTTGACTTAAGAATTGCTTTTTAGGTTTTTAGATTGCCACGTTACTCTGTGTTTATTGGTTTAGCGGGTTGGTACCACTTATACTTTTTCTTAAAATGGTGAAGTCATTATTAGAAAAAAATCTAGCACTGCCGTCACGGCATGCATGTATCCAATGGATCATTGAAAATCTTCTGAGGCGAACTCTGTGTGGCTAGCAAAAATGACGGGACATGGCGATTTGTCTTGTCGCAATGACGACCGATCGATGCATAAATTCCACAAACTGTCTTGTGATATAACTAGACACATTTTGCTTTGCATATAAATTATAAATGGTTGGTTGGTTACAAAACAACAAAGGCCGCTACGCGCCTACGCGTGTTGCCGAGCTAGAAAAGTACTCCCTCCTTCCACGTTTATAAGGCATGAGACAACATGACACGGTCTCCTAAATCATACTTTGACTATTCATTTCTTTTATATTATATTAGTTATGGTTATGATTTTATACTCATTGTAAAGTACGTTTGATTACAAATCCAACCATGTCAAGTTTATATGACAAAATGAAAAAATTGATAGGTATTTTATTGGTCAAAGATCGTAAAGTTTGAATCTTGTTTTGCGTGTGCGCCTTATAGACGTGGAAGGAGGGAGTATCCTTTAACTGGTCAGAACGAAATACGCGTTGATGGGTTTACAAGTGTACTTTTCAGTGATGAGAAATACTATACTGCAAAGCTCTTGTACTTTTTTGTGCGTGTGTGTTGGTAGTTACTTCACCCACCAACGCCAACCGATCTGTCCTTGTCATCCCGACCAGTAAGGCTGCATATATTGGTTCATAGATCAGCTTTAACTTTGTTTATAGGCTAATATAGTACGCGTTAGATGATGATAACGTTTGCGCGGGGTTGTGTAATTTTCTTCACGTACAAGGGGTCTCTGTCCAGTCCAGCACTTGAGCTTATCCTGTTGTACGTACTTGGCTGTTTGCTTGGCTCCTGGTGATCTTCTACCTCTCAAGAGAACGTGGGATGGGAGTGTGTTTGTGTTCTCCTTTTCTATATATTGATTGATGTTGCAGCAGTCACATTGCTGGTAAAAAGAACCCATTACTACGGTAATAAAAGGTCTAGCTTTACAATAGCCAATGATGATTTAAGTTAAAGAAGCCCATGTAGGAACCAGCTGGAGCACTAGATCGAGCAAACCTGAAAAGGTAAAAAGGGGCATACGACAGCTAGCTATAATGTTAGTATATGACGTGCTCACTAGCTACTCACTACGGTCTAAACAGCATCTAAGCACGAACCTGATCATCTATATGTGCCCTAGCAGTATCTCTCTCTTGAAACCATCCACACACACACCAGACGACACCACACGAAGGCACAGAAATGGAGAACTAAGCATGGTCATCTATATCGATGCTCGCACTTCAATTCACAGCAGACGATCGATCAGCTAGCTGCAGTATATACCTATTGCAATTGGCAGCACGCTGGTTCTCCGACGTGGGCGTCCTCGGCTCGCTGAAGTCACCTTCAATTCGCCGTCCTCTCTCGCTCCCAATGCAACGCCGTCCTCTCTCTTCGGCTGGTTCTCACCACCCAGTACGCGTCTAGCTGCTGCTTCGCCAATGGGAGGCGCGAGCACGACGGCAAGGCCACACCTCCCACTTCGCCCTCCTTCCTCGCTCGTCAGTCACATCTCGACCCTTCACAGGTAAAGCTTAGGACGATGCTGAAAAATCCTGCAAGGTGCAAGAAATTAAAATCCTGGGATTTTGGCTAGGAAAAACAATACGTACTCCTAGAGTTGCTACGAAATGTCGCTGGCCGGCCGCAAAGGGAGAAGGAGAACTCGTCCTAATTAAGCTACACCTCACAGCATGTGTGTGCAGTGCAGAGAAAAAGCCGGCAATGATTGTCTGAATTAAAATCTGCTAGAGCCAGGTCCATGCAGCAGAGTACGTACTTGCGATGGGCCAATTCTAGTATTTACTTGTTCTGGCAGTAATACTAATATGTGGCCTAATCTATGAGCAATAGACTAGCTAGAAATCCATCAAAACTCAACAGAACCCACTTGGAAGTTGGAAGGTCTCCAAAACAGCCGAAGAGATGCTTTTACAGCACATGATCTCCAGCTAAGGTAGCTGCCAGTAGCACGAATTGAAGCTCATGGTATCAGAATGCAGCGACCTTTTCGGTCATCATGTGTTCTTGCAATTATACTAAACGACAACTCTCCGTTAGAGTATATGTGTTATTGCATCTTCAGTTGCTATTTTCGTACTTTTATATCTCCTAGTGGATCGATGCCTGTACCAACAACTAATAAAAATGTCTGTTTCCTCTTCAGCCGTGCAAGGGGGCAGGATTGAATTGGCCATCCTCAGTGTGGGCAACTGGGCTTTAAAAAGTGTCTGACTAATCTCATTTGGTTATGTATATAACAGCATTTAGTTTGGGGATGTGCAGCGCATGTGGTTAGTGGGTCCTAGACCCCCTCGTTTTCGATATACGATGTGATCCAGTTAAGTTCAACCCGCTAACAACATTGTTGGCTGATATGCTGGCCATGGAACTTATTAGCGTCCTACATATATATAAGCTTTGTTCAGCAATCAGCAGAATCGTGTCATCGTCCTTCGCTGTGTGTTGCGTGATTGACAAATGTGTTAATAAAAGGACTTTACAAGTTACATCTGGATCCCCAAACGATATTTTAAGAGGTACTAATTAAAGCAGTTTATTTAGTTTATGGCCACATTTAGTAAATCAACATACATTCCCTTAAGCTTCCTATGAAACCAACAATTATAACTAATCTGCAATTGGAATGTCTAATTATCATGCTGAAGCAACAACTGTCATCATCACTCATCAGCATATGGATAACTGCATGCTAATTCCGACAGCTACTGCAAAATTTAAGAACATGGATCAGCTCAGCGCCTTTGTAAAAGCAGTGACATCAGGAAACAACCAAGTTTTAATACAACCGTCCTTTATTTGTAGGCTGGCTCACCTTTCTGAACATCTGAATTTGTTGCAGGGAACAGGGGAGGAACTAATGAATGACGAGGAAAACTCCGCAGTGTAAACCACAGAAAAAAAGATGCAAAATTGCGGCTGGCTCATGATTTCGCCGGATTTCCATACCATTACAGGCAACCAGTAACTGTCAGCGTGTGAACGCAGAGTGAAAAAAAAAACAGTAGCTCAAGGTTCTGCACTGAAAACAGTACTGCCATATAGGGGGTGTTTAGTTCCTGGAAAAAGGTGAAAAGTGAAGTGAAAAAGTCATATCGGACACTGTAGCACTTTTCGTTTGTTTGTGGTAAACATTGTCCTACCATGATCTAACTAGGCTTAAAAGATTCGTCTTGTCGTGTACATCAAAATCATGTAACTAGTTTTTTTATTTACCCATGTTTAGTACTCCATGCATGAGTAGAGAGATTTGATGTGATAGGTGAATAGTGAAGTTTGGAGAGAGAATTTTTAGAAGTTTGATGATGTGACCGGGAACTAAACAGGGCCATAGAATGAATCAGCTCTTCTGTAAAAAGATTGGCGCAGCGAGTACCAACTAGGGTTATATATCACCAAACACGCGGGAAAGCGACGTGTTTGGAATTTGTATAGCCGAGTGCGTTCTTTATTCCCAATCTGAACTAGACAACGTCGCAGCCCCCGGTGGCTTTAACCGAGAGCATATATCAAGCTTTTCCTTCTTCCTTTCTGAGAGGATATTGCCCTCCCAAACAAATGCTAGCTATGACATCATCGGCTCCACATAACATGTGTTATACATACTTCTACACAGGGTTCTGTAACTGAATTTCAAGGCCTTTGGGAAAAACTACAGCCTTTGTTGAGACCTTCTCGACCGACTCCTAAGACCACCGAGTTTGAGTATCTGTATATAGTATATTCATACTACAATGCACATGCCTAGATCGAGCGAGTTCTTCTTTTTAGAATCAGGAAACATCCGGCCTCCATCTTTCACTTTCACAAGTGAATGATTTACAGCCATAGAGCGAGTTCTTAGGTATAGGATCTCCTTTCTCGTCCTATAAGATTCAGCAACGCGTCGTATAGGGGGACACACAAACCAGCTGCTAGCATCGACAGCATTTCGGTCCCGGCCGAGTACATCAGGGCTTGATGTTGAACAACTCTCTCAACGTCTGTTTCTTTAGATAATGGAAAAAAGTTCCAACTTCAACAAACTCTCTAAACATCTACTGCCCGCCTGCCACACAAGAAAACTCGGTGTCCCCCAACGGAAACTGCACGCTGTCTTCGCCGCCGTTGCCACGAATACGTGTTCCGAGTTCCTGATGACATGGCATTCGCCGTGGCCGGGCCAATCAGGTCCCAGCAGTCGAGTCCCGTGGCAATCTCACCGGTCAATATCTTGCTGCATCCATCCATCCATCCATCCAATGCCGCGCCTCTAGTCTTCTTTCTTTCTTCTCCCCCAAACCCCAAGCCGAGACGCGCTTCTTCGCTCCCCCCTGTTTGTTCCCTTTCCCTCCCGTTATAAAAGCAAGGGCAGCAGCGCCGTGCGCCTCACTCCCTCGCTCACCACCTCAGCCCACCCAACCCAATTCCCCCCTCCACTTGCCTCAGCAACGACGACGCATTCTTGCCTCCAGTTTTGCAACACCACCAGTTCTTTCTTGCTGGCCTAACAAAGTTAGTTAGCTAGCTCGAGAGGAATAAGTTCGTTCGGTGAGGAAGAAAGAAGAAGATGGAGAGCGTGGTGGACGGCAATGGAGGCAGCGGCGGGCTGGTGGTGATGGAGCTGAGCCACATCAAGGAGCTGGTGCGGCAGCTGGAGGTGCACCTGGGTGGGGTGCAGACGCAGGAGGTGTGCAAGCACCTGGCCTCGCAGATCTCCTCCCTCACCGAGCGCTCCATCACTCTCGTCACCTCCTCCACCCTCGCCCGGAAGCGCTCCGCGGCGGCGCACAGCCCGCTCGTCAGCGACGCCTCCGACGAGCCCTTCAAGGCCACCACCAAGAAGAGGTGAGCAGAGCACGCACTTGATGATGACGAACAAGCTGACAACCAATACGCGATTTGTTATTTTCGAGACATCTCGAGCTTTGCCTCGTTTGCTAAGTTGTGACGTGGTTTTGCTCTGCAGGAAGACGGCGGAGAAGGTTAAGCTTCAGGTGAAGGTGAGCTCGGCCGCCGCCGGCGACGCGCCGGCCGACGACGGCCACAGCTGGAGGAAGTACGGCCAGAAGGAGATCCTTGGAGCCAAGCACCCAAGGTTGGTGTTCTTCTTCTGATTTTTTTCCTTATTATCTCCTCGGAGCGAGAGCCCCCAATCTGCAGTTGTGCACGTGCGTGTTTTCTCGCAAGTTGGAGAGTCGGAATCATTTGCTTCCGGCCTGTTTCTTTTCGCGGCGGCGTTTAGGCGTTGTGCCTGTCATCTCTGCTGAAAAGTTGCCACGCACTGTTCCCAAATGCTTGGCCTCCACTTGTCCGACGGGAACAGTGGCAATGCGATTTTTCACTGCACGGAATTTCCCCATCGGATTTCTGATGATATTTGTTGTAATTAATCTTGTGCTGAATTCCATTCCATAGGCCGGCCCCTGACCTGAATCTTGCGATTTTTTCAGGGCGTACTACCGCTGCACGCACCGGCACTCGCAGGGGTGCGCGGCGACGAAGCAGGTGCAGCGCACCGACGAGGACCCGGCGCTCTTCGACGTCGTCTACATCGGCGACCACACCTGCGTCCAGAGGCCGGCGGCGGGCAAGCCGGAGCAGAAGGAGAATCCGGACCCACACGGCCTCCTGCAGAGCCTGAGCTCGAGCCTGACGGTGAAGACCGAGGGGCTGGCCGTGGCGCCGCCGGAGGAGCCGCAGCAGCAGGGCTGGATCGGCGGCAGCGCCACCGCCACCACGCAGGCGTTCTGCCTCTCCTCGACGCCGGAGGCGAGCGGGTGCCTGGCGCCGTCGACCTCCGACAACTGGGGCGTCGTCGTGTCCCCGGCGACCTCGGACTCCGACCTCGCCGCCTCGTTCCCGCCCCTCGAGGCCGCCGGCGAGGTGCGGTTCGGAGAGGTGATGTCCGCGCTCGTCGACATCCCCGACGACTTCGCCGACTTCGACATCTCGAGCTTCTTCGTGTGATGTGATCCACCGCGGGCAAGAAGAAGATGAACACAACAAGGGAATGAATAATCCCGAGGCAGGTGTGAGTGAGTGAGTCTGTGACCACCCCTCTGTCAAGTGCTCTGCTGTTTGGTCAGGGGCAGGGCAGAAACAGAGGAGGGAAGAACACAGACAGTGTTCTTCCTTGGTCAGTGCAATCCTAAAACCGTATTAGGATATCTGAGAATAGTTAACGCCCTTCTCTCTCTCTTTTTTTTTAAAGCTGAGGGTTGTAAAGTACGTAGTGGAGTTCGTAGCGTCAATCCGAGTGTTCGACAGAGTTTTCTGGTGAATTTGAGCATTTTCCGACAATTGATAGTGTAAACAAGGTTTGGGTGCTACTTAATCTGATAATCTTGGACGTCGATCATATGTTCTTAAAGAAAACTACTCGATGCATTAGCAACTGAGCAAAAACATGATTTTAACATTGCGATTAGTTAGTGGTAAAGAAAGTGAAGCATTAAGTATAAGACTCCTTTCCAAGCACAGATTCTCATCAAGACCCACGGGTCTAGTTTCATATTTATCAGCCATAGTGTATCTTCGTTAAGGAATTTTTAGGCGATCTGCATATTTGCCACTTCCAACGAGACTTAGCTTTCTAAACGATTCAATCGCATATCTGCCACTAGATTGTTTTATAATCATGACTGCCGTGCCATATCATCAAGATAGCAAAACTAATAACACATTCATGTACACACAACAAAATCAGTTCAGGTTCAGACTCCTTTTGGTCGAAAAGTTCACCTTTAATCTCAAAAGGGGAGATGAATGAAGCATCACCTTTTCATCAACTCAACAATTTGTTCTCAAGTATATAAAAGGAACAATTTGTTCTCATTTTCGCCGAAACAGTATGCATTGCCATATGCCCATATGCTCTGCCATTGTCAATCCAATTGCCGTTAAACCAGACAATCTGCGGCGCTTCGAACTGACTATTGTCGCGCCTCGAACTAGATTTCAAACATTGCGTCGCCGCCAGGATTGCAGAGTATGGTGTGTGGCTATACAAGACAAATCGCGTGGAATATTCACGAGGCTTTCCAGGAAATTTGCATGGGTCGGCAGGCACGGAATAAACTCCATGCACGTCTGCACCCAGTCACTCTTCGATCTCTTCCTTCCCTGCTTCCAGATGCTGTGAGTCGTGAGATGGGCTGTGGCGTCAGGCTCAGTAACCTTGCAAACGCCATGCTTGCGCAAGCACATGCACATGGAGGCTCGTGGCCTGGGAGGGCTGGGAGCCAGGGACAAGTTTTCAGCGGTAGACAAGAGAAGGAATTTATATATTCATAAATTTTTAAAAAAAAACAGGAGAGGAAATTGAGAGAATACTTATGTTTTTAAATAAATATAAAAAAATATTTTTTCCTAGCGATCATCGAGACACTTATATACCTATATATGTTTCCAATTAGTTTTCATTTTATTAGTTTTAATATCTGAAGAAGTTTCTTGCGGCACTGGCATTCAGAGTGATGTGCTTGGAGCAAGAGCCACATCAGAAATTTAGTGCGCGAGCCTACTAGATTTGTCTACTTGCGAAGCTGAAAAGTAGACGGCTAGACTGATTCAGCAGTAATAGCTAACTCAATAGGAATAATGTTTCATTTTTGTGAGGGAAAGAAGAAGCGGTATGGCCGCATCAATCCTTATCACGCATATGCATGTACTGTTAAATTCATGTTCTTTAGACATTGGACGCCAGGACTATTTCTGATAAAGACATAAATTGGGCTGATGCCCACAAAGCAACACACGTCTGAATTATTGGATTCGATCGGGTCCCATATATGTTTGACCAAATTAATTAAAACTGACAAGCTAGTAACAAGTCCATGTCATTTTGAAGCAAGATGATAGAGATATAAATTATTAGGCTCTGCTGGATATGATATCTTGGAGGTTTAGTAAAAGCATATCCAAGAAAGCATAGAACATGCCCAAAAAATACTCGTATTTATAACCAACGAGAGAAGCTCCAGCTCCAACAATAATCCAAAATGATTCCAATTTTTATGCACGCGCAATCCTATCGGACTCCTTAGCCAAATTTGTGCCACTCCTTCGCGCTCACGGTCCTTGAAATTGCGGTGACCCGCTGAGCAGTCCCACGTGGTATAACATTCGTGGTTTGAGAAAAAAGAAACTAAGGTTATTGTTGGAGTAAGAGCTTACCTACAATCATTGGCTTAGGCAGTTAGGCGGCGGAACAGACAAATCGTGTCCGGTCGATATCATCAATTGTTTACTACAGGACAGAACCCATGCCCGTCGAACTAGAACTGTCAATTCATGACCCAGCAGCGCGCTAGAGTACTAATACGCATCGATCTACCACCAGCCACTTCCTATCACCCACCTCTTGGAGGCTGCAATTATATTGATATACTCGCGACCTGGTCGATTATGCATGCATGTCTCCAATCAGCAAACCACACTTGCATCCATGAAATGGACCAATAATTAATCATGCATATGATCTCCCCACGTACACTCACCTGCCAAGGAATTAAGCGCCTCAGCACACAATGCCGCCCTTTGGCGCGACAGGCCGGATAACGTTCCCAGCATCACTGATGATCGAATGGCCATGGGACCGCTCCAATGACTACTCTATGTTGCAGAGTTGCACTGACTGCATCATATGCGGCCGGCTTAGTATACGTAGAGTTGGGCAGCTAACAGCTGTAGCCCCATCCAAAAGGACCAAACCCTGGGGCCGCCCTGGACCCTGATGTTTGGTTTCTCCTTGGGAAAAACTGAGTGTCCTGCGTCAAGCCACGTCGTCCGATCCGGCCATGTATTATCATTGTACTACCCCTACTACACCGCTGCGACTAGTTGTTGACAAAAGGGGCCAATTACGTTGCCATCAAGTTGCTCCACTGGTCCACTTGGTACAGTAGTTTGTATGATAGTGTAGTACATACGTGACAGGGTGGATTTGGCCGGGGAGCCGCCGGCCGGCAGGAGTTCACTTCACCGGCCGGAGTCGACCAGCATGTGTTAAATGAGCTGATGGCAGCCGGTGGTTGATCTTGCACGTACTGCCCGGGTGCATGAACCCGTATGTATGTCGAGACCGAGCAACTGGCTAGTGTGTGTACATCGATCATATATCACAAGTGGTGCCGGCCGGCGTCAGTTTGTGTGTCAAGATCGAGCAGGGATCGATATGATGATGACGATGCACATTCACAGCTAACTAACACCCATGCATATGAGCCCGTGGCTTTGGTTGATTTGATATCGATCTGCATCGACCGATCTGCATATGCTATTGGCCAGCGGGGTGGGTGATGGGGCGACGTGGTGGAGCTGTGCGCTAGCTGGAGTATTGTTTTCATTAGGTTTGCCATGGATTGATGCATGATGGGCGCAGGAAGCACTTGGTCATCAGATAATTGGGTCCTGTCTGTTGTTGTGCGTGCACACGACTACTAGTCCCCTGGTAGTAAAGTATGTACGTACACTGCTATGAACCAAGTAGTTAGTATTGTCATGTACTCATGTTGTGTTGAATTAACTATAGTATAACTAGTATATAAAGTATGTTTCTTTCAGGAAGCCTAGCTATAGCTAGCTAGGTGAATGAACTGAATGGAGTACATCTATATGCTCGTAGTCACATCATGTTAATTGGTGTAATCTCGGTGGGTCATAAAACAACAAAAGCGTATGTTGTATTCCCTACACAGGTTAATTAGCAAGACGCGTTTTAGCGTTGGAAGGAAGCAGAATGCATGGTTCGATCATTCCTTGACTTTGTCCATTAGTTTTGCAACCACGTTTCTGTATCCCGGGCAGGGCCACATAAAGTGGACTCAACTCTGGCATTGTTTAAGCCACATGTGACGACGTCTATGTGGGTTCTATATCTGTAGTTCCCTGCACATGTTGAGCTCATCCTGCTCTATACTGAATCACACATAGTGCTCACTGCGATCTTCTACTTCTCAGCAGAAAGTAGAACTGAATTAACTGATGTAGCACTAGCACTTCCATCGCATTTTCATTTATGTTAATTCTTCATAAAGGTAAACATCTAGCTATGCAGCATATATATCCCACTAAGTGCACATCTCTCTATGCTGGCTTTGGGTTTTTTTTGTGGAAGTTAAATTCAATCACTAGAAATATGGTGGCAATGGCATTCAACATTATATCTAGATAAGCAAAAGATTTCGTGTGCCAAATTAAAATTCCAAAGACCACGTTAACGGTCTAAACTCAATCTAGTTAAGTATGAGCCTAATCATGCATATTGCCCCAAAAAGCATGAACCTAATCATATACGATCGTCTTTCACTTTTCCTACTATACTGCGATTGCTGGTGTCTGGCAAGAGGTCCAGGAGATAAGTTCAAACTTTGATGAGTTTCATGTATAATGGGTGTGTAGAGGAGCTAATATGGCGACTCATGTCTGTGCAAGGAAACCAACTAGGGAGATACCCTGGTTATTATGGACTGAGGCATACCCCGATGACATAAGGGTGGCCACGGTCAAGGACTGTACTCATGCCATGATTTAATGAGAATTACCATGGATGACTCGAAAAAAAACAAGAACAAATTTAGAGAATGGGCCAAAGTATGGTCAAAGATGTTACCAACGAGGAAACGACGAAGTCGCATCTGTCCCCCGCGTCGCCTGTAGCGACTCGGGCGGAACTCCCTCCGTGCGGGCGCTTGCCGCCGGCGGCGCTGCCGGGTCTGGCCCCCGTCTTCCCTCGTTCCCGGCCTCCTAGCCGGTGGCGAGAGGGGAGCGGGGGTCCATCCTTTAGTAGATCGAGTCTCAATCGAGTCCTTTTAGGTCTAGGGTTTGCTCGCCGCCGATGCTCGACAGTGGAGTTAGGTTTTGCCGGATGAGCATGGCTCATCTGCGGCTTGGTTTTCCTGGCGACGTCGGCGATGCGGAAGCGGCGATGTTACAGAGGAACAATTTCTTCCAGCTTCTTCCGTTCTCCGATGGCGATCTACTCCGACGTCAACGGAGAGGCTGGGAAGACCTGTCCAGGAGTCGAGGGCTAATCGTCGTCTCCTTCAGATGATGATGATGCTGACCCTGTTAATCTCGAGGAAGATGATCTTTGGTGAAAATCTGAGCTTTGCTTGGGTTGCCGGCGGTGGAATCGAAGGATGCGTCATGGGTACTGGAGTTGGCCGATGCGCCTGGGAGGCAGTGTACTCGGCTGATTCGCCTAGAAGTAAGCCCTCCTCTGCGGCCTCCATCTTGTGGAGATTGGCTTTGGTGCCCGGCGACGATTGGAAAGCGGCTTCGACGGCGGTGACGAACAGATCTCTAAAGGGTTCGAGAAAGATGAACAGGAGTTTTAGACTTCTTTGTAATTTTTCTTTTCTTTGGGATCCTGTTTGTAAAAGGCCGGTGTAATGGGCTAAGATCAATGCATCTTTCTTCTAAAAAAAAGATGTTACCAACGGAGTAATAGCCACAGATAGAGCACACACTACCAGAAACTTCAACATCCGCCCGCCCCCTCCACCTCGGCCATTTTTGGACCCGGTGCTGATGGGGCTTCAGCACCGGGTCCAACGGCTAGGAGCGGGGGCGGTGCACGGGGGCGGCGGGGGCAGCACATTAGCACTGGGTCGTGGCAAGACCCGGTGCTAATGCGCCCCCTTTAGCACCGGGTGCAGCCAGCAGCCGGTGCTAATGTGCCCGAGGCCATTTAGCACCGATGGCTGGCTGCAACCGGTGCTAAAAGTGGTGCATTGCATTAGCACCGGGTCTTGCCACGACCCGGTGCTAATGTCTTTTGTATAAAGTGGCTTCTTCCTCCCCTGGCCGAGCCAGCTGAACACTTCCCAATTTTTTTTTCAAAATTTGTGAAGATTCTACTCATCTAAGGAGCACTACAAGGTACACTCTTTCATTCTCTAATATTTTATTTAGCTTGTAATCCTTCTGTGCTTTAGAAATAGAGGAATTTATGAATCAAATAAAGCTAGCTAGAGAGCTTGTGTTCATGGAGGAGAGAGAGGGGGAGCTTGAGTTCATGGTGGAGAGAGTGTTCATGCATGTTGTGTTCGCGGAAATTTCTTCGCCCGCTTCGATCATTTGTTGCTAAGCTTTCCCCCCTGTCCTTTGTACCCGTTCTCAAGGTCCGAGCTCTCAACTCCATCCGATTGCGAACGGCGCACCCCATTACGGTCTACCGCCTGCTACTTAGCGCTGGGTGAAGGAAGTGGAGAGTACCACTCGGTATTCTCTT
>OAMR01000136.1:448066-458116 GCA_900205405.1 Echinochloa crus-galli
CCTGTCTCTTATACACATCTAGATGTGTATAAGAGACAGGAGAAAACCCCTTAGCCGAATGGCGACGCGTTCCCGACCGCAGAGCGTCTTTGCCGAATGCTTCAGAGAAAGCCCCTTAGCCGAATGGCATCCTTCTACCAAATCCGGCCCACATGTCAGCCTCTTCCTGGTGCTAATTTTTGGTGTTAACACATGCCCCTTCAATTTCGGGATAAAGGATACTTTTATCTCGGAATTGACCAGGAATCCCCAACATTTCCAGGCTGAATCTGCTCGACATCCGTTTTCCGTTTCCAAATCCTCAGAGTGCGCTTTCCAAATTCAAACCCTAGTTCGTCGAATCCTTCAAGCTCCAATCTTCAAATGGCGAACCAGGATCAAATTCTTCAAGTAAGTTTTGTTTCCCTCAATCACATTCGGCATTACTCTTTTCGAGCTGCATTTTAAATCTCCGATTTGCTCTTCCTTTGCCCTTGATAGGCTCTGGCCACCGAAATCTTGACCCCCACTGAAGAACAATCCGCATCTTTCTTCCTCGGCCCCTCAGGGAATCCAGATCCCTCCGAAATTATTGCGGCCGAGTCTCAGAGGATTCCTTTCAAAACTTCTCTGATGAGACCTCACGAATGGCAAGATGCATTCAAGAACTGGCCTCTGCCCCCAATCGCTGGCTGGAGAAACTGGTACAAAAGGATTCTTGAAGATAAAAGCCCTCAGACGCAGAATTGGGACAGTCTTCGTATTTCTCACTGCTTGGAGCTATCTCTAGCCGAAACACCCAAGAATGAAAATCTCCTGATTGCAGCTTGTCACTTCTGGTCCAATGGCATGAATGCTTTCCTTTTTGGTCACGGACCAATGACTCCAACCCTGGCCGATGTCTACATGATAACCGGCCTGAACATCACAGGGATTACACACCCATACAGGTACAAAGGTTCTTCCAAACAGATAGGGGTGAAGACTGGAGTCGGCTATAAGAGATACATCCAGACTTACATGCATGATGGTCCTCTGACTGACGTTGAATACAGGGCGTTTCTGAATATGTGGCTGTGCAGATTTGTTTTCTGTGGTAAAGCCAATGAGCCAACTTTGAATCACATAGTAATGGCCAAAGACCTGGCTGCAGGCACACTTATCCCTCTCGGGAAATATCTCCTGGGAAGTGTCTATCATATGCTCCACCAGACCATTTATCAGATGCACACCAACAAGAAAATTTCCTGCGTCAATGGTCCCTGGTGGTTCGTCCAGATGTGGCTGCAATTGTACATGCACCAAATTGTCTCCATTGACCTCAACAGCCGACATTTCCCCTCGGTCAATTACCAGGAAGCAGAAGCCCAGAGCACCAAAGGCTGTCAAACCTATGGGGAAGCAGCCTCCACTATTGCTATCAACAAGAGCATTGGAGAACTGTTTGAACTTTTCTTCAAAGGCTTTGCCAATCCCCTCTGGTTCCCATACATGGACAATGACAATCTCACTTTCCCTTGTGAATTCAGCTTCGAGACTGGATGCATAGATACAGAATCCACAGCAATTTTTAACACTTTCATTCGGCCTTGCATCTTACCAGCCGAATTTTGTGGAGGAAGGCTGGTTCAAAGTTCATATGAGTATTACCAGCCGAACATAGTTGCCAGGCAACTAGGGTGTGGCCAAGTGCCCCCAAGATTATTTCTCCATGAACTCCTCAAGCCTAGGCAGATCATCAAAGACTCCACAGAAACAAGAAGGGTCTTTGATTACAAGTGCTGTGCAGCCATCTATCAACTCGATCCCTTTGTGCCAACAGCACTCATTCATCCTTCCTTCACCCTTTGGTGGCAAGAATTCCATGATCATATCTTCAATGCACCAGTTCACCCTCTTTGCCTTGAGTTAATGCCTGATTATCAGCCGAATTCAGAGGTAAACATGCTTATAATCCATCTGTTTTTCCAATAACACCCTCTTTCATCGACTTTTGATTCTGTTATTCTGCAGGACACAGTCCCTGCCCCTCTGGCTAGAGCAATTGTATATAACATCGCTGGCCCAATATCTATTCTGGGGCATCTCTCTCCTTCTTTGGCTCAAATAATGTCCAGGCCTGCCAGTCTGGATCCAATTCTTGCTGCACCACCTTCTGCCAAGAGGAAAACATCTTCTCTAACTGCCCCTTCAGCTATAAAGAAGAAAAGAACAAGCAGCAAAAGAATTGCTCAGGTCAGATATCTCCTTCCTCGAGTAAAATGCTAATTTCATTCTGCTCACTTCTACTCCTTTATGATTTCAGGCCAAATCACAACAATTGGCCATTAGCACGGAACTTGCCGATGCTTCAGTGATTGGTAAAATTTCTCACTATTTTGTCTTTAAAGTTCCTCTCCATCGGCATTGATTCTTTTTCAGTCTCAGAGCAAATCTCAATGGACCCAATCTTGGAGAGCTCCTCTTCTCATCAAGAACCAGCTCCAGCTTCACCTGATGTTCCTCAGCCAGCAGCCTCTTCCCCACCAAAAGATCTTCCAAGCTCTCCTCAGCATGACATACAAGAATCCTTGCCTGAGCTTGAGCTGCCCTCTCTCTCCATCCAAGAGATCAGGAATGAGGTAGAGATAATTACCCAGTCTTCCCAGTTCTTTATTCAATGGATAATCATTAATTCGGCAATATCTCTTTCCAGGAGAAAACAACTTCATCACCCAGCTACTCATTTCCTTTGGATGATCTTGTTGCCGAACAAGTAGAGGTTGATTGATTCCTTTCTACAGCTGCCATGGGTTTATATTTATACCCAGGTCTTGATACAACTCCTAGTCGGACACGACTACAATACTTGTTTCTAAAAATAAATGACGAATCTTCGCAAAGAAGCAAACCATGTAAAAGCTGGACCCGTCAGTGACAAAGGAAAGTATCTGATTCTGAAAGCCTCATCTGCCGAAGCTTCTCCAAGCTGCATCAAATATCGAGCTATATGTTCCACAGTACTTGTATCATCTTGTCCCGAGAATTTAGTAAACTCTGTGGGGATCTTGACTCGATTCGGCAATGACACTCTTTGGTACCACTCTGGAAAGGGAGGCGAATACATATATCCCTGATTCTTGGGCTTCAGACCGAATTGATTTTGCAGTACTTCAGTCATCTTCTGCACCATGAGATCGACATTTGAATCTTAATCTCCACCTCATCATCTACCCACTGAATGAGCTGTTGATGCATAGTAGATGGAATACAACAATTTGCATGAATCCAATCTCTTCCAAGCAGCAAACTATATGCCCCTTTGCCCTCAATGACAAAAAAAATCGTAAGCAGAGTCTTTGACCCAATCATCAGATCAACATGCACGCATCCCTTGGTGTCCGAAGGATTTCCAGCAAAATCATTTAGAATTATGCTCGTTGGTGTCAAATCTCTAAGACCCATACCAAGCTTCCTGAATGTGGTATATGGCATTACATTGACAGCAGCTCCTCCATCGACAAACATCTACCGAATATTCTTCAATATTTCTTTGCATTCTTCATAGTAATTCCTCAAGGTATCACTTTTGCACTCATATTCACCATTCAATTGCTTTATGACCAATTCTGAATCTCCAAAAATTTCAACCGCAATGGCCTTTGCTTCTTTCAAATATTGGAGCCCTTTAAGCAATGCCTCATACTCAGCTTGATTGTTAGTAACAGCAGATTGAATGGGAACAGCAAACTCAAATGTTTCTCCTTTGGGTGAAATTAAGAAGATACCTGCTCCACCACCTTTGTCGCATGAAGATCCATCGAAGAATAACACCCAAGGAACAATGTTAAGCAAATTTATCGATGTATCATGATGTTCAGTAATGAAATCGGCAATAATCTGTCCCTTAACAGCCTTTGCCGATTCAAACCTTAACTCAAATTCAGACAAAGCTAAAATCCATTTGCCAATCCAAGGCAAATGCTCCTGGGGACACACCAGAAGCTCGCCTCGGCGCGGTGGCGGGCCGCATCGATGAGGTGGCCTCGCACGGCATCCGTCTGGGCACTGCCGCAGGCCTAATCGCCATGTCGACGCACACCAATACCGACTACTCCAGGCTACCGACCGGCTTCGCTAATGGTAACCCGGAGGAGATCGATGACATCGAGGCTTCCATAGATCGCCTTGATGCTCATGGCGCCGCCATTGCCGATTCCATTCATCCTCAGTCCGTTTTGAACAAGCTATTCCATTAGTTTGTACTAGGGATTTATGGAATTTCGGCAATAAAACTTATCTTTTGTGATCTTGCATGAACATCTGATGTAGTATATTTTGTGCTAAGGGCAATACATTCAGTACTGGCCATTTTCCTTTTCTGTCAACATTTGTTCTGAAGGCGATTTCTTCCCGAAAATCGGCTGTTCGGCAAATTAATATATCAATCACCGATCGATTTCAACACTGGGATAATACCTTTTCAAATATCTTCCATTTATAGCAGAAGCAAATTCTTCTCCCAACAATGTCTTCAAAATATATGCATTTCCAGGCACGCATCTAACCACTCTGAAAGGACCTTCCCAATTTGGAGACCACTTGCCGAATGCTGCATATTTGGTTCCAATCGGCAATATCGCTTTCCAGACTAAATCACCTTCTGTAAATTGCTTAACTTTCACCTTCTTATTGTAATACTTAGCAACTCGCATTTTATTCTTCTCAATATTCTCCAAGGCCCTGAGACGAATCACATGCAAATCTTCTAATTCGTCCATCATTAAATCTTTATAATCTTTAGAACTTAAATCCTTTTGCAACTTTATTCTCCTTGAGTCTAATTGTATTTCCCATGGCAAGATAGCATGATGCCCATACACCAACTCATAGGGAGACGTCTGTGTAGCCCCATGTGGAGCCATTCGGTAAGCCCATAAAGCCTCACTGAGTACCGAATGCCACTTTCTCGGCTTCTGATCAATCTTCTTCTGTATAATTTTAATCATAATCTTGTTAGAAGCCTCTGCCTGACCATTAGCTTGGGCATAATAAGGAGAAGAATTTAACAATCTGATGCCCATACTTTCAGCAAAATCTCTGAATTCTGAAGATGTAAATTGAGTCCCTTGATCAGTGGTGATTGTCTGAGGAATCCCAAATCTGTAAATGATGTGTTCTTTAACAAATTCAACCATATTCTCCGACGTCACCTTCTTTAATGGAATTGCCTCAACCCACTTGGTAAAATAATCGGTTGCCAAAAGCACAAACTTATGCCCCTTGCTAGATGGAGGATTTATTTGGCCAATCAAATCTATTCCCCATCCTCTGAATGGCCATGGCTTGACAATGGGATTCAAAGCCGATGCCGGAACTCTCTGAATGTTTCCAAATTTCTGACAGTCTTGACATCCTTTATAATATTCAAAACAATCTTCCAACATTGTCGGCCAGTAATATCCAGTTCTTCTAATAACCCACTTCATTCGGTAGGCCGATTGATGTGCTCCACACAACCCATCATGTACTTCACTCATCAACCTTTTTGCTTCTTCATGATTTAGGCAATGTAACAGCACTCCATCCAGGGATTTATAATACAAATTATCATCAAGAAGAACAAACTTTAAAGCTTTATACCTGAGCTTTCTAGAAACCTTTCGGGACGGATTCTCCAGATAATCGGCAATCTCTTTTCTCCAATCATCTTCTGCCAGATTACTCCCGAATGCATATACATCATTAGCAAAAACTTCTCGAAGCTCTTTATAACCTGATGCACTTTGGGCCAATCTATTTGCCTCTCCATTATCCCCTCTAGGAATGTGTTGTAGAATTACTGACCGAAAGCTCTTCAATATTTCTTTGCATTCTTCATAGTAATTCCTCAAGGTATCACTTTTGCACTCATATTCACCATTCAATTGCTTTATGACCAATTCTGAATCTCCAAAAATTTCAACCGCAATGGCCTTTGCTTCTTTCAAATATTGGAGCCCTTTGAGCAATGCCTCATACTCAGCTTGATTGTTAGTAACAGCAGATTGAATAGGAACAGCAAACTCAAATGTTTCTCCTTTGGGTGAAATTAATAAGATACCTGCTCCACCACCTTTGTTGCATGAAGATCCATCGAAGAATAACACCCAAGGAACAATGTTAAGCAAATTTATCGATGTATCATGATGTTCAGTAATGAAATCGGCAATAATCTGTCCCTTAACAGCCTTTGCCGATTCAAACCTTAACTCAAATTCAGACAAAGCTAAAATCCATTTGCCAATCCTTCCGTTCAAAATTGGCATAGACAACATGTGTTTTATCACATCAAACCTTGAATACACAATGCATTCGGCATGTAGTAAGTAGTGCCGAAATTTTGTACAGGAGTAGTAAACACATAAGCAAAGTTTCTCTATAGCCGAATACCTTGTCTCTGGATCTAGTAACTTTCGGCTAAGGTATGCAACTACTCTTTCCTTCCCTTCAAATTCTTGAATGAGGGCCGATCCAATAGTTTGGGCATCGGCCGCCACGTACAACTTGAAAGGCTTGTTCAATTGTGGAGGCACCAATACTGGTGGCTTCTTCATGTACTCTTTTATTTCATTAAAAGCCTTTTGTTGTTCGTCACCCCATACAAACTTTTGATCCTTCTTTATTTTCAATAGTGAGGAAAAGGGCAACACCTTTTGTGACAAGTTTGATATGAATCTTCTCACAAAATTTATCTTGCCAAGCAGTGATGAACATCAGGTGAAGCTGAAGTTGGTTCTTGATGAGAAGAAGAGCTCTCCAAGATTGGGTCCATTGAGATTTGCTCTGAGACTGAAAAAGAATCAATGCCGATGGAGAGGAACTTTAAAGACAAAATAGTGAGAAATTTTACCAATCACTGGAGCATCGGCGGGTTCTGTACTGATGGCCAATTGTTGTGATTTGGCCTGAAATCATAAAGGAGTAGAAGTGAGCAGAATGAAATTAGCATTTTACTCGAGGAAGGAGAAATTTGACCTGTGCAATTCTTTTGTTGCTTGTTCTTTTCTTCTTTATAGCTGAAGGGGCAGTTAGAGAAGATGTTTTCCTCTTGGCGGAAGGAGGTGCAGCAAGAGTTGGATCCAGACTGGCAGGCCTGGACATTATTTGAGCCAAGGAAGGAGAGAGATGCCCCAAAATAGATATTGTGCCGGTGTGTGTCGACATGGCAACGAGACCCACAGCGACGCCTAGGCGAACGCCATGGAGGGCCACCTCGTCGACGCGGCCTGCCACCGCGCCAAGGCGAGCCTCGGGTATGTCTCCTTGGGCGTTCACTTTGTTCGCCAGCTCATCCACCAGCGCCTTCAGCCGATTGAGCTCGTCATCGCGTTCTGCAAGATTACAAGATGGAGGTAGATCAATAATGACTTGAGATGGGATTAGGATTGAACAAGTTATGGAAATTACCATCGATGACTTCGAGCAGTTGCTTGCGCTCGTGCTGCCATTCGAGGTCCGCAATCCCGGCTTGCTTGGAGATGACCTCCAACTCGCGGCGAGTGTCGTCACGCTCCGCTTTGAATCGGCGAGCATCGCCGTCCGTGTAGCGGTAGTCGTCCGATTCGAGAGATCGATTGGACGAACTCGAAGAGCTGGATGCCGCAGGAGCAGTGGCTGGAGCCGCAACTGGCGCACCAGCGGCGACAATCCATTGGATTACCCTGAAAAAACAAAGAGATTCGTCAAGGAGAGGGCAAATCTCGAGAAGAACAGAGAGAAGCAAGCAGACAATCTTTACCTCCGGCGAGCACCACCGCGACTCCCTTCGGCCTCATCGGCGGCCGGGCGCCTCCTGTTGTTGTCGGCCATTGGAAGTTCCTCGGAGTTACTGTGGATGGGGAAAAGAATGACTTGGGCCGGCAAGAACTTGGAAGACGAAGAACTTGGTGAAAAACTGTGGGCTGCCTGGGTGTTTATTTATAGAACCCGCAGAGGAGATCGTGGTCGGAGATCGTGGCGCGCATCCCAAAATTTCGGAAGGTGGAAAGCCCCACGAACCGAGCAGTTGCCGTGTCGTTTGGGATTCATGCCGAATCGGGTTCGTTTCCGCTGAATTGGATTCGGCTGTGTTGTGTTAGGTCGTTTTTCGGGTCTGACGCTGTTACGACTAAGCTTTGCCGAATGTGTTGTTCACAATAAAGCGAGGAAGAAAGCAAAGATTGGTGAGACTACAAAGTTGGTAAGACATTCGGCTAATTAAATATTCGGTACGACTACACACCCAAGTACTTGGAGATTACATCTTTAGCATCAGATATCATTCTATTAATGGTCTCCAAAAGATTTTGGCCTGCTTCTTGGGTTTTTATCAGAGCAGAGAGCTTCGTTTTGAGCTGTTTATCTTCAGTTAGAATTGCCGATGCTTCCTTTCGTATCTTCTCTGTCAGATCAGGGAGTTCGGCTAACTTCTTCTCGTCAGCTTCGATTTCGGTTGACAGAGTCCTCAATTCAGCTTCTAGTTCAGCTTTTCTGGTCTTCTTCAGATCAAGTGCTGGCTGCAGTCTAGCTGACAATTCTTTATTACTCTGAGCTTGAATATACAGATCTTTCAAGGATTGCTTGGCTATGGCTCTTCTTTGTTCTAGAGCTGGTTGTAAAGATTGACTTTTCAGAACCTGTCTGACTGCAGCAAATTGTTGATCCAATTGAGAGATTGGTTCCAAAGAAGCTTGAATATCAACAGGAAGGTTTTGTTCAATGGGCTCGAGCATATCTCTCAGAAGATCAGCATCCTTGACTTGATCCTGGATGTCTTTGTGCAGAAAGGAGAAGATTTCCTTTAGTTTTGCCTGGGTTTCTTCTGATAAAGCCTGATTAGAGGAAATTTCCTCTGCTTGTTCGGCAACAAGATCATCCAAAGGAAATGAGTAGCTGGGTGATGAAGTTGTTTTCTCCTGGAAAGAGATATTGCCGAATTAATGATTATCCATTGAATAAGGAACTGGGAAGACTGGGTAATTATCTTTACCTCATTCCTGATCTCTTGGATGGAGAGAGAGGGCAGCTCAAGCTCAGCATGACATACAAGAATCTTTGCCTGAGCTCTAGCTGCCCTCTCTCTCCATCCAAGAGATCAGGAATGAGGTAGAGATAATTACCCAGTCTTCCCAGTTCCTTATTCAATGGATAATTATTAATTCGGCAATATCTCTTTCCAGGAGAAAATAACTTCATCACCCAGCTACTCATTTCCTTTGGATGATCTTGTTGCCGAACAAGTAGAGGAAATTTTTCTAATCGGGCTTTATTCAGAAGAAACCCAGGCAAAACTAAAGGAAATCTTCTCCTTTCTGCACAAAGACATCCAGGATCAAGTCAAGGATGCTGATCTTCTGAGAGATATGCTCGAGCCCATTGAACAAAACCTTCCTGTTGATATTCAAGCTTCTTTGGAACCAATCTCTCAATTGGATCAACAATTTGCTGCAGTCAGACAGGTTCTGAAAAGTCAATCTTTACAACCAGCTTTAGAACAAAGAAGAGCCATAGCTAAGCAATCCTTGAAAGATCTGTATATTCAAGCTCAGAGTAATAAAGAATTGTCAGCTAGACTCTGAACATGTGGCTGTGCAGATCGGTCTTCTGTGGCAAAGCCAATGAGCCAACCCTGAATCATATCGTGATGGCTGAAGAGCTGGCTGCCGGAAAACTCATTCCACTTGGGAAATCCCTCCTGGGAAGTGTCTACCATATGCTCAATCAAACCACCCACCTGATGCATACCAGCAAGAAAATCCCTTGTGTCAATGGCCCTTGGTGGTTCGTCCAAATGTGGCTGCAGTTGTACATGCATCAAATCATCGCCATTGATCTCAACAGCCGAGACTTTCCTTCAATTAATTACAAAGAAGGAGAAACCAAAGGTTTGGCTCATACAAAGCTGCAGGCCCAATATCTGCTTTGGGGCACCAATCTCCTACCTTGGCTCAACTGATGGCTAGACAGGCTCGAATCGGTGCATCATTTCATTTTTGACCCTGTTGACGTAAAATCCGCACTTCACGCCAAGCAAACAGCAAGCCGAATTAGCTAGCTTCAACACGTGGCCCG
>OAMR01000136.1:459539-476948 GCA_900205405.1 Echinochloa crus-galli
CGGGTTCTATAAATAAACACCCAGGCAGCCCACAGTTTTCACCGAGTTCTTCGTCTTCCAAGTTCTTGTCGGCCCAAGTCATTCTTTTCCCCATCCACAGTAACTCCGAGGAACTTCCAATGGCCGACAACAACAGGAGGCGCCCGGCCGCCGATGAGGCCGAAGGGAGTCGCGCTGGTGCTCGCCGGAGGTAAAGATTGTCTATTCCTTTCTCGTTTTCTTCCCCAAATCTTGCGCTTCAATCCTTCCTCCTTCGCAGGCTCATTCAGTGGAACCCTACTACCGCCATAGCTGCACGAAGTGGCTTCGCACGGTATCCGCCTGGGTACAGCTGTAGGCTTGATCGCCATGTCTACGCACACCGGTACCGACTACTCTAGGCTGCCGGTCGGCTTCGCCAACAACGACCCGGACGATAGCGACGAAATCGAAGCTGTCGTTGACAGTCTTGATACTCATGCCAATGCCATAGCCGATTCCATTCACCCCCAGTCCGTTCTGAACAGACTATTTCACTAGTTTGTACTAGGGATGTATGAAATTCGGCAATAAAACTCATCTTTTGCAGTCTCGCATGAATCCTTGATGTAATATATTTTGTGCTAAGGGCAATACATTCAGTACTGGCCATTTCCTTTTCTTCCAATGTTTCTGTCAATTTTCTTCTAAAGACGACTTCTTCCTGAATGTCGGCTGTTCGGCAATTTAATATATCAATCACCGATCGATTTCAATACTGGGATAATACTTCTTCAAATATCTTCCATTTATAGCAGAAGCAAATTCTTCTCCCAATAACGTCTTCAAGATATATGCATTTCCAGGCACACATCTAACTACTCTGAAAGGACCTTCCCAATTTGGAGACCATTTGCCGAGTGCTGCATATTTGGTTCCAATCGGCAATATCGCTTTCCAAACTAAATCTCCTTCTGCAAATTGCTTAACCTTCACCTTCTTGTTGTAATACTTAGCAACTCGCATTTTGTTCTTCTCAATATTCTCCAAGGCTTTGAGACGAATCATATGCAAATCTTCCAATTCGTCCATCATCAAGTTACTGTAATCTTTAGAACTTAAATCTCTCTGCAACTGTACTCTCCTTGATTCTGTTTGTAATTCCCACGGCAAAATGAGTCCATGCTTCCTAGTGCATTCCAGAGTTTTCCTTATGTCAGCCAAATGGGACTCATGATCCAATGACTTGATCACTACATCATCAATATATATTTCCACAATCTTGCCGATCAACTCATGAAAAATATAATTCATAGCCCTTTGATAAGTTGCACCGGCATTTTTCAATCCAAAGGTCATGACAACCCACTCAAACAACCCTATGTGTCCAGGACATCTGAAAGCTGTCTTTACTATATCTTCCAATGCCATATAAATCTGATTGTATCCTGCGTTACCGTCCATGAAACTGAGCACTTTGTATCCAGCAGCAGCATCAACCAATGAATCAGCAATAGGCATTGGATATCCATCCATGGGTGTAGCCTTGTTTAGATCTCTAAAATCTATGCAAACCCTCATTTTTCCATTTTTCTTATAGACAGGAACGATATTAGAGATCCAATCCGCGTACTTACATGGCCGAATGAAATTCGCATCTATTAATCTTTCAATCTCTTTTTTCACATCGGCCAACACTTCTTCCTTGTAGATTTTTCGGGGTGGTTGCTTGTAAGGCCTGTAACCAGGTTTGATCGGCAACCGATGTTCAACAATAGAACGGTCTAGACCGGGCATCTCCGAATAATCCCAAGCAAAGCAGTCCTTGTATTTTTTTAACAATGTTACCAACTTTTCTTTGAAAACCGAACTCAAGTTAGCACTGATAAATGTCGGCCTTGGCTTGTCACCATCTCCAATGTCCACTTCTTCCAATTTATCGGCCGACACAAATCCACGTCCTAATTTTCCATCAGTTCCATCAATTGGATTCTCCATTAAAAATTACTATGAGAGCCGACTGCTTCGATCGGCTGTTGATCACTGCTGGCTGGTGCAACAGGACCTTCTCCCCAGTCTTTGCCTGAGAAACAATCTATGCCTTGATATTCCCAAAAAGCTGGTTCCATATTTGCCACGCTTATTGAATCATCTGCTTGGACAATCTCCACCTCATCATCTATCCACTGAATGAGCTGTTGATGCATGGTTGATGGGATACAGCAATTTGCATGAATCCAATCTCTTCCAAGCAGCAAACTATATGCCCCTTTGCCCTCAATGACAAAGAAAGTTGTGAGCAGCACTTTGGATCCAATCATCAGTTCTACATGAACACAGCCTTTGGTGTCTGAAGGATTTCCAGCAAAATCATTTAGAATTATGCTCGTTGGTGTTAAATCTCCAGGGCCCATGCCAAGCTTCCTAAATGTAGTATATGGCATCACATTCACAGCAGCTCCACCATCGACGAACATCTTGGTTAAAGGCTTCCCATTGACAAATCCTTTCAAATATAATGGCTTCATATGTCGATTCTGGATTGGCTTTTCAAAGACAGCTTGCTTATTGAGCATCAATTGTGCCATTAGCTGTTCGACTTCATCTACCTCTGACAACGCTTCCTCCTGCACAACTTGATCAGTGGGAGCCATAAATTCATTCGGCAAAAAGCATACCATGCATGTAGGAGCCGAATGACCATCTTCTTCAGGCTTGTCCTTTCGACGCCATATTGATTTCATCTTAGGCCTTGCTTGCTTTAATTCTTGATTCCTCAAATGTTGTACTCTTCTCTTTTGGCTTTTCCTCAAGCCAGGTGGACACCATTGTCCTTCTTGCCAAACATAAGCATGATCTTCTTCTTCTTCATGATCAACCCACCTGTAATCAGTATGCCTCTTTCTTGGTTGATCATTAAAACGCCGATCATCACTAGGATGCATCTTGCCAATTCTTTCATGGACAGATCGGAGATTGACAGTTTCCTGCCTATATTCATCATACCTATCATTGCATTCAGGACAATTATTCCTTGTGGGAAGCTTCAAACCTTCATTCCAACAGTGTCTGAAAAATGCACACCCCCAATGCGCACGTTCCTGCTCTCGGATAAATTCCTTTTGTTCCTCCCTATATCTTTCTTCCTCGTATCAAAATATCACTTTTGCATTCATATTCACCATTCAATTGTTTTATGACCAATTCTGAATCTCCAAAAATTTCAACTGCAATGGCTTCTGCTTCCTTCAGATATTGGAGTCCTTTGAGTAACGCCTCATACTCAGCTTGATTGTTAGTAACAGCAGATTGAATAGGAACAGCAAACTCAAATGTTTCTCCTTTGGGTGAAATTAATAAAATACCTGCTCCACCACCTTTGTCGCATGAAGATCCATCGAAGAATAATACCCAAGGAATAATGTTAAGCAAATTTATTGATGTATCATGATGTTCAGTAATGAAGTCAGCAATAATCTGCCCCTTGACAGCTTTTGCCGATTCAAACCTTAATTCGAATTCAGATAAGGCCAAAATCCATTTGCCAATCCTTCCATTCAAAATTGGCATTGACAACATGTGCTTAATTACATCAAATTTTGAATATACAACGCATTCGGCATTCAATAAATAGTGCCGAAATTTTGTACATGAGTAATAAACACATAAGCAAAGCTTCTCTATAGCCGAATACCTTGTCTCCGGGTCTAGTAACTTTCGGCTAAGGTATGCAACTACTCTTTCCTTCCCTTCAAATTCTTGAATAAGGGCCGATCCAATAGTTTGGGCATCGGCCGCCACGTACAACTTGAAAGGCTTGTTCAATTGTGGAGGCACCAATACTGGTGGCTTCTTCATGTACTCTTTTATTTCATCAAAAGCCTTCTGTTGTTCGTCACCCCATACAAACTTTTGATCCTTTTTTATTTTCAATAGTGAGGAAAAGGGCAACACCTTCTGTGACAAGTTTGATATGAATCTTCTCACAAAATTTATCTTGCCAAGCAGTGATTGTAACTCTTTAAGATTAGTTGGAGGAACAATTTCATCAATTGCCTTCATGCTTTTCTTGCCAACTCCTATTCCTCCTTCATGTATCAAAAATCCCAGAAACTCTCCAGCCGAAACTCCAAAAGCACACTTGTTCGGGTTCATTTTAAGCCCATGCTTCCTGGTGCATTCTAGAGTTTTCCTTATGTCAGCCAAATGGAACTCATGATCCAATGACTTGATCACCACATCATCAATATATATTTCCACAATCTTGCCGATCAACTCATGAAAAATATAATTCATAGCCCTTTGATAAGTTGCACCAGCATTTTTCAATCCAAAGGTCATGACAACCCACTCAAACAACCCTATGTGTCCAGGACACCTGAAAGCTGTCTTTACTATATCTTCCAATGCCATAAAAATCTGATTGTATCCTGCATTACCATCCATGAAACTGAGCACCTTGTATCCAGCAGCAGCATCAACTAATGAATCAGCAATAGGCATTGGATATCCATCCATGGGTGCAGCCTTGTTTAGATCTCTAAAATCTATGCAAACCCTCATTTTTCCATTTTTCTTATAGACAGGAACGATATTAGAGATCCAATCCGCGTATTTACAGGGCCGAATGAAATTTGCATCTAGTAATCTTTCAATCTCCTTTTTCACATCGGCCAACACTTCTTCCTTGTAGATTTTTCGGGGTGATTGCTTGTAAGGCCTGTAACCAGGTTTGATCGGCAACCGATGTTCAACAATAGAACGGTCTAGACCGGGCATCTCCGAATAATCCCAAGCAAAGCAGTCCTTGTATTCTTTTAACAATGTCACCAACTTTTCTTTGAAAACCGAATCCAAGTTAGCACTGATAAATGTCGGCCTTGGCTTGTCACCATCTCCAATGTCCACTTCTTCCAATTTATCGGCCGACACAAATCCACGCCCCAATTTTCCATCAGTTCCATCAATTGGATTCTCCATCAAAAATTACTATGAGAGCCGACTGCTTCGATCGGCTGTTGATCACTGCTGGCTGGTGCAACAGGACCTTCTCCCCAGTCTTTGCCTGAGAAACAATCTATGCCTTGATACTCCCAAAAAGCTGGTTCCATATTTGCCACGCTTATTGAATCATCTGCTTGGACAATCTCCACCTCATCATCTATCCACTGAATGAGCTGTTGATGCATGGTTGATGGGATACAGCAATTTGCATGAATCCAATCTCTTCCAAGCAGCAAACTATATGCCCCTTTGCCCTCAATGACAAAGAAAGTTGTGAGCAGCACTTTGGATCCAATCATCAGTTCTACATGAACACAGCCTTTGGTGTCTGAAGGATTTCCAGCAAAATCATTTAGAATTATGCTCGTTGGTGTTAAATCTCCAGGGCCCATGCCAAGCTTCCTAAATGTAGTATATGGCATCACATTCACAGCAGCTCCACCATCGACGAACATCTTGGTTAAAGGCTTCCCATTGACAAATCCTTTCAAATATAATGGCTTCATATGTCGATTCTGGATTGGCTTTTCAAAGACAGCTTGCTTATTGAGCATCAATTGTGCCATTAGCTGTTCGACTTCATCTACCTCTGACAACGCTTCCTCCTGCACAACTTGATCAGTGGGAGCCATAAATTCATTCGGCAAAAAGCATACCATGCATGTAGGAGCCGAATGACCATCTTCTTCAGGCTTGTCCTTTCGACGCCATATTGATTTCATCTTAGGCCTTGCTTGCTTTAATTCTTGATTCCTCAAACGTTGTACTCTTCTCTTTTGGCTTTTCCTCAAGCCAGGTGGACACCATTGTCCTTCTTGCCAAACATAAGCATGATCTTCTTCTTCTTCATGATCAACCCACCTGTAATCAGCATGCCTCTTTCTTGGTTGATCATCAAAACGCCGATCATCACTAGGATGCATCCTGCCAATTCTTTCATGGACAGATCGGCGATTGACAGTTTCCTGCCTATATTCATCATACCTATCATTGCATTCAGGACAATTATTCCATGTGGGAAGCTTCAAACCTTCGTTCCAACAGTGTCTGAAGAATGCACACCCCCAATGCGCACGTTCCTGCTCTCGAGCATACTCTTCTTGTTCCTCCCTATATCTTTCTTCCTCGTATCTCCTCTTCTCCTCTTCACGTCTATGCCTTTGGTAACGCTCCTTTTCTTGCTGACGTTTCCATTTGTTAAGGAGGATACGTGTAGTGACTCTAGGCTTGGAGGATTTCCCAATTTCAAATTGATCATTCGGGAAGCGAGAGTCTTTTTTGCGAATCTGTTCAATTGTGACTTGCCGAGTAGGATCAACTGAGCCACTTTGTTTTGCCTTCTCTGAAGTTAAAACTTTCATCTTCCCCTTTTCTTCAGGTGCAACAGCATTCACCATGTTGATTGAAAACCCAATCATATTCTGAGGGAAGGGATTGCTATCCAATTTCATTCTGTTGTCAAACTTCAGGTGCCCCTCTTGAATAGCCTTTTGAATCCTCATTCTGAAGATCCTGCATTCATTAATGGAATGAGAATTTCTATCATGAAACCCACAGTACCTCTTATCTTTCACTCGACCGGTATCCAGCAGCAGCATCAACCAATGAATCAGCAACAGGCATTGGATATCCATCCATGGGTGTAGCCTTGTTTAGATCTCTAAAATCTATGCAAACCCTCATTTTTCCATTTTTCTTATAGACAGGAACGATATTAGAGATCCAATCCGCGTACTTACATGGCCGAATGAAATTCGCATCTATTAATCTTTCAATCTCCTTTTTCACATCGGCCAACACTTCTTCCTTGTAGATTTGCCATGGCTTGACAATGGGATTCAAAGCCGATGCCGGAACTCTCTGAATGTTTCCAAATTTCTGACAGTCTTGACATCCTTTATAATATTCAAAACAATCTTCCAACATTGTCGGCCAATAATATCCAGCTCTCCTAATAACCCATTTCATTCGATAAGCCGATTGATGTGCTCCACATAATCCATCATGCACTTCACTCATCAACTTCTTTGCTTCTGAGTCTTCTAGAAACCTTCTGGGATGGATTCTCCAAATAATCGGCAATCTCTTTCCTCCAATCACCTTCTGCCAAACTACTCCCGAAAGCACAGTCATCAGTAGCAAATACCTCTTGATTTTCTCTGTAACCTGATGCACTTTGGGCCAATCTATTTGCCTCTCCATTATCCCCTCTAGGAATGTGTTGTAGAATTACTGACCGAAAGCTCTTCAATATTTCTTTGCATTCTTCATAGTAATTCCTCAAGATATCACTTTTGCATTCATATTCACCATTCAATTGTTTTATGACCAATTCTGAATCTCCAAAAATTTCAACTGCAATGGCTTTTGCTTCTTTCAAATATTGGAGCCCTTTGAGTAATGCCTCATACTCAGCCTGATTGTTAGTAACAGTAGATTGAATGGGAATAGCAAACTCAAATGTTTCTCCTTTGGGTGAAATTAATAAAATACCTGCTCCACCACCTTTGTCGCATGAAGATCCATCGAAGAATAATACCCAAGGAATAATGTTAAGCAAATTTATTGATGTATCATGATGTTCAGTAATGAAGTCAGCAATAATCTGCCCCTTGACAGCTTTTGCCGATTCAAACCTTAATTCGAATTCAGATAAGGCCAAAATCCATTTGCCAATCCTTCCATTCAAAATTGGCATTGACAACATATGCTTAATCACATCAAATTTCGAATGTACAACGCATTCGGCATTTAGCAAATAGTGCCGAAATTTTGTACATGAGTAATAAACACATAAGCAAAGCTTCTCTATAGCCGAATACCTTGTCTCCGGGTCTAGTAACTTTCGGCTAAGGTATGCAACTACTCTTTCCTTCCCTTCAAATTCTTGAATAAGGGCCGATCCAATAGTTTGGGCATCGGCCGCCACGTACAACTTGAAAGGCTTGTTCAATTGTGGAGGCACCAATACTGGTGGCTTCTTCATGTACTCTTTTATTTCATCAAAAGCCTTCTGTTGTTCGTCACCCCATACAAACTTTTGATCCTTTTTTATTTTCAATAGTGAGGAAAAGGGCAACACCTTCTGTGACAAGTTTGATATGAATCTTCTCACAAAATTTATCTTGCCAAGCAGTGATTGTAACTCTTTAAGATTAGTTGGAGGAACAATTTCATCAATTGCCTTCATGCTTTTCTTGCCAACTCCTATTCCTCCTTCATGTATCAAAAATCCCAGAAACTCTCCAGCCGAAACTCCAAAAGCACACTTGTTCGGGTTCATTTTAAGCCCATGCTTCCTGGTGCATTCTAGAGTTTTCCTTATGTCAGCCAAATGGGACTCATGATCCAATGACTTGATCACTACATCATCAATATATATTTCCACAATCTTGCCGATCAACTCATGAAAAATATAATTCATAGCCCTTTGATAAGTTGCACCGGCATTTTTCAATCCAAAGGTCATGACAACCCACTCAAACAACCCTATGTGTCCAGGACACCTGAAAGCTGTCTTCACTATATCTTCCAATGCCATATAAATCTGATTGTATCCTGCGTTACCGTCCATGAAACTGAGCACTTTGTATCCAGCAGCAGCATCAACCAATGAATCAGCAACAGGCATTGGATATCCATCCATGGGTGTAGCCTTGTTTAGATCTCTAACCTCTGTGAAGCCGGCCTTCGTGCCGTGCCATGATGTTTATGAAACAGAAGAGGTCATTGAATTCTTTGTTGACTTTGTCGACGATCTTATGCCGATTGGTGTGCCCGAATCACATCATGAGGGGAGACTTGGTGGAAAGGGCACACTAGGTAGAAGATCGATGGTGATCAAGGACGCTAAGACATTTCGTAAAGCGCACCCCACAATTTTGCAACAATCAACCTTAGTTGCTCAGTACATCGAGGAGCACATGCAGATTCTCAGGGACGAAAACTCAACAAAGTCTGCGGCCTTCATTCAGCGTCTGCACAATAGTACTTTCGCCGATTGGTTGCGAAGACGTCAGGCACGGTTTCATGAGGAATTATTCTGTTTGGACGAAGCACGGTGAAAGAGGAATTCTAATGGATGAAGATGAAGAAGACGAGGCCGATGACGACATTCCGTTATTGGCTCAATACTACGGTTCCTTTGCATATGCTGCAATGGGTGATGCCGATGAGGAAGATGTTGCTCGGGAAGGCGATGCTCAGGAAGATGTTGCTCAGGAAAATGAACCTACTGATGGACTCGGGCAAATGTTGCGTGATGCTGAGAAGGACTGCGGCAATGATAAGGAACTGAAAAAGATACAGCGCATGTTGCAGGACCACAAGACTGACCTGTACCCTGGTTGCAAAGAGGGGCTAAAGAAGTTGGGTACCACACTTGAACTTCTGCAGTGGAACGCAGCAAATGGTGTTACTGATAAGGGTTTCGAGGAGCTACTGAAACTCGTAAAGAAGATTCTTCCAGAGGGTAACAAATTGCCATCGACGACGTATCAAGCAAAACGTGTTGTTTGCCCTCTCGGTTTGGAGGTGCAGAAGATACATGCGTGTCCTAATGACTGTATCCTCTATCGCGGACAGCACGAACACTTGGATCATTGTCCGGTTTGCACCTGCGCACGATACAAGATCAGGCGGGACGACCCTGGTGATGTTGGGGGAGAGCGTTCTAAGAAAAAAATCCCTGCGAAGGTGATGTGGTATTTCCCTCTGATACCCCGTCTGAAGCGTTTGTTCAGGAACAAAGACCATGCCAAACCGATGCGCTGGCACAAAGAAGAACGTAAGCAGGATGGCATGTTGAGACACCCCGCCGATGGATCCCAGTGGAGGAACATCGACAGAGCATTCCCAGAGTTTGATGCTGATGCGAGGAATGTTAGGCTTGGTTTAAGTACCGATGGCATGAACCCTTTTGGTGAAATGAGCAGTAGTCATAGCACTTGGCCCGTGACTGTTTGTATCTACAACCTACCCCCCTGGCTCTGCATGAAGCGGAAGTTCATTATGATGCCAGTGCTCATCGAAGGCCCAAAGCAACCTGGCAACGACATTGATGTGTACCTAAGACCATTGGTTGACGAACTTTTACAGCTGTGGAAGAATGAAGGTGTTAGCATGTGGGATGAGGACAAGCAGGAGCAGTTTGACCTTCGAGCACTGCTTTTCATAAGCATCAACGACTGGCCTGCACTAAGTAACCTATCAGGACAATCAAACAAAGGATATAAAGCATGCACTCACTGTTTAGAGGAAACCGAAAGCATGTATTTGAAACATTGTCGTAAAGTTGTGTACATGGGTCACCGTCGATTCCTTCCGGCGAAGCATGAGCTACGAAAGAAATGTGCGCATTTTGGCGGGAATGCTGACCGCCGTACAAAGCCGAGACACCGGAGTGGAGAAGAGCTATTTGATATGGTGAAGGACCTACACGTGGTGTTTGGCAAGGGAGACGGAAGCCAGGCTGCTCCGACGGGCGAGGATGGTCGTGCCGCGATGTGGAAGAAGAAGTCTATCTTTTGGGAGCTACCTTATTGGCAACGTTTAGAGGTCCGTAACGCGATTGATGTGATGCATCTGACGAAGAATCTTTGCGTGAACTTGATAAGCTTCCTGGGTACTTATGGGAAGCCAAAAGATACACTGGAAGCACGTCAGGAGCTGAAACGATTGAAGCAACGGACTGATCTACATCCAGAAAAGAGAGACAAAGGACGCCAGTACTTGCATCCTGCCAGCTTCACTCTCAGCAAAGAAGAGAAGGCAAGCATGTTTGAATGCTTGAACAGTATCAAGGTTCCGTCTGGCTACTCCTCCAATATTAAGGGAATAATAAATATGAAAGAGAAGAAGTTCACAAACCTGAAGTCTCACGACTGCCATGTGTTGATGACACAGCTGCTTCCCGTCATACTCAGGGGTGTGCTACCAGTTAACGTGCGGAAAGCCATTGTGAAGCTATGTGCATTCCTCAATGCAATTTCTCAGAAGGTGATCAATCCAGACCACTTAGATCAGCTACAGAACGACGTGGTGCAATGTCTTGTCAGCTTTGAGATGATATTTCCACCATCCTTCTTCAATATCATGACACATCTATTGGTTCACCTCGTCAAAGAGATTCGTATATTGGGCCCAGTATTTCTACACAACATGTTCCCATTTGAGAGGTTCTTCGCTGTCCTAAAGAAGTATGTCCGTAATCGTTCTCGTCCAGAAGGATGCATTGCTAAGGGATACGAAACGGAGGAGGTCATTGAATTCTGTGTTGACTTTGTCGACGATCTTATGCCGATTGGTGTGCCCGAATCCCATCACGAGGGGAGACTTGGTGGAAAGGGCACACTAGGGAGAAGATCGATGGTGATCAAGGACGTTGAGACATTTCGTAAAGCGCACCTCACAGTTTTGCAACAATCAACCTTAGTTGCTCCGTACATCGAGGAGCACATGCAGATTCTCAGGGACGAAAACTCAACAAAGTCTGCGGCCTTCATTCAGCGTCTGCACAATAGTACTTTCGCCGATTGGTTGCGAAGACGTCTTATGGGTGTCGAGGGCATTGATGCGCAGCTAGCTTTTGTAGCTAGAGGTCCATCGAGCACGATCTTGACATTCCAAGGATACGACATCAATGGGTATACATTTTACACAAGAGCCCAGGACAAGAAAAGCACCAACCAAAACAGTGGTGTCCGGATCGACGCGACAGACACCAATGGCAATACAAACTCATACTATGGAATCATAGAGGAGATATGGGAACTAGAGTACGGACCTTTGAAGATCCCACTGTTCAAGTGCCAATGGGTGAAGCTGACTGGAGGAGGTGTTAAAGTTGAAGCGGACTATGGAATGACGTTAGTGGACCTAAACAAGATTGGCTTTCTAGACGAACCGTTCGTCCTGGCCAAAGCTGTCACACAAGTTTTTTATGTGAAGGACATGGCTAGCAGACCGAAGAAAGGGGCGGATAAGAAAGGTGGGGGTAAGCAATTGGACCCATCACAAGACGAGCCAAAGCGTCATATAGTTCTTCCTGGAAAGAGAAAAATCGTAGGAGTTGAGGACAAGACGGATGAAGATTATGATATGCTCGATGGCCGGCCTCCATTCTCAGTGGCTGATGACCCAAGCATCCTGTTAGCGGCGGAGGAGACACCGTATCTACGGCGTGATCACAATCAAGGAACATTTGTAAAGAGGAAGTTTATTAGTGTCCGAGTAAACGATGATGCCATGTAATTTCTATTGATTTATAGGATTTTCTAACATTTTATATTGATTTTCTAGCATTTTATATTGATTTTCTATTAATTTATAAGAGTTTCTATTAATTTATAAGATTTTCTAGCATTTTATATTGATTTTCTAGTAATTTATAAGATTTTCTAGCATTTTATATTGATTTTCTATTAATTTATAAGAGTTTCTATTAATTTATAAGATTTTCTAGCATTTTATATTGATTTTCTATTAATTTATAAGAGTTTCTATTAATTTATAAGATTTTCTAGCATTTTATATTGATTTTCTATTAATTTATAAGAGTTTCTATTAATTTATAAGATTTTCTAGCATTTTATATTGATTTTCTAGCATTTTATATTGATTTTCTAGCATTTTATATTGATTTTCTAGCATTTTATATTGATTTTCTAGCATTTTATATTGATTTTCTAGCATTTTATATTGATTTTCTAGCATTTTATATTGATTTTCTAGCATTTTATATTGATTTTCTAGCATTTTATATTGATTTTCTAGCATTTTATATTGATTTTCTAGCATTTTATATTGATTTTCTAGCATTTTATATTGATTTTCTAGCATTTTATATTGATTTTCTAGCATTTTATATTGATTTTCTAGCATTTTATATTGATTTTCTAGTAATTTATAAGATTTTCTAGCATTTTATATTGATTTTCTAGCATTTTATATTGATTTTCTAGCATTTTATATTGATTTTCTAGCATTTTATATTGATTTTCTAGCATTTTATATTGATTTTCTAGCATTTTATATTGATTTTCTAGCATTTTATATTGATTTTCTAGCATTTTATATTGATTTTCTAGCATTTTATATTGATTTTCTAGCATTTTATATTGATTTTCTAGCATTTTATATTGATTTTCTAGCATTTTATATTGATTTTCTAGCATTTTATATTGATTTTCTAGCATTTTATATTGATTTTCTAGTAATTTATAAGATTTTCTAGCATTTTATATTGATTTTCTAGCATTTTATATTGATTTTCTAGCATTTTATATTGATTTTCTAGCATTTTATATTGATTTTCTAGCATTTTATATTGATTTTCTAGCATTTTATATTGATTTTCTAGCATTTTATATTGATTTTCTAGCATTTTATATTGATTTTCTAGCATTTTATATTGATTTTCTAGCATTTTATATTGATTTTCTAGCATTTTATATTGATTTTCTAGCATTTTATATTGATTTTCTAGCATTTTATATTGATTTTCTAGCATTTTATATTGATTTTCTAGTAATTTATAAGATTTTCTAGCATTTTATATTGATTTTCTAGCATTTTATATTGATTTTCTAGCATTTTATATTGATTTTCTAGCATTTTATATTGATTTTCTAGCATTTTATATTGATTTTCTAGCATTTTATATTGATTTTCTAGCATTTTATATTGATTTTCTAGCATTTTATATTGATTTTCTAGCATTTTATATTGATTTTCTAGCATTTTATATTGATTTTCTAGCATTTTATATTGATTTTCTAGCATTTTATATTGATTTTCTAGCATTTTATATTGATTTTCTAGCATTTTATATTGATTTTCTAGTAATTTATAAGATTTTCTAGCATTTTATATTGATTTTCTAGCATTTTATATTGATTTTCTAGCATTTTATATTGATTTTCTAGCATTTTATATTGATTTTCTAGCATTTTATATTGATTTTCTAGCATTTTATATTGATTTTCTAGCATTTTATATTGATTTTCTAGCATTTTATATTGATTTTCTAGCATTTTATATTGATTTTCTAGCATTTTATATTGATTTTCTAGCATTTTATATTGATTTTCTAGCATTTTATATTGATTTTCTAGCATTTTATATTGATTTTCTAGCATTTTATATTGATTTTCTAGTAATTTATAAGATTTTCTAGCATTTTATATTGATTTTCTAGCATTTTATATTGATTTTCTAGCATTTTATATTGATTTTCTAGCATTTTATATTGATTTTCTAGCATTTTATATTGATTTTCTAGCATTTTATATTGATTTTCATAAATATAGAGTCGGCCGAATCCGCATAAGAATATATTAATATCTATATATTAAAAACTATATTTATCTTATGTAATAGGTAGAAAAGAATATGATAAATAAAAATGAAAAAAAATGCTAAATAGTAGCCGCCGGTGCTAAAGGTCGGTTTGGAAACTGGCGCCAAACGAAAATGGTGGCCTTTAGCACCGGGTAGATCAAAACTCCGGTGCTAAAGGCCCTCAAAATTTCGTTTGGCGCCTGTTGGGCCTTTAGCACCGGGTGGCAGAGACCCGGTGCTAAATGACCTTTAGCACCGGGTCGTGGGAAAACCCGGTGCTAAAGGTCCTTTAGCACCGGGTCGTGGAAAGACCCGGTGCTAAAAGGCCTTTAGCACCGGGTCGTGGATGCACCCGGTGCTAAAGGCCTCACGCCTATATAGCCACGCCCACCCGCCCACCCTTCGTCTTCCCCCCACTCCGCGTCCCTCCTCCCCGCTACGCCCTCGCCCACGCGCCGCCGGCCACTCCTCCGTCCGGCAGCCGCGCCGCGCCGCTCCTCCGTCCGGCCGCGCCGCGCGCGCTCCTTCGCAAGATCCGCCGTAGCCGCCCCCGACGCTCGGCCGCCTCCGCGCCGTCCCCGACGTCCGGCCGCCTCCGCCCCGCCCCGACGAACGGCCGCTCCTCCGCAAGATCCTCCGCCGCCGCTAGCCCCCGACGTCCGGCCGCCTCCGCGCCGCTCCTCCGTCCGGCCGCCGCCGCCGCGCGCTCCTCCGCAAGATCCGCCGTCGCCCGCCCCCGACGTCCGGCCGCCTCCGCGCCGCCCCGACGTCCGGCCGCCCTCCGGCCACCCTCCACCGCTGCTCCGACGACGACCCGCGCGCGCCGCCCATCCCCCCCGTCGTCGCGCCCGCGTCTCGCGCCGCCGCGTTGCCCGCCGCCCGTTGCCCGCGCGCTCGGGGCCCACGCCGCCGCCACCGTCGTCCGCGTGCCGACACCCGTCGACCGTGCGCCGCCGCTCGGTGAGGCCCTATGATGCCGGCCTTCGTGCGTGCTTGGTTGTATGTGAGCCGGCCTTCGTGCCGTGCGTGGTTGTATGTGAGCTGGCCTTCGTGCCGTGTCTGTTTGTGTGTGTGTGCAGGTACACTTGCATGGCCGAACACGTTCGGCCATGCACATTTGCTTAGCGAACGTGTTCGGCCATGCGTATTTGGTTAGCGAACGCATTCATATGTATTGGAAATATTAGAAGAAAATATTGGAAAATATTAGAAAATATTAGAAATTTATTTTATTGGAAATGCGGTGTTTTGGAAATGCTTCATATTGGAAATGCTTCATTTGCTTAGCGAACGTGTTCGGCCATGCGTATTTGGTTAGCGAACGCATTCATATGTATTGGAAATATTAGAAGAAAATATTGGAAAATATTAGAAAATATTAGAAATTTATTTTATTGGAAATGCGGTGTTTTGGAAATGCTTCATATTGGAAATGCTTCATTTGCTTAGCGAACGTGTTCGGCCATGCGTATTTGGTTAGCGAACGCATTCATATGTATTGGAAATATTAGAAGAAAATATTGGAAAATATTAGAAAATATTAGAAATTTATTTTATTGGAAATGCGGTGTTTTGGAAATGCTTCATATTGGAAATGCTTCATTTGCTTAGCGAACGTGTTCGGCCATGCGTATTTGGTTAGCGAACGCATTCATATGTATTGGAAATATTAGAAGAAAATATTGGAAAATATTAGAAAATATTAGAAATTTATTTTATTGGAAATGCGGTGTTTTGGAAATGCTTCATATTGGAAATGCTTCATTTGCTTAGCGAACGTGTTCGGCCATGCGTATTTGGTTAGCGAACGCATTCATATGTATTGGAAATATTAGAAGAAAATATTGGAAAATATTAGAAAATATTAGAAATTTATTTTATTGGAAATGAGTGTATTGGAAATGCTTCATATGTATTGAAAATATTAAAAAATATTAGAAGAAAATATTAGAAATATATATGCTTTGTATGTATAATGTATAATATCGAAAATGTTTAATATCGGACATTCTATTGCGAACCCGAATCCCTTAGCGAACCACTTTCTGATAGATTCATTAAGTTACCATGTGTTGCTCTCACCCGAACCCCTTAGCGAATCCGTTTTTCGCGCACCGACCCGGATAGCGAACCCGTTTGTATGCTTAGTATATATTTCTTATCAATTATTTTTAATTCTATAGATGGCGGACAACAACAACCCTGTCCCACCCATGCAAGAGGACAACAACAACCCTGTCCCAGCCATACAAGAGGACAACAATAACCCTGTCCCAGCCATGCAAGAGGACAACGACACGTTCTTTATGAATCAACTTTTTGATATTGTAACCCAACAAATGTCCATGGAAGAAGTGTTGGGGATCATTGGAACGGACGGCAATATCCAGGGCGACAATGTTGCAAGGCCCGAAAATGTTGAAGGGGCCGCCAATGTCCAAGGCACTAATGAAGGGACCGGTAACGAGCCCTCGTCTAGTCAGGTGTGTATATATATAACATAAATTTGTACTGTAAGTCAATTATGTATACCATCTCAATATCATCTCATATATATAAGGATCTGAAAAAGATACAGCGCATGTTGCAGGACCACAAGACTGACCTGTACCCAGATTGCAAAGAGGGGCTAAAGAAGTTGGGTACCACACTTGAACTTCTGCAGTGGAAGATTCCTATCAAAATTTACGCACAGTAGATCTGTACTTGTGAGATATGAACTGGTTACCGAAGGGGCAGAATTTGTGTATTTTGTTTTTGATATCAGAAAATGGAAGTCCACAGACCCCACTAAGGAGTACGTGCTCCCCGATACAGAGAAAGAGATGCTATGGACGGAATTAAAGGAAATATTCGACTGGTCTAGCACTCATGAAGCAGAACTGAGGGATTGGATAATGAAGAAGATGGCAGTTCTGTTTCGGGATTTTAAGAAGAAGTTGTACTCGCATTGGCTCAAAACCGGAGAGGCCCCGGATCCTGACAAGTATAAGAAGATCAATGATCAGGAGTGGGAAGCATTCCTCGAGTACAAAAAATCCGAAGAGGGTGCAACGGCTAGCGCTAGAAACGCCGGAAACGCCGCATTAAAGAAGTACTCGCATAAGA
>OAMR01000136.1:478571-495034 GCA_900205405.1 Echinochloa crus-galli
TTACTTTCATAAAAATATACATATATAACTTTTCAAGAAATATTTTTATAGAAAAGAGAATTCAAAGTTGTGCTTTGGTGATCATGTCGCTGTCCTAAACGACTTCTAATAGTGAACTGGATGGAGTATTAGCTTGCTCTGAATGGTTATAATGTCATATTACATAAATGTAGTGATGATAGAGTAATTTTCAATCTAACCCTTCTCTTAACAAAACGAAATACGGAGTAACCATTTGCGAGTGCTTACTATTGAATGTTTGCTCAAAGTTTGCGCAAGTTTACATAACACTGGACTTTTTGTGTCCCTAGCCGCTAGCCCTTCTAAACCCCGCTCACGCCTTCGCCCGGTGGTCGCTGTCGGCAGAGATGATGATTGGTGAAGAGGGCGCACGTCTCGAATGAATTGTTGACTGAACTTTTGCCATTTCCAAGCAAGAATAGAGCTCTGATTTGATCCTGACATTTCTCCAACAGTACAACACTACAGAACATCATTGACATGATGACAAGGTGATGTATATTTTCCCCTAATTAATTCACCCCTTACACTCGCAATGACTTAACTCAATTTTTTTGTTCGCAGGGTGTGGGTTCAATTTCGTAAAGATCACCCTGGTATTGAACATTGTGGGACCAGGATCCCTAGGGCCACTTATCCAAGGAATTAAACTACTTACAGATGAAGATGCGCCGATTCCATGAGTGGTACTTGGAAGAATCAAGAAGGAATAAACAGCGCATGATCAAAGTATGCGTGAAGGACCGTGATTTCTACAATGGTGACCAGGATTGGGTCTGGCTGAGGTTTAAGGATATATATGAGCTGTACCACCGCGACGCCATAGACGTGGATTTGATCACCTGTTGGACACTGTAAGTACTTTGTTGTTGCTTATAATTCACAGTTTGAAAACAATAATTCCAATACACGACATCAGATATACGAAATACAATCAACCATACAGGACGTAGGGTATTACGCTACTCGCGGCCTGAACCTGTCTAAATTGTGTTGTTCGTGCACCATCGTTCCTAGAACTCGGCGAGACCCTCGCAAATCTACTCCTCGGGGTATCCCCGGTTAGACGTGCTCGACATAATTCGTCGACACTTGGCGCCCACCGTAGGGCTATCTCGCTGAAGTTCAACATTAGGCGCGATGAGATCAAACTTCAACATCAATCAGCAACAAGATCAAACTACTCGGCGCTGCGCGTTTTGATCAGTCAACAATCAAGCGCGACGTGTCTGTTCCAAGGTGCAATTAGATCTGATCAAGAAGATTCAACTTCCACTCGGGACAACCAGAGGAAGGCGGCTGTCATCAAGATCGGAAAAGAATAAATCAATGATGTACGTCAGCAATTCCGGGTTGATGTCCGCGTTCCAGTCCGAACCAGAGCCAAAGCGCAAGCATTAAAGACCAACTACCAAGGATAGCTGCCGCTGTCCCCGAGTGCTTGCATGTCCTGGCGTACAAGATTATTAAAGAGAAGATGCATGCGGGCGATGGCTGGAGTATCACCGAGAGAGAAAAAGTAGGGGACAGCAACCTGGAGCAAGCAGCTACCGCTGTTCCCTACTAACAGATCAATTTGATAGAAGCTACACGCACACGCCGAAGGCCACTCAGAGACTTCAAGATTTTTGCTGGCCGCACACGAAAAGATATACGCAAGTACGACTACATCGACGTCCGGCTGCATCGACTCCCCGTACGACTACTTCGACTTGTCTCGACTAGTTAAAACTAGTCGGGATCGGCTGCATCAACTCGACGTACGACTACTTCGACTACTCATCTCGATTAGTTAAAACTAGTCGAGAGCGGCTATAGCTTCATCAATAACTAGTCGGAATCGACTCCGACTAGTTGGCTTCATCGCCAACCGCCACGGCTTCGTCGATAATTGTCCGCAAACAAAGCTAAGTCTTATTTAATAATTTTTTTTATAATAATTTTTTCAGCTTGTTCTACACATGCTGGGCCATGAGCCGACTATTCTAAAATAGTACATCCCTCAACAATAATAATTTTCGCCTTTGGGTTTCAAGTCCCTCGCGCGACCTCTCCAACAGGAGAAAGTCCTAACCGACTACTTTTTTGCGTACCACGCATATTTTTGTCGCATGTCGACTACTTTATGCTCGTTGTCATCTCTTAATGACCAAACACCGCTCGGTAGCATGCAACTTAATTCGTGAAGCTTCGGCTCTTTCGCAACACCTACACACCGACATGTCAAAGAAGACACCAGTCTCATGTTAAAGGACGGGTTGAGCGGGACCAAGTGTTTAAACGTAACAGGGCTACTACTCGAGTGGTTGAAAGTTTAACAAGAGCACGAGCGAAAACCTTTACATGCATTACAAGTGCTATTATTTGCTTTGCAAGCATTACAAATGCTATTATTCACTTTTTCTTGATCGGATACTACTAATCCTATATATTTAAATTGCAGGGTTCACAGCTGGGTACTCACACCAGTGAGACTTGGCACCACTTCACCTCTTCATGACGTTGAGGAGCCGATCGAGTACTTATACTAGTCGGTGCTCACATATTGAGTACTTCAACTAGTCACTTGAAGCTCGGGGGCTACACATCGCAAGGCAAGACATGGAGACGAGTACTGGCATCAGTCGATACTCGGATATCATATCATGTTTGCTACAGCAAATTAGTGGACATTAAACACGACCACGGGCAATGGTACTACAAGTACTCAACATAGAAGCTACTTTGAAGATTATGTTCTTGACCATCGAACCTAATGTAAACCATTCGCTTCAAGGCTTAGGGGCTATACTCAAGGGGTACACATTTTTGTGCCTATTGTTGATCAATTCAAGACCTTCGACTAGTTTTCATGAAACTACTCGAAGCGCGGGGGCTACACCCAATGGGTGCACCTACTCGGTGCACACCATTGAACTACTCAAGATGAAGAAAGAAGACTGCTTTTGATCCTCCGACTACTTAAAAAGTACACGGAGGCTCGGGGGCTACACCCATTGGGTGCATCAACAGATGCACTCCAATGAAACTACTCGTTAGAGAAGATCTGAGCGTCTTGAGCTTAGCTCCAACTACTCGAAGATGTTAAAAAAGATGCTCGGGGGTTTGTGGGACCAGGATCCCTAGGACCACTCATCCAAGGATTAAACTACTCGATAAGGAATGTTTGATCCGACTACTTCAAACTAGTCGGCTATGGTACAAGACGGCGTAGGTGATTAGGTAAACTAGTCGTATGCTGGTAGGAGACTCCCCAAAGTATTCTGTTGTAGTACTCCAGGTTGTATACGACTAGGATGTTGTAACCGACTTGTAACTCTGCTCCCCAGACTATATAAGGCGGAGCAGGGACCCCTTCAAAAGGATATACGCAATACAATCAACCACATAGGACGTAGGGTATTACGCTACTCGCGGCCCTAACCTGTCTAAATTGTGTTGTTCGTGCACCATCGTTCCTAGAACTCGGCGAGACCCTCGCAAATCTACTCCTCGGGGTATCCCCGGTTAGACGTGCTCGACATAATTCGTCGACAAACATGAAACACTGAAATGGAACATTGACTTTCCGGTAAGCAAGTAATTTGTACATGTAGACCTCGGCTAATATATTATATGAATTTTACTTAATTTCTTTTTGTCGACAGTGTGCCAAACAAAACAGGGGTCGGGAAACAATTTATGTGCATACTATGTTTGCGATTACATGTGGAATTGGGGGCATAAAAAGATTACACAGCATGATATCATGGTATGTACACATTTCCATTATTATTAAGTGCACAATTATTGTCTCCAATTCGGCGGTGCCAATATCTTTCAGTTATTTGTAAATTATAGATGGTGAAGCTGAAGGAAGAGTGTCTAGAGAAAGAAAGAATCGACGCAATTTCAGAACAGCTCGTCGGATGGATCTGGGACGAGGTCGTCAATCCCCGAGGAAAATACCACGTCGCAAGATTGGAGGACGTGCCGGACACCTCAAAAAGTCATGCAACATCCTAAGTTGTAAATACAGTTTAAACAATAACTCGAGTGCGATATATATTTTGTAACATATATGTCTTATATTTGTAATATATATGTCTTCTATTTGATATACAACTAATATGAATATAGAGTCGCCCGAATACGTATTAGAATACACGTATTAGAATATGTATGTATGTATGTATGTATGTATATATATATATATACATGTGCTAATCTACACCCTAGGTGTAGCAGTTATTCTACACCATTTCTTTACTGGACAGAATTACTGATCAAAAATTTCAGTATTTACTACTGACCGCGATTACTGACGAACTACTGTAGAGTCATGTTCAGTACATTCGGTTCAGTAATTCCCGGTCAGTTGTTCAGTAATAGGCAGTGGTGTAGAATAATATTCTACACCTAGGGTGTAGAATAGCGCTGCCGTATATATATATATATATGTTTTGCTATATTGCACCTGGGTGCATTCTGTATAGAAAATAGTAATATAGTGTTTTGCTATATTGCACCTGGGTGCATTATGTATAGAAAATGCACCCACCCTGGTTGCAATAGATCTTGTCGCATACTTGCAACTAGTTTGTGTCCAATTGCAACTAGATCGGGTCTAGTTGCAACTGGGTCGTATCTAGTTGCAACTGGATCGGGTCCAGTTGCAATTAGATTGAATATGTTCGAATCAGTTCCGTCAACCTGCAATTGATACAATATCAAAGTTGCAATTCGTCTAGTGTTACGGTTGCAACTACGAGTGACTGTGTATTTCGTATATATATCGTGCAGTTGCAACTGTTTCGGGACGAATTGCAACTAGTTCGGACCGACTTGCAACCGGGTCAGATCCAATTGCAATTGGTTTTTCTGGTTGCAATAAGTTCCGTCAACCTGCAATTGACACGGTGTCGTAGTTGCAATTGATCTAATCTCATTGTTGCAACTAAGGGTCTGTGCATTCTGTACATAAAATACACCTGGGTGCATTTTAGCCTCGTCCTTCTCGGCGTATATATTTGGGTCATATCCAGTTGCAACCGGGTCGGATCCAGTTGCAACTAGATCGAATCTGCTGGAATCAGTTTCGTCACTTACAATTGATCCAGTGTCACAGTTGCAATTGGTCTAATCCTAAAGTTACAACTGCGAGTGACTATGTATTTGGTATATAAGTCGTATAGTTGCAGTTTTTTAGGATCGAATTGCAAGTAATTCAGACCCTGTTGCAACCGGGTCGGATCCAGTTGCATTTGGATTTTTTTAGTTGCAATTAGTTCCGCCAACCTGCAATTGATCTGGTGTCGTAGTTGCAATTGGTCTGGTCTCGTGATTGCAACTGTAGGGTCTGTGCATTTTGTATAAAAATGCACCTTGTTGAATTTTAGCCTCATAAATAATGTGTGCAATCATATAAACTTTATTGGTCCTTTTTATTTCAGTCATGTGGCCTTGTAGTGCTAATAGTGAAGTAAAATGGACACATGACAAGCCAGCTAGCATAGATGTGTATAAGAGACAGATATATATATATATATATATATAAACGTGCATGCATGGCTACTGAAAAAAGCAAAAAAAAAACAAAACCCGGGGCCTTTAGCACCGCAGCAACCGGTGGTAAACGCCCTGCTAAAGGCGCTGCGGGGGCAGGCCCTTTAGCACCGGTTGCTCATTGTTGCAACTAAGGTTATTGGACCCGGTGCTAAAGGGGTACCCCTTTAGCCTCGGTTTAGTGGCACCCCGTTATTGCTGCGGTCCCACAATACTCCCTCCGTCCCACAATAACAGGCCGTTCTTAGGTCCTTGGAACCTGTCTCTTATACACATCTAGACTTATTTGAGTTGTGTTTGTTTGCTTATTTCATTTGATGTAATAAGAGGTACTTTGGGCTGCAAAATAGCAAATTTGGATGGCAGGAGCCCCCATTGCGTTAACTATGTTTCCTGGTGGATGGTTTCATCCTGATGTGATGGATTTGGCAATTTGGGTACTCAGCAAGGATAGCTTCACCTTTTTATGATGGGCTTTTATGGGGCCTTTTTGGTTGGTTTGTACTGTTGATTACATTCTACGAATGCATTTGGTATGTTTATTTCGTGAGTGCAATTGCGTGGCCGTTTTAGAAAATATCAGACAAATTAGTAGTCATGACAAATGACCATGTTACCCCTCATTGGAGTTACAAAATTAGCATTAACTAGCTTTTTGATTGGCTCTATGTGTTTCTCTATGCACTTTTACGTTTCTCTATGCACTTTTGTATTAATGTGTGTATCTATAAAATCTAAATGAACATTCTTTGTGGGATAAAATTTAAATGCTAAATGGCTTGTTATTGCGGGATGGAGGGAGTGTATGATAACGTCTATGGTAAATTGATTGCTGCACGTGTGCTTTATTCAGGACTTGTTTTCTATCCTATCACGTTTACTGGTACTGATTCCCTCCTGAATTTCTGCTTCTCAGAAGATGTGATATTCGTGTTTCCTGCTAGATAATAATTAATGTAGTATTGTGATGCTGATCGGCCTGGATCTATTTTAACTCCCTTAATTTGTCTTTGTGAGAATGGTTCTTTTAAGTTCTCTTCAATACAAATTCATAGTTTACTGTGATACAACTCAATATATTTTTATCAGTGTTTTTTGCACAGGTTTGAAACGCAAATATGCTTACTCAAGTGCTGGAACTCTGGTGGAAATCTAAAGAAAAGGACATCCAACTGCTAGATAGGTATGTTTTCAGTTCTACCAAATCTCTGAAGATCACTTCGGTATAAACAGGATCCTGAAAAGTATGAATCTACTGATATGACATACGTATTAGATTACATCATGCCCACAATAAATAAGCACAAAATCAGATTGAACAAGCAACTCATTTTTGGAAAAGGTAACAACTCATGGCCAGAAAAGGTCTAAAAAACATGCCCACAGATGATACCGATAGCGCAAAATCTCTCTCTCTCTCTCTAGCGTCAGGCATCGTCCTCACTCCATCCGCTGAAATCATTACCTGCTCTCTCCTCAACGTGCAAAGTTCCCAGTCAGCTTTCCACGTTGCTTGGCCAATGGGGAGCAAGAGAGCTCTGACTTCACCACTTCTCAATCCCATCACGAATTTTATAGGAGGCCCAGGGTTAATTAGGAAACCAACCTTATTCATTTTCTTTGTAACTAGCTGCCTTTTCTTACTAGAGATTGAGAAGAGTAGAAGACTAGCTGCACTACAAGTATATGGTATTACATTACCATCTGGAATAGCTTCAAGTTGGCTTAAAAACTTTCCATGGGTAGTAGTTACTAGCTCACTGCGTTCATATATGCTGCAGGTAACCAAGTAGCTAACTGATTCTGATAACCAGGACGAGAGACTCTTGAGATCAGTGTTGAAACACATTAATTAAGGGGACCGTCCTCTACCTTGTTTCCAAGTAATTGAAGACACTGTCCTTAGTGGGCTCAACTTCTGAACATCTGAGTTTGTTGCAGTGTATGTACAAACGAAGAGAAAACTTTGCAGTGTAAATGAATCTTGAAATCAGCAAAAACTGCGTCTAGCTCATGATTCTAGTGATTTTTCGTACTGATTGCAGCCTGTACTTTCAAGTGTGAAACAGAATAAAAAGGGTAGCAAACTAAGGTCTTGCACTAGAAATAGAAGAACAAACCAAAAGGTAAAAGAGTGGAGCAGCGAGTACCGACCAAAGCACATCATATCCATCACCAAACATACACGAAAGCGACGTGTTAGGAATTTTATACTAGCAAAGCTTTATATTCATTCTCAATGTGAACAGATTTCACAGCATAGCAACATCATAGCTTCATAGCCTTTAAACGCGCAGGATAATATGTGGAAGTTTTCTTGTAGAATTTCATTATATATAATTTAAGGATTTGGAGGCATAGGTCATATCTACAGCTCTGAATCCTCCACACTCACTCGAAACAAACACTAGTAATGCAAGTTTAATGTATATATTAGATTATCCACAGTGCTCATACTCTATGTTTTTACTCTAAAAGAAATATTCTAGCCACATAAGTAAGATTGTTTACTCTATACCATCTTCTTTCGCACTCTTGTTACGTACTCTATATATTTACTCTTTATCAAACAGCTATATATTTTATTCATCCAACTTCCCACTGCCGCGAGGAAAGAGAAAATTGGGGCTCCGGCAGCAGTGGCGTCACTCTTCGGCTACGCTGGATTTACCGTGAAACTGGCTTTACGGGCTGATGGCGTTTGTTTTACCGTGCAGCGTAGCAACAGTTTCCACTCTATATTTTACACTATCCTAGTTACGGGGACTCATGCAGTAGCACGCTGTGGATAGTCTTAGATTCTACATGCTCAAAATATAAAATTAATATAGTCAGAACATTATAGTAAGTGATAAATTTCATTCTCTTAATGTGCCAACAAACACGTGGCGACGTGAAGTGCCTACGTGGTGACGTTGCGACACCCTCATAAGTGTTAGTACCGGTTATTCTACCTTTAATAAAGGTCATAGAATTGGCTATATCAAGTGGAAAACCGACACTCAAGGGGTTTATCACCCAATACTGACATAAAGTTCTGCAGTAGTGATATGTTGCCTTGTGATGCGTAATGCCTAAGAAGCACAACAGTAACAAGCTACGGTTAATACTGGGACGGTGGAGTGGCAATCTGAAATCCAGTCAGGTATCCGTAGTCTGTTGGAAACGGATTGTAATCAACATACCCTAGTATCTTACTGTTACTAATTGGAGGCTCCTTTTAAGCCTCCACATTAGTTCTCGTGAGACACGCTAGAAAAAAAGATAAATCCTAGAAATTCTCACAACAATCAGAAAAATCTAGCCATCAATTCAATGGACCTTAACCATCGTTGATAATAATAGCCATTGGATCAATTATATTTTCTGAAAAAATTACCCACCTCTACCATTGTAAAAATAGGCTAAAGTAACCCCCTAAATCTATATGTAAATTACCAACATCTGCCATTATAAAATCAATCTCTAAAAAAGATAAATCTAAAAACATTTAGCTATTCGTCCAACTCTCATGTGATCTTAAGAAAGACATTTGATCCTTTATTAACCTTCTCACGTAAATTTCCGCATCCCTCATGATCCCTTAAGCCTTATTTTGACCTAGATACAAAATACAACGAGTTCCATCCATAGTTACGGCGGCGCACGACGGCTACTACCCAACTTGGAAAACGATGTTATCCTGAGCGACGTTCCTCTATCGCTTCGGCGACGGCATGGAAATTTTAATCTTCACCCTCTGTACATATTTGAATCAAGGTGCATGGATATTGCAGGAACTATAGGCATGCATAAGCTGGGTGCGGGGAAGATTTGCATTACAAATGTGGCTCTGCTCATGTGCTCCCCTGGGATACCCATGGCCTCGCTCTCCAAGCTTGGCCTATAATTTTTATCTTTTACCAATCCTGATGTTCTAATTTGATCCTGCAGATGGGAAACCATAAGGAGGATGATAAATCCAGGTTCAGTTACCAACTCCCATGCTGCGCTACTGACGCTGACACCAGGATAAAGAACCAACAGATCTGCAAAGACAAGCAAATTGCAGGTTCCCCGAACGATTATGCATGGTTGCGTGAATGCGTGGTTTCAATATTGAAGCTAGCGAACGGCCGTCACAAAGTAATGCCTCGAGCTTGAAGTATCTCACGTTGGTGTGCCAGTGCTCCAAACATTCTTGAGAAAAATAATGAACAAGAGCTCTCTCGGTTAAATGGCGCGGCCTAAGTAGTCATCAACTTCAAGTAGCAGTCGTACGTATGTCCTCTGTAGAAAAGAGAGTTCTGCATGCTTACAGGTATACACGGCTTAAGAGATTCCCCCTTCTAGGTTAATTATTAGACTCTCCTTTTGTTTTACTGATGCATGCATGCTTACAACTTACTGTGTTTCTATATCATCATTTTAACAAAACAAGCATATATTAAGTACTGCTCAATAAGTTCATTCCACATCACAAAAAAAAATACATTGCCCATGGCCAGTAGTAGTAAAAAAATATTATTTTGATGCATCCATGTGTGGTTAATTATTTAGACCATGAAACTTAATTATGATACATTTGTTGGTGAAAATAAATTTCTATAATTTCCTTAAGCAGCGGTGCTTTCTGAAGAAAAGTATAAAAGATGAGGTTGTAGATGCAATTATATTAGAACTATGGGATGAAATTCACTCTAGATTTTCTTGGTAAAAAAGTGGACATCCATTTTATTTTCTTAAGTGCTTTAGTTTAGAGAGTTGTATGAAAGGCAAGATACTTGATGCAGTTGGTTTTAAAATTCAAATTTTCTCCTCCATTTGATCAAAATCTTCCTTGATTTTAACCATAGGATGGACACTGTGATTTCTGCCTTGATTTATTCTGCTCAATTACATAGATCTTTGCTTATGTATTACTCATATTTTAGTGGCTATACACGTTTCTAGGCAATAACAAAAAAATATTCCACCTCATGGGGAAAACGTTCATTCTCAAATAATAACAATTCTATTCCATAATGTTTGACTTAAGAAAAGCAAAATCAAATTAATATTTAAAATATTCTTTGCAATAAAAAAGTTACAGCTATACGATAAAATGATTTTGCTCAAGAAAAGAATATTCTATCTATATTAGAAAAATACTCCAGCTTAGATAACAAAAGCACTTAAAATATATGTGATTTGTTCCATAAACATGACTTATGGAAAATGCAAAATCTATGTAACATTAACAGGTTGATCTTGATGGTTCAATCCAAATCTGATGGTATAAAAAGGTGAATTCAAACTTTCAAGTTGTAAATGAACTTACTCCAGAGTTTATGTATCAATGTTTTTTAATTGACTTAAAGAATGGTGACTTTTATCTATCAGTTTAAGTAATGGGGATTTGGGGAGTAGCAAAAATAAGGAAACATAACATAATCTTATCCAGTTAATATTAGGGTTTTAGTATTTCTATGTGGTATAATAGGAGTAAACTTCATATGCAAATGTATGCATGTAAAGTACTGATATAATTTTGCAAGCACTCTAATGCTTTCGATATAAAATAATGCAATTTCATATGCAATTTTTGATGTAAAGTAAACAAGAACGTCCTTAATGGGATTACCCTAACACAAAACATATTTTGGAATCCAAGAACGGCTATAGTGCAGGTGACAAGGAATGAGGATGGAGTTTGCAACTCATACCTGAGCCTAGCACCCATACACCCTCAATTAAAGACATTGACATAGTTGTTTATTGGCACTACTGGCCTTGGGCCCTGTAATAGGTTGAACCTCCCAGCTTCTTCTTCTATAACTCCCAAGTCTCTGCAGATTCTTTCATTCTAAGTTTCTCCCAAGTATACTTTCCTTAAAACATTTTGATATAAAATTATCATCTTATTTATTGTGTTTCTTTAAAAAATATCTAGCCCGTGCAAGTGCACGGGTTGATAGACTAGTGAATACAATTCTGAGTCCCAAAAAAAACAGTAACAAGAAATTAAAATAGAAGAATCGTGCAGTGCAAATATTGATTGAACTTGCAATTTTGCTGTTGGTAACTTTTCAGTTCCAATTTCCGGGTCACATGAGATGCATCAACATTTAGGTTTCCATTGTGTATTGCGTTAGAAAATGAACAGAAATAGAAGAAAGATAGATAATTTTGATCAACCGTGGATTGAAATTTATCCACCAACTTCTATTGTTTATTGCCCTAAGATTCGAGCCCATACATGAGCATGGGTTTGATCGACAGTCTTTTACTAATTGTTATTTTTATTTGTAATAAAAGTATTTTTTTACTAAATGTTATTTTTATGGCAAAACACTAAGGCATTAACACATTCCTACGTACATGGAGCAACATCTACATCAGAGTAGTTATAAAAGTACAACTATTCAATTATTCATTTTTTTTAGTTCCAATCCCCCGCTCATGTCACTCCAAAACGTCAATATCATGTGGCGTACATATCAGAATTCAGTTTTATTTCCGAATAAAAAATTGTTGGAGCGAGCAGAGTCACATTAAAAAATTAACTTGATTACACAGTCGCGCACTCGCACTAGATGTGACCGACCAATCAGGAAGCTGAAATCCGGAACTATCGAACAGCAAAGCCGCTTAACTTGATATCAATGTTTCATTTTTGTGATGAAAAGAACACGTATGGGCCATATTCCGTGACACACGGGTGCGTTTCGTAATCATCAATTAAGTTTTTTAGATTGATCATTTGACTCTTCTATGACTATTATAGCTGACGAAAGACACCAATTGGTCTGCATGCCCGTCAAGCAAGTCGTCAAAATTATTGGGTTAGTAGGCCCGATGCATGCGTTGACCAAATTAAATTTAAACAGGCATGTAGATGTAGCAGTAACAAGCAAGTACTTGTGTAGGACACGCACCGGCATCCATATCTTCGTTGCAAAGCAAAACCCCAATAGGGCACGCACTGCACTGAATATACCTACTAGGCCCTGTTTAGTTTCGGTCACATCGTCAAACTTCTAAAAATTCTCTCTTTAAACTTCACTGTTCACCTATCACATCAAATCTCTCTCCTTCCTCATGCATGGAGTACTAAACGTGGGTAAATAAAAAAACTAGTTACATGTTTTGATGTACACGACGAGAACGAATCTTTTAAGCCTAGTTAGGTCATGGTAGGACAATGTTTACCACAAACAAACGAAAAGTGCTACAATATCCGATGTAACTTTTTCACTTCACTTTTTACTTTTTCAAATCAAAAATAGGCGTGTGGTACGGTTCCACCAGAAATTTCTAGGGGGTGTTTCTTGGGAGAAGGTAAAAAGTGAAGTGAAAAAGTCACAGGTGAACAGTGAAGTTTAAAGAGAGAATTTTTAGAAGTTTGACGATGTGACCGAAACTAAACAGGGCCTAGTAGTATATTCAGTGCAGTGCGTGCCCTATTGGGGTTTTGCTTTGCAACGAAGATATGGATGCCGGTGCGTGTCCTACACAAGTACTTGCTTGTTACTGCTACATCTACATGCCTGTTTAAATTTAATTTGGTCAACGCATGCATCGGGCCTACTAACCCAATAATTTTGACGACTTGCTTGACGGGCATGCAGACCAATTGGTGTCTTTCGTCAGCTATAATAGTCATAGAAGAGTCAAATGATCAATCTAAAAAACTTAATTGATGATTACGAAACGCACCCGTGTGTCACGGAATATGGCCCATACGTGTTCTTTCATCACAAAAATGAAACATTGATATCAAGTTAAGCGGCTTTGCTGTTCGATAGTTCCGGATTTCAGCTTCCTGATTGGTCGGTCACATCTAGTGCGAGTGCGCGACTGTGTAATCAAGTTAATTTTTTAATGTGACTCTGCTCGCTCCAACAATTTTTTATTCGGAAATAAAACTGAATTCTGATATGTACGCCACATGATATTGACGTTTTGGAGTGACATGAGCGGGGGATTGGAACTAAAAAAAATGAATAATTGAATAGTTGTACTTTTATAACTACTCTGATGTAGATGTTGCTCCATGTACGTAGGAATGTGTTAATGCCTTAGTGTTTTGCCATAAAAATAACATTTAGTAAAAAAATACTTTTATTACAAATAAAAATAACAATTAGAAAAGACTGTCGATCAAACCCATGCTCATGTATGGGCTCGAATCTTAGGGCAATAAACAATAGAAGTTGGTGGATAAATTTCAATCCACGGTTGATCAAAATTATCTATCTTTCTTCTATTTCTGTTCATTTTATCACATCAAATCTCTCTCTTCATGCATGGAGTACTAAACGTGAGTAAATAAAAAACTAGTTACATGGTTTTGATGTACACGACGAGACGAATCTTTTAAGCCTAGTTAGGTCATAGTATGACAATGTTTATCACAGACAAACGAAAAGTGCTATAGTGTCCGATGTGACTTTTTCACTTCACTTTTTACCTTCTCCCAAGAAACACCCCCTAGAAATTTCTGTGGAACCGTACCACACGCCTATTTTTGATTTGCTAGGCCTACATACGGGAACAGTCCATTCGAGTTGGGCGGTAGCACAGGCGCACATACTACAGCGACAGTGAAACAGCTTTCCAAACATAAATAACCCCGGTCTGAGGTTCAGTGTTCAGCAGGAACCGAGTTGTCCATAATTAATTCCAGGCTGCCGATCACCAATGGACGACTATTGGACGACGCTGACACGCGCATACATAGCTTTCTTGCCCCGTCCTCTTTTCAGTCCACGAGCTGCATATAAACATCCGCGAAATTTACATCGACAGATGATCAGTCATCAGTTCAGTCCGTCCCTCAGCATATACGCACCATGCACTCGCGAGGGCAGGGAATTTTCCAAGAAACTAACTAAGCGCGACCGCGGCTAGCGTGCGGCCGGCCGGCACACACGGTTGCAGGCAGGCATGCGCATGCATCTTGCCGGCCGGCCCGGCCCTAGCGCGCGCTATTAGCGCGTATACGCACATAGTATATGTCCAGGGCCGTCACATGCATGTCCGGATCGGATCGGATGCCCCCTTTGCTCGCGACGCGAGGCCGGACGCACGCGACGAGCTAGCTACGTACTAGCAGTTCGGCAGCAGAGCGCGCCCGGCCCGGCCGCTCCGGTCGCCATCACCGGACGCCACCGCGTTGCTTGCATGGTCATCACTCGTCAGTGGCTAGTAAAAGAAAGCATCGCATCGCATCGCGTCGCGTCGGATCGGAGGCGCATAACTTAATTCCCTCAGATCTGCGCGCACTAGCTTGTCGCATGATCGATGTCGCCGGCCTTTAGCTTAAGGAGGCCGGGGCCGGGGCACGCGCCGACCGATGACGAGTACATCACAGCTGCAGGGTGCATCCCGTGGGGCAATGGCGACGGCTCGGCCGTGCTCGCCCCGGGTGGACTCGTAGTCGGGTTTGTCGGTACAGGTGCAATTAATTTCCTCCGTCACAGCGGCCGGCGGGGACTCGTTTCCCCCGGTCCGCCCGGGGGAGCCTGTGCGAGTCGCCCTGCGTCGCTCCGCGCGCGCTGGCCAGAACGCCTCCTACGTCGGGGTGATGATGGGGGTGGCACTGCGTGTAGGGGTGGAATTGAACCGAGCCGACCGGCTCGGCTCGGCTTGTGAAAGCTTGGTATAAGGGTGGCTCGGCTCGGCTCGGCTTGGTTAAACAAACGAGCTAAACTCTAGACTCGGCTCGGCTCGTAGACGAGCTCGAGCCAGCTTGTGAGCCGATTAGTAAAAAAAATCTCTAGCTTTAGAAGGACTAAAAGTCTCGTAGGAACTAGATAATCATCGCCAATACATCATATATAAAATGTGAATGTCAAAACATAACAGAGCATGTTTAATGAATATATTCAACCCACATTATGGTATTTAAATAATATAGTCTCAAGGTCTCAAAATAATAAGGTCTCACAATACAGATAAAAATCAAGATATCCGTTTTACAAAATAATAATAAGATAATATATAGGCCGGTTACTTTTTCAAGAAAAGAAAATAACGTCTACAGTTGTCTCATTAAGCTCGTGAGCTGCTCGCGAGCTAGCTCGGCTCGGCTCAATTCGCTAATGAGCTAAAACATTGGCTCAGGCTTGGCTCATTTAGAATTCGAACCGAGCCAAGCTAGGCGAGCTCGAGCTGAGCCCGAGCCGAGCTAACGAGCCCGAGCTTTTTGTCCACCCTTAACTGCGTGCTCCACCTGCGTTCCCCTTGAAAGGAGCCGCATGAGGTAGCCGTTGCTGGTTGCCCGGAACTTCAGGCTCCCTAACTTGATCTCGTATCCGGCTGGAAATGGGTCGGAGACTCCCATAGGGAATCGCAGTGGCAACGATTGCGTGCGGATTACCATTGAGAGAGCTGATGGATGATGAGAATGATCACAGCGCTACCCCTACCTGGCGCGCCAACTGTCGGTGCTCGGACTCGTCGTCCTAGACCAACTAGTGAAAATGCGCTGTGTCCTGTCTCTCGATGGTTGATGCAACAGCTAACACGGTGACACAAAGATTTATCCTGGTTCCGGCCACGGGGCCGTACGTCCAGCAGGGTGTGCTTGCGCACTGTATTATCTTGCACCGGGGGTGCTCGTAGTAGGGGGGCTACAAGCAAGGCGGTAGAGGAGACGAGGTCTATAAGTCCCTGGTGACTAAGTTGATTGAGGCGAATATCAGGAGTGTGTGTGTGTGGATGATGCACAGTCGGGTGAGTTTGTTGCGCATGTATGGCGATGAATGGATGCCTGCGCCTCTCCTCTTGGCCGGGCGTCCGCCTCCCTCTTTTATAGACCAAGGAGGGGCGGTTACAGGCGCGTGGAATTGTAAATTCTACAATCTTCGTGTACTGGAGGTTGTAGCGCCAGGCGTGGCTTCTGTCCTTGCGGATCCTCCCCCCCCCCCCCCCCC
>OAMR01000136.1:497848-524716 GCA_900205405.1 Echinochloa crus-galli
GAACAGTCCATTCGAGTTGGGCGGTAGCACAGGCGCACATACTACAGCGACAGTGAAACAGCTTTCCAAACATAAATAACCCCGGTCTGAGGTTCAGTGTTCAGCAGGAACCGAGTTGTCCATAATTAATTCCAGGCTGCCGATCACCAATGGACGACTATTGGACGACGCTGACACGCGCATACATAGCTTTCTTGCCCCGTCCTCTTTTCAGTCCACGAGCTGCATATAAACATCCGCGAAATTTACATCGACAGATGATCAGTCATCAGTTCAGTCCGTCCCTCAGCATATACGCACCATGCACTCGCGAGGGCAGGGAATTTTCCAAGAAACTAACTAAGCGCGACCGCGGCTAGCGTGCGGCCGGCCGGCACACACGGTTGCAGGCAGGCATGCGCATGCATCTTGCCGGCCGGCCCGGCCCTAGCGCGCGCTATTAGCGCGTATACGCACATAGTATATGTCCAGGGCCGTCACATGCATGTCCGGATCGGATCGGATGCCCCCTTTGCTCGCGACGCGAGGCCGGACGCACGCGACGAGCTAGCTACGTACTAGCAGTTCGGCAGCAGAGCGCGCCCGGCCCGGCCGCTCCGGTCGCCATCACCGGACGCCACCGCGTTGCTTGCATGGTCATCACTCGTCAGTGGCTAGTAAAAGAAAGCATCGCATCGCATCGCGTCGCGTCGGATCGGAGGCGCATAACTTAATTCCCTCAGATCTGCGCGCACTAGCTTGTCGCATGATCGATGTCGCCGGCCTTTAGCTTAAGGAGGCCGGGGCCGGGGCACGCGCCGACCGATGACGAGTACATCACAGCTGCAGGGTGCATCCCGTGGGGCAATGGCGACGGCTCGGCCGTGCTCGCCCCGGGTGGACTCGTAGTCGGGTTTGTCGGTACAGGTGCAATTAATTTCCTCCGTCACAGCGGCCGGCGGGGACTCGTTTCCCCCGGTCCGCCCGGGGGAGCCTGTGCGAGTCGCCCTGCGTCGCTCCGCGCGCGCTGGCCAGAACGCCTCCTACGTCGGGGTGATGATGGGGGTGGCACTGCGTGTAGGGGTGGAATTGAACCGAGCCGACCGGCTCGGCTCGGCTTGTGAAAGCTTGGTATAAGGGTGGCTCGGCTCGGCTCGGCTTGGTTAAACAAACGAGCTAAACTCTAGACTCGGCTCGGCTCGTAGACGAGCTCGAGCCAGCTTGTGAGCCGATTAGTAAAAAAAATCTCTAGCTTTAGAAGGACTAAAAGTCTCGTAGGAACTAGATAATCATCGCCAATACATCATATATAAAATGTGAATGTCAAAACATAACAGAGCATGTTTAATGAATATATTCAACCCACATTATGGTATTTAAATAATATAGTCTCAAGGTCTCAAAATAATAAGGTCTCACAATACAGATAAAAATCAAGATATCCGTTTTACAAAATAATAATAAGATAATATATAGGCCGGTTACTTTTTCAAGAAAAGAAAATAACGTCTACAGTTGTCTCATTAAGCTCGTGAGCTGCTCGCGAGCTAGCTCGGCTCGGCTCAATTCGCTAATGAGCTAAAACATTGGCTCAGGCTTGGCTCATTTAGAATTCGAACCGAGCCAAGCTAGGCGAGCTCGAGCTGAGCCCGAGCCGAGCTAACGAGCCCGAGCTTTTTGTCCACCCTTAACTGCGTGCTCCACCTGCGTTCCCCTTGAAAGGAGCCGCATGAGGTAGCCGTTGCTGGTTGCCCGGAACTTCAGGCTCCCTAACTTGATCTCGTATCCGGCTGGAAATGGGTCGGAGACTCCCATAGGGAATCGCAGTGGCAACGATTGCGTGCGGATTACCATTGAGAGAGCTGATGGATGATGAGAATGATCACAGCGCTACCCCTACCTGGCGCGCCAACTGTCGGTGCTCGGACTCGTCGTCCTAGACCAACTAGTGAAAATGCGCTGTGTCCTGTCTCTCGATGGTTGATGCAACAGCTAACACGGTGACACAAAGATTTATCCTGGTTCCGGCCACGGGGCCGTACGTCCAGCAGGGTGTGCTTGCGCACTGTATTATCTTGCACCGGGGGTGCTCGTAGTAGGGGGGCTACAAGCAAGGCGGTAGAGGAGACGAGGTCTATAAGTCCCTGGTGACTAAGTTGATTGAGGCGAATATCAGGAGTGTGTGTGTGTGGATGATGCACAGTCGGGTGAGTTTGTTGCGCATGTATGGCGATGAATGGATGCCTGCGCCTCTCCTCTTGGCCGGGCGTCCGCCTCCCTCTTTTATAGACCAAGGAGGGGCGGTTACAGGCGCGTGGAATTGTAAATTCTACAATCTTCGTGTACTGGAGGTTGTAGCGCCAGGCGTGGCTTCTGTCCTTGCGGCCCCCCCCCCCCCCCCGACGTGAATCCGGCACCCTTCGGCTCCGTCAGGTGACGTGGTGGCTCCTGTGCTTGCCCTGGGACGACTTCGAGAGGTAACGCTGACCAGCGTCTGTTCCCGGCCTCCATCCGTACGGCCATTCGAGGGGTCCCTCGTGCCCGTTCGGGGGCCTCGCCATGGGGGAAGTACGGGAGTTGGCAACACAATGGCATGGAGTGGTGCCGGCCTGTCTGCACAGTGCGTCGCAGGCTTGCACAACGTTAGGGATGGCAGAACAGTGGTCGGAGTTGGCGGATAGGACCCGGCCTGCATCAGCCGCGTGGCAGCGCTGACCGGCGTTCACGCACATTCTGGGGGGGGNNNGGGGGTTGACGGGAGTAGATGGCACAGTGGCGCGGAATGACAGCAGCCTGTCCGCACAAGGCGCTGTAGGCCTGCACAGTGACCGGAGTTGGCGGACGCGACCCTAGCCACGCTGCGGTGACGCGGGATTCGCTTTTTGACTTCGGCACCCTGCGGCGGACAGGGCATTTAATGCGCATGTCGACCGAGCACGGAGGATAAGTGCGAACACTGTTGGTCGAGGGGGGGGGGGCTCGAGCGAGGCGGAGTTTGTTCGCTCGAGGGGGGTTGAGATCCTCGAGCGAGGCAGAGTTTAAATAGTGATGCGCTCGAGGGGGCCGACCCCCTCGAGCGAAGCGGAAATTGGATGCGCGCATCGGGACCCTCGACGGTGGGCCTTGAGCGAGCTGTTGGACCGTGGTAGGCCGTGGGCCTTGTACGCTTAGGTCCTTTCCGGTTTGCGGAAACATGATCGTGGGTTATTTGCGTTTGCGAGGTAATTATCCCCTTGGTTAGGGGACCCTTTATGTCCGTCCCCGATAGTGATAGTCAAAATACACACATTGGTGCAGCGAATACACAGATTGATACTCAGGATATATGTAGGTTTATAGTCACAATATACACAAATTGATAGTAATTAAGTTGACAAGCAAAAAAGTCAACAATGCAGAATACTTACCATGACATAATCGGTGTTCAAGAAGACAAATACATATAGACTAGTTAAGTGTACAACTATTACAGTTTTGTATAGTAAATACCATAATTTAATTTGCTGTTAGCCTATTTTATCACCATGCATCAACTCTAACTAGCCCACGTGAAGACCAACACAGTAAACGGGCCAATCCGACCAATCTCATGATATTAACAGATAGTCACTGCCATGGACCAAATAAAATCTACTGGGCCAGCCAACGTTGCGCAGCACAACAACACGATGGCACGATGGGCCGCACTGGTGGCGCGACGGTCCGATAGACTTAACGAAACTGAACGGGTGCGCTCATGCTCCTCGACCTGAGCCGCGTGCTGGGCCTCCTACGCATTCAATCAGGCGGTCGGTGTGTCGGCCCACGCACCATCATCATCATATACAGTACACACTTTATAGGTGTACCCGTATCGTACGTACTGACGCCGTAGCAGTAGAGAGTGGAGTGGAGTAGCAGTAGCCCTAGCCCGGCCGGCCGGGCCCTGAAATGACCAGACAGACCCTGCTGGTGGCTGGTGGGTCGCGCGGCCGGCCATCCCGGTTGGTTCGCCTAGACGACCTAAGCTTATTGCCACCGGTGCTCTGCTTCGGTCCATCACAATTCATTCGCCCTGCGGCGACCTCAAAGATGTTTACTGGAAAGCGAAAACGACACATATTTAGAGACGGGGGACTACATGTTAGCCATTTAAGGTTATGTATTTGATGAATTACACTCGTACGTACAGGGTGGTTTGGTTCCTTCCAAGGAGCTCGCTCGCTGCACTTAATTGCCAGGTCGACTGTACCATAGCCACGTGGAAAACGATGACCTAGCAAGGCTGATGGTGGCGGTCCAGTGTCCATCCGTGCAGTTGGGGTGTTATTATTTGCGCGTACGGATCCCTACAGGATGAACCTGCCAAGTAGTACTGTAAACACACTTCGTCACCATTTACGTACCACGTACTACTAGGATGGTAACGGATCATGGCCCATTTACTCCTTCACAATCTAACTTGGCCCTAATAAAATTTAGCTCAAAAACTAGTATTATTTATGCCCGGGCATACAATAATTCCAATTATAGAATAACCAAGCTTACGTAATACGTATATGTAGTCACGAAAAGTACTCCGTTAACTGGTTTAGGCCTTGTTTAACTGTTAGAATTGGGGTGTTAAATACTGTTCACCTTTAAGGTGATTCCTACCATTTATCCTGTTTAGTTCCCGGTCACATCATCAAACTTTTAAAAATTCTCTCTCCAAACTTCACTGTTCATCTATCACATCAAATCTCTCTCCTTATGTATGGAGTACTAAACGTGGGTAAATAAAAAAACTAGTTACATGGTTTTGATGTACACGACGAGACGAATCTTTTAAGCCTAGTTAGATCATGGTAGGACAGTGTTTACCACAAACAAACGAAAAGTGCTACAGTGTTCGATGTGACTTTTTCTCTTCACTTTTTACCTTTTTCCAGAAACTAAACACCCTCAAGATGTCACTTCGTAATCATTGCGCTACTGTAGCATTTCGTTTGTATTTGTGAAAAATTGTCCAAAAATTGATTAATCAGGCTTAAAATGTTCGTCTCGCAGAGTACAACAAAACTGTGTAATTAGTTTTTTTATTTCATCTACATTTAGTACTCAATGCATATTATGACATTTTGATGTGACGGGGAATCTTTTTTTTTGCATAGTAAATTTGGAAGGTGAATTTGGGATGCCTTAGATGAAGGAAAGACGCGTTGATGCAACAAGCGCGCACCTTTCAGCGTTACAAAAGTACTTATCGGTCCTTTGCTCCATTTATCTTTTTTTTTGTTTCGGTATTTAGTATAGTTCCTCTTGCTCCACCAACCCACCCACTACACCTAAAAGCCCTCCCTGTACGACGTTGTCCTCCTGGCAGGGACCATATATGTAGGTTTAACTTTAATTATTTTGTTTGAAGCTATGCAAACAAGTCTCCGTGGGGTCCACAATACTGTCACATATTTGCGCATGTGCTTTCATTAAATTATGCCGAGCTTATCCTGAGATTCTCTACCTAGCTTGTTATCACTCCACTAGCGATAGTAGGTGTCTCGTGATCTTCTGCTCCTCGTCGTGTTATGAAATGGAGCGCCCATGTTTCACTGTCAGAAAATAAATAATTCGCTACCCCTAAGGGCAAAAATAAAGAAACATCATGAAGAATACAAATTGCCACGATAACAATCAAGTTTTGGGTCACATATATAAACTGTTCAAATCGTGTTAGAGAACTACATTTACAACTTACTACGTACAATTGTTATCGATACTCCCTAACTACTCGCGAGTAAAAGGATCAGAGAGCATGCTTTCGGTTCGGCACAAACCATAGTTCTTAGCGTGATGAGACACACTGTTTCCAGACGCATCAGTACACTCAGCTCCAAGCACTAAGCTTGGTTGGAAATCTGAAGAAAAAGACATCCAACATCTAGATATGCAATTACTTAACCACGTGTTCTCATTCCTGCCACAGGTTACTGCACAACTACAATCAAAGCATGGTCTAATTAGGTATGCACGCAATCATCTGATGCTGGATGTTTCCATCAGGCGCACCACATAGTTTGGAGAACCAAACCATGGCTGCAGATTCGCATCACTCCAGTACAGCATTTGCAGAATTGCAGGACACTGTTCCCATCTCGTCATCAGTTCTTCAGCTGCTGCAGCAGCGGGCCCTCCGTTTCCTTCTTTGACGTCATGCGTACGTCATCCGCTGAGGTCATCACCTCCTGCCGCCTCCACGCGTAATGGTCCCAGTCAGCTTCCACGTTGCTTCGCCAATGGGGAGCAAGGGAGCTCTGACTTCATCGTTCCTCATTTAATTTCCACCACCAGTTTTTATTTTTTATCCCTCCAGAAACGGCTTCTCTCAAGCTTCTAGCTCATCGAGAGATAAGGTTTTCTATAAAGCACCATACTAATTCTGCAAGAAAAGCGATTATCGGAGATATGATGAGACAAAAGTGGGGACTTTTAGTTTAGTTCTCCAAAAAGCGTGTGAACAACCTTTTCTTTCGTGAGTTGTTTTATATGACCTCCAAATTCTAGTAGATTCTTATGCCAATAATGTTGTTCAGTATTGTGCGTTATTATGGTAATACAAAAATAAAAGAATCTGTAAGCACCTAATGTTTTTAGTTAAGGCTGACAATAGGAAAAGTAATAGATAAGACATGCATAGCATGTTGCTTTAAAATACTGTTATCTTCGATTGGGGGATATCACTTGCAACGGCAGCTCATCATAGACCTCTTTGTAGTACTCATCTACTGTGATCAATAAGGTATTGATTCTACTACAACCAGATCGATGCTAGAGCACATGGTTGAGGTAGTTACCCCTAAAACACTAAACAATGAAGCTTATAGTATCAACGGCGGCAGCATGGCTGCAGCATCCTAACCCCCAAAAAATAAGATGGCAACATGGTACATGTGTATGCGAGCCGTACTTTAACTTAACGACAATGATATAATTTTTAGTGTTTTAGTACTTCTTCAGCTGGAGGTTTGTGCTTTAATCGTCCACTGGCCGGATCGATGATTGTACAAACAGCAACAAGCTAATGTGGTTCCCGTTCACGCATGCAAAGGGACAGGTTTGAATTGGTCATCACATCTGGGCAGCTGGCCTTAAAAAATGTCCAAGATTGGTCTAAGATTCTGGCAATGTGTTTGGGGGGATGCATCAAGTGTGTGAGTGTGTTAACAATGGGTATTTCAAAAGCACAACATACTATATATTGTTGTTACATGCCCGGTCAATTACATTCATCCACTAATAGTGACGCTGATCGGCTTATTAGCTGTACGTGCCTCCTCCTTGGTGGATTATTCCTCTCTTGGGACTATAATTTCAAAGTTTTATTATTGAAACTAAAGGTTCTCATGGGCTCTATATGCATGTGTGCCTGTGTAACAAAATAAATTTTCCAGGGTATACTCGGGAGCATCAGACTGTCAGTTGACACTGCTGATTCTGACCGATAGTGTTAGCCTTCTGGTGCAAGATTTGTCCGACTCCGACATGTATATTCATCAGGCCAGGGTGTTCTGCAAAGTGCGTCATCACTCATCAGGAAACAACTTTTAATGACACCGAACCTTTTGGTCCCAAATGATAATGCCCAACGTACATCTGAATTTGTTGAAGCGAGATAATGAACAGAAAATTTTGGTGCGTGTAAATTGAAGAGACTGAAACTGGCAAAACTGCGGCTGTCTCAAGATTCAAATGAGTCATTCATACCTGAAGCAGTAGTTTTCAATGTGTGTAACAGAGCGGAAAACACAAGAATGCGAAACAAACCTGAAAGAGTGGTGCAGCGAGATTGCCGGCCAAAGCATACAGCCAAATATGCAGGAATTGAAAGCGATGTGTTTGGAACTATATGGGAAAGTTTTCTTTATATTGCCAATATGAACTAGACAACATTATAAGTATAGCAAGCTTTACTTTAGAAAAGCACTGAAGGTTTCACACATCATTTCGACGTCACAGGATGCATGTAATGTAACATATGTGTCATGCGTAATTTTTTTTTGAAACAGAATGTGTCGTGTGTTAATTATATTTCAGGCATATCCCCACTCTATTCAAGGATTTCGAGAATGGGAAAACTACTATGTTGATGAGGTCAATTTATATAATTAAACTCAAAATACCGCCAAGTTGAACATACATATTTAGAGATTTTGAGTGCTGAACATGACTTAAATCTTGAAATCCATAAGTCATATGTGCCCTTGTAGGGTTTAACATCAATACATTTATTCGATGTGTATAACAAGTGAAAACTCTAAGGTAGGTTAATAAGTTTAACACTTCATAACTAACTAGCTAGATGCAATAATAATACATAAAGTGAAACTATCTCCAAAGAAAACAGGAAAGGGCAGCTAACAAACAAACATACCAATCGATAGAATGTGTCATACATCAACTGAATAGTGAGTTTGCATCTTCAAATTTTTCGGTTCAGATTTTCGGGCCACATACTCCCAAGATACACCAACGCATCTGGGTTCCCACACTGATGGCGATCTCTCTAAAATCTAGTGACAATATGAAGTAGACAAGATATAACAGCGTCATATGTACCATTGTAGGTTTTAATCGATTTTATAGCAGACGTTTTCTTTTGAGGTGACGTTAGGTTCTCACGCAACATTTCAACACACATATGATGTAACATGTGTTACGTGTAGCATTTTTTTTCAGGGATTTGTGATGGAAAACTACTACTTGGAGACCGTTAGAATTGACCCCAGAAAACCATATATACATATTTAGATACTTTCTAACATCAAAAATCATGCAATACGTGTCACTATGCTTCCAGAAAGGCTTACCCGGTCAAATTTATAAATTTCAATTCCAAATTTCGCAAAAAGATTTTTTTCAATCCCAAGTTTAGGAAATATTTATTTATTCAATACACGCATGCCAGGAGAAGACTAGTGTTGGGTGCCTTTTAACACTTGACGATAAAAAACTATATTATGCAACAAAACTCAATATGCGATATATAAACTCAAACTATCTCCATATACAATAATAACTAGACACAACCACTCTATATCCATGACGCACCAGCATCTGGGTTCCCACTGTGATGCCGATGTCTCTAAGCATCAAGTGCCAGTGTGCCGCAAAAGGCCAATCCGGCTATACCATGCCGCTTCCAAACGAAGCGTCCGAGAAGGCTGTGCTGCGAGCTCAGGTCCCCCCCGGCCTCGTCTACGTGTTCCGTGTCCCGAGCTCGCCCCATCCGACATGGCAGAGCTGCGCCCAATCAAGCCCCAGTCGCCACTACGCTCACCGGTCAAATTCCTGTCCTCTCTCCCCTCGCCGGAACGCGCTTCGTTTTCCTTTAAAAGCCCAACCCCCTTCAGTTCGTGTCACGCCCTCACCACCCAACCCAACTGAACTCACCTCCCTCACCTTCCTCACACGCCACGAGAAAATCTCAGCTTCCTCTAGCTCGTTCAGCAGTACGTCCGAGCTAGGGAGGTAGCTGATCGAGCGGACATGGCGAGGTCGATGGAGACTGGTGGCGACGGCGGTAATAATGGAGGCGGCAGCGGCGGGCTGGTGGTGACGGAGCTGAGCCACATCAAGGAGCTGGTGCGGCAGCTGGAGGTGCACCTCGGCGGCTCGCACGAGCTCTGCAGGCACCTCACCACGCAGATCTTCTCCCTCACCGAGCGCTCCATCGCCATCATCACCGCCGCCGCCAGCCTCGACGCCGCCGGCCGGAAGCGCTCCGCCGCCGACGCCGGAGGACTCGCCTCGCCCCTCTCGGCGGCGACGCCCACCAGCGACGTCGCCGACGGGCCTTATTTCAAGAACACCAAGAAGAGGTGAGCACGTACTGAGCACCCGCCTGATGATGATCAACGAATCCAACCATACCAAACCCATAGATCGATCGCTTAAAAGCCGATCGATCATCTTACTGTTGTTCGAGTTGCTAAAATTTTCTAGCGATTCGCAGGAAGACGATGGAGAAGAGAAGGCACCAGGTGAGGGTGAGCTCCGCCGGCGGCGGCGCCGGGGAGAACCCGGTCGACGACGGCCACAGCTGGAGGAAGTACGGCCAGAAGGAGATTCTTGGAGCCAAGAACCCAAGGTTGGTGTTCTTTTCATTATCTTCTCAGACCGCAATCTGCACGTGTGGTTTTCTCGCGAGTGGGATTGAAATCATTTGCGTCTGCTGGCTTTTTGGTGTTCGGATTGTTGTGTTGTGGGCTCATGCCTGTCCTTTCTGAAAGTTGTGGCCTGCCTGCTTTGTTCTCTTCCGGAAATGATTGCCTCCACTTGCTAGATTACATAGCAGATAGGATCATGTAGGAACAGTATGCAGCAATCTTTCCATTGGATTGGTGATGATGATGCTAGGTCGTCGTGCTAATCCTGCTCCGAAATCACAGTCACAATTTTAATTTCCCTGTTTTTTAGATACAAAATTAAGGCATAGATAGGAACTGTGGCTGATCTGAACCGTGCCAAAAATTTCAGGGGCTACTACCGGTGCACGCACCGCCACTCCCAGGGATGCTTGGCGACGAAGCAGGTGCAGCGCACCGACGAGGACCCGGCGCTCTTCGACGTCATCTACCACGGCGACCACACCTGCGTCCAGAGGCCGGCGGCGGCGGCGGCGGCAGAGCCGGAGCACAACCCGGACGCCAACAGCCTCCTGCAGAGCCTGACCGCGGGCCTCACGGTGAAGACCGAGGGGCTGCCGGCGTCGGCCGCGGAGGCGCAGGCGGGCTGGAGCGCCACCGCCGCCGCGCCGTTCTACTTCTCCTCCTCCTCGACGCCGGCGAGCGGGTGCTGCCTGCCGACGGCGGCGGAGCGCAGCCCGTTCTCGACGTCGGAGAACTGGGGCGTGTCGCCGGCGACCTCCGACTCCAACCACGTCGCCTCCTACCTGCCTCCGTTCGAGGACGCCGAGTGGCGCGGGCAGAACGAGCTCCAGGAGGTGGTGTCCGCGCTCGTCGCCGCCAGCGCGCCGCCGCCGCCGCCGCCCGCCGTGGCCAGCCTCGACGAGCTCCTCGGCATGGACGACCTCTTGAGCTTCTTCGCGTGAGATCCTCAAAACCTCGCCGGAGCTGGTGATGAAGAATAGGGGAATCGAATCGAAGCAGCTGATGTGAATTGTGATGAGACCGCCCCTCTGGTCCTCTGGGTGTTGGTTCGTCCAGGAACAGAGGAGGGAAGAGCACGAGCTCTGCTTCCTGGGTCCATGCAGGCGTAAACAGTAGTAGAAGATGAGACTAGTGAATGTAATTTTTTTCTCCTTATTAGTGTTCTTTTTCCTCTCGTGAGAGTGTGTTGTATTATTGATTATTTTTGTCCAAGGAGAAATAAGATCCCTCGATGTTTTGAGTTTGAGCCATCAAAGAGTTGTGTTTCATCTTGTCTGCTCTTGTTCAACGACAAACCTGATCAGATCTCGGGAGATCGCCACTTTGATCGAGATTATGTCATGAACAGAAGAACGAGTTTCTTTTCCACAAAAAAGATACTACTAGAAACTTGAGCTCATCCAAATTTTAAACGTGTTTCCTTGGGCCCAACAGGTGTGCCATTCTCAGACATGACCAATGGCAAGAATTGGACTGAGTAAATATGCCTTTCACTGTCATGCTAAACATCGATATGAAGTTTGGCAAAGTATAAGTCGTCCGGTCTGAGAAAGTTCCGAAGATCTACGAGAGCATATCTTCTCAAAGTGATAAAGCTAACAAAACGTCCAGAACTCGTCGAAGGTCCATGCTACACTACCACTGGTACAAGCACCAGGTCAATATGAAATCAGAGCCACAAAGCTGGGAGGAGTCCTCATCAATACGGGAAACTGTATCACTCCCTCCCTGTCATCGTCGTCCAGGAAGAATGAATTGTGGAAGAGCGCGTGGGTTCACACTTAAAAGCATCGGCAGCCTCTCCTCCTTATCATCAGTCCTTCAGTGTGCCGATGCAGAAATCTTCGATGATGTCGAATACTCTCGTGCCATGGAACAGAACAAACCGTCAGACGAAATGCAAATGGTAGCATCTATCGTCAGGATTTTGTTATTCAGTGATGTGCTCCTGTAAATATTTAAGTAATGTCTTCTTTGTGGACTGAAAGCGTGTAGAGGTATAATATTTGTCTTAGCTATAGAAGATGAAAGGTAATTGCAATTTGACTTGTGAAGAAAGCAATAGCAAATTCAGTAGAATTTTTCCTTGACCTAGAAAGGATAAGAAAGATCCACATCAATATTTTTTAAGAGTTTTTATAGATTCCCAGTATTTCCCATCTAGATGTTGTCAAGTATTCCATGATCATATTGGCATTCTCATGTATATATTTAACGTCTTCTTTTCATAGCAGCAATCACATGGGGCATGGATCTAGAATGTTTTTAGGCCTCCTGGAAGATGCTAGCAATAAAAAACGATAAACCATCTCTACTTTATTGCTTAAAACATTAATTTATCTAATTATCAATTTGAAAACTCAGTATGCAATACAAAAATACATAAGTCTAGACCACCTTTTTAAAAGGATTTTATCAAACTCTTATGGTTGTTCTGATGAAGTGTGTTTTACTTAAGTCTCAATAGGTTTTATTGAGAATTGAGAGTTCAAAACATTGTTTTTAGTTTCTTGGTTAGTTAAGATCATCACAAATTAAACACATTATACGGGAGAAATTAGGTGTTATTTGTCCAGTATTCAATTTTCTATAAACAACACCAAATACATCTCCATCAGACTCATTGGCTTGAATTTCCAACCAAGTCCAATGCTTATCTAAACACAAAGTTTGTTGATAGATAATTTAATTTAAACCTTTTTTTTTTGCGAAAGAACCAAACCACCTAAGAAACTTAAATCCACCTAAGAAACTTTAATCTAAAAAGAGATGCAGGACAGTAACATGACAATTCTGTAACTCATGCTAATACAACAACATATGACATAAATACTGGATGACAAAGATGTAATTGCTTGTTTCAGAAAAGCATGTTCTGTGAACATTAATAGGCAGAATGCAGTGTAAATGATTGATGGATAATTACATACCCAAAAAATCCCTCTGTTGAATCATCCCCAGCATTGTCTAGGATGGCATCACCACCTGGGTGTTCTTCCACATATGAAGTGACGTCGTAAACCTAGATAATCACAATACTGAAGAATCATAAGACAGAAGTCCAAGCATTTTTCAGTTTCCTCATTCAAAGCTGGATGATACTAATTGGTAAAGTGGTGGATCGTTTTCTTAACCTTATCTTTGATAATCACCACAGTCCTTCCTTGTGTTGTGAGTTGATACCTCTTTCTTTGTATAGCTTCTAGATGTCTGGATGGGGAATGGCAGAAAGCAACAAATGAGAATGATATTAAGGTAAGACCAACTAAGTGGCACATCTGAATGTTTGTTTTGGTCTCAGCATAACCTACATCAGTCTTGTCTTTCAGTCAAGAAAGCGATTTTCAGATTCATAAAGCATACTCTAAAGCAATTGCTTGATCAGTTTAGTTAGATGTTTTTAATGCATTGCAGAAATGAGAAAGCTAAAGTATTCGACGATAAAAGATGGCATTCACCTTTCCACTGTCTGCTAGATGCGCTGCATTTCCTTTACCTACAATATAACATTACTCAGTGGCAATGGTTTGAAACTTGCTTCACTTTAGATTACAAGTGTACTTACTTTTACCTTTGCCATTAGACCTTGGGATAACAAACAGGACTCCCAGTCCAAGAAGCACAACAAGGGAGACGTAGATCAGAATTTCCATCGTCCACCTCGGGGATCACTGTGCTATGTACTAATCGAAATAATGTTCTGCAAAAGAAACTGACTTTAGTACTTGTCTTCCATCAGTAGTTACCACAGCAAAGGTAACACAAAGATCAAACATAACAACCACCTAGTAAGTAAGTGCAGAAAGATATAAATCTGTATGCCTGAACCACTTGCAAACAGAATGCTATTGAATCTACAGACTAGCTAACTCTCAAACTGTACCACTTGCACAAGAAGGGACCCAGGCGACCTCGCGAATTTTGTGTGTGAGATAATGCGCTACAAATAAAAAATGTAAAAGATCACATCGCCCCCGCGTCAGAATCTAGCCAAATCTGGTACTCTAATTCGGACCGGGTCTTACAGGGCCAAACGCGTTCCGTTCACGGTAACAGAGCAAATCTTCCCCATGATTCCAACGCGGACTACTGAAAGACCGAATCTTTGCCACTAAATCCACCCAGGAATTGCCGAATCTCCTAGAAATTTTGGCGAAATAGAAGTGAGCCGAGTATCCCACCCCATCACACCACGCGCCTGGACCCATCCAATGTTCTGAACTCGGCATGTACCCCAATAAAATCCGTGGACCGGAAAGGATTTTATTGAATGCTGAAGGGAGAAAATGCGGTTGCCCATGGAGATTACTAACAAGCAGAAGCGTACCTGGACCTGGAGAAGAAGGAAGAACAGCGCAGGGCGTGCAGGCACTAGTGATCTGGAGTGAGTACACTACACAACTTAACTAACAGCTGCAGCAATGGGGATCTCGCCTCTCGTAAAAAACAAACAGAGTTCGTGTAAACCAGCAGTAAAGCCGTTGCGGAGAATATTCCCCTGCTGCGGTGGCCAATTTGGCTATTTGCGATGGTGACAACTTACTCTAGGGATTTAGCAGAAAAATAACCAGAACTCAATTCAGGGTTGCTCTTGAAACCAGCAGCGGATGATGGGCAATGAGCCCCTTGATTTGGGTTCCATCAGAATCCGCCGTCGCCAACAATACTTCTTCTGTTTAGATCATTGGGCCTTTCTGTGTAGAGCTTTTGGGCCAAGGCCTGGTGTGGGAACTTCTATGATGGGAAAAAGTCTATTTTACGTCCCTCACGTTTAGCCGTCATTCGTTTTTCGTCCTCTAAGTGCAAAACCAGAAATCTTTGGTCCTCTAAGTTCCAAAACCGTGAGTTTTACATCCCTGAACATTTTCGACGGCGGTTTCACTGACGTGGCGCGCTGACATGGCGTCTTAAAATGGCGGAAATTTAAAAAATCATATCAAATTGTAAAAAAATAATAAAAATATAAGTCCAATTTTTTTTGCTTCCTCATGAGCATCTTTACACAGTGGAGTTATTTATTTACATGTTTAATATTATTTTTTTATCGAAATAAAATAGGCAAGAAAAGATGCCATAGAACTTGTAAAATGCATAGTAAATACTTGAAATATTATAAAATAGTAAATCCAACTCCTGTGTGCCTCTGGTCATTGTGTCCATATATCATAGTTATTTTCTTTACATATTAGATTATACAACTCTTATGCAACCCAATTATAATAGGATTATGTTTAACATATGCACAAACATAATCTTACTCTACCGTATAAAAACTTTTAATATATAAACAAACTACTCTACTAGATGGAGACACTTACTAGAGGCATACAAGAGTTGGATTTACTATTTTATAATATTTCAAATATTTACTATGTATTTTACAAGTTCTATGGCATCTTTTCTTGCCTATTTTATTTCGACAACAAAATAATATTAAACATGTAAATAATTGACTCCACTGTGTAAGGATGCTCATGATCAAGCTTAAAAAATTGGACTTATATTTTTATTATTTGTTTGCGATTTTATATGATTTTTCAAAGTTTCAGCCACTTTAAGCACGCCATGTCAGCGCGCCATGTCAGCGAAACCGTCGTCGAAACCGCCAAGGGATGTAAAACGCACGGTTTTGAAACTTGAAGGACAAAAAATTTCTGGTTTTGCACTTAGAGGACGAAAAGCGAACGACCGTTAAACGTGAGGGATGTAGAATAGACTTTTTCCTCTATGATACTATGAGGAAGGCTTGTTTGGCCCATGAACTTGGGTTAGCAACACACACCAGGGCTGCAGGGCACCAAGCGCCGTCGCCCGACACCGGAAATCTTATGCACCGCCTACGCTTTTGAAAGGCCCGTGGCCCAATAAAACATCTTCAAAAGCACCCAATAAACACTCCTAATAATCAGTTTTAGCATAAAAATGAAAAAAATAATGTTCTAATAGTGTCTAATTATGTTTCTAATTTTTTTCGTGTGCCCAATAATAACTCTATTCTGAGCCAAATTTACTCCCCTCTCCGAACTTCCAATACCCTGTGGAGAAAATAAAGAAAAAAAAACTCCCAATACCTCACGGAAGAAAGGACAGAAAAACAAAAATCGTGAGTTACTGATCACCACCGAAAAAAATTAAGCAGCGGCCCTGTAATGGATGACGTGGCTGCTTTTGTGTCTAGTTTTTGGGAATTGTTGGTTGGAAGGGTATTTTTCTCTCTCAATAATTTTTGGCAAGGTCCCAAAACTAATATTTAAGACTTTATTTTTTAGCCACTCTTGAAGATGCTCTAAGCTATCACATATGGCTCACCCACTCTCCCCGGTCCCCGTCGGCCAACCAGTGTGCTATTCTATGATAATCATCACAGACAACACAAAGCTATTAGCTTCGTCAGGACTCGTGACGTTAAGCTAATTCCCTAAGTGCCACGAAAAATTGTACGATTTCTTCACTGCCACAATTTTTTACGAAATTTCTTTAGCATTATAGAAGTTTCCATTTATCCCCTCAGTGCCACTCCGCTCATATTTCTATCATATGTGGTTAAGTGCTGTACGGAAAGACATTTTTATCCTTTCCAAATCATGATCTCACTTGTTAGTGCTCTCTCTCCCTCCTCTATCTTTCTCCTCCTCAGATCCTGTAGGGCGAGCGGCGACGGCATCAGCCCCGGTGTGGACACGGGCAGCGGTTGCCATGGACACGACGTGGGTGGCCCCAACCTCGGCCTTGGCGCACGCACCGACCCTACTCCAGACAAGGCGAGCTGTTGGCACTTCTTACAATCCAATATCAGGACTGTGAATCAGGATGCTTGGAGGATGAGCCACAAGCACGTATGGATGCAATGCCTGTTGTTTTATTTCAGCTTTCATTTTGAGATGAATTTAGAGTAAGAGCCGGTGTTCTAACAACTTACTGTATACTTGTATAGCAGTAGTGTCAAATGTAACATTTGATTCCTTCAATTCTTTTTGTATCAATTCAAAGAAGAGGGAACAGAAGAAACCGTCAGACGAAATGCAAATGGTTGCTAGTTGTTTTCTGTCCTGTGCTTTTCCTTGGGAGACAGGTGGATGCTCCATAGAGTACATCTAATATTCAGCTTCGTTTAAAAATAATAATAATCTAATATTAGCGAGAAAGCGCATGCTTACAGCGCGCAAGTGTAGTGCAACATCACACCTTGTTTACAATGGCAACAAATCAAATCTACACGAATGTAAGAAAGAGTAGATCGATATAGGCCTTGAAGCTTGGCGCATTTAGTAGTAATGCTTGCTGCTTTTGTGATTGCGTATGCAACACGATGAAATGAACATGATAAAAAAATCCCACAGCAGTACTAATAATTAACATTTAACGAAATTTATCAAGTCTAGTTAACCTCTAGCTACTCCAACTCCTGCGGCAGTGCAGCAATCAGCAGTGGTAAATTAAAATCTCCTCTGAAGGTGAAGGATCGAAATGTCGTGAAGGGTTTTTCCCCGCGTCTGCGTCGCCCCCCGTGCGGGCGGCTCGGGCGGCTCACGCCGGCCGGCGCCTGCGGCGCGGGTTGGATGGGCGCGGGGTGGCCGGCGCGGCGGCTCGGGCAGCAGCTGGACGCGGTCTACGTCGACAGTCGGCGCCGGCGCGCGGCTCTCCCCTGCGGCGGCGCAAGCTCGGTGCGCTCCTCCACCGCCGGTGCACCTTGGGGGGTGGATCTGGGGCGTGTCCCCATGGTTCGCGCCCTGGCCGCCGGTGCTGACCGGGGTTGCGGACGGTGGCTGCGGGTTTTGCCGCAGTGATGGTAGCCCGTTGCTACGGTCGGGGCCGGGGCTGGCTCCGACGTTTTTCTGATGGTGCCAGCATCGGAGAGGCGGTGGTCCGCGCTCTGGCTCCGTCCTGCGGCTTCTCCATGGCCGGTAGTACCGCCTCCGTTTTCGCGTCGTCAACGAAGCCGTCCCCGTAGCGCCGTCAGTTTTCGCCGTTGGGTTAATGCTTTCTATCTCACTTTGTGAAGCACGATGTCGTCCCATTGAGGGGACGACAGAAGACTTCGGGGCAATCGAGGTCCCCAAGCCTTCCCGAGGTGTCGGGTGTTGCCATCGGGTGCATATGGAACCTAGCGGACGAGCTTCGGTGGTGGCGAGGGTGGGCGGTGGATGGAAGTGAGTGGATCGGTCCAGGTGCTCGCGGCTCGTCGGGCGAAGGTCCTCAAGCGCAAGCTTCAACCCTGTGTCGGGTCGGGCAACGGAGTGTGCTCTCCCCTCTTGAGGGTGTTGTCTGCAGGATCTCGTTCAACGGCGGCTCATGGAGCTCTCCGCGGTGAAAACCAAACATAGACGCTGTTGCGTCTTTGCCTTCCTGAAGGCGTTGTCTGGAGGTTCTCCTGTAGCTGTTGGTGGTGGAGTCGTAGGCTCCGCGACAGGGCGGGTCCAATAGATGGTGTGTTTTGGTCGCTTAACCCTTTAGATTGGGCATCTAGAGTAGTCTCGGCTCATCTCGGATGCGAGGTAGAGGGTCCTTTAAGGATCTGTTGGTTGTCGCTCTAAAGCGGATTGTACTTCATTGTAAACTGGTAATCCCAGTATCTTTCAGTTGCTTTATCTGTAAAGCTGGCTACGGCCTTTGCTGGAGGATCGAAATGTCAGTCTCATTTGTAGATACCCGAGCTCACGGCATGCGACAAATTGCAGCTAAATAAAATGAAAAAGAAACAGGGTCTCGAAGCAGAGGATTACGACGGATGCAGCGTCGGAAAAAAGCAAAGTCGCTCAGCTACGTGCTTAAAATTGGCGAAGTAGACCTCGGGCGACTCCTGGACCCCTGGTATGGCACCTCAACGTCGGCGAAGGGCACGGCATCGTCGTCAGACCTGTACATTCACAATCTGTCGGCGGCCAGTACGGCACCGGCGCTGGTAGCGGAAGCCATTGAGGCCAGTGGAGGTGATGCGCGATGGCGGTGTAGAAGGCGAGGTGTGTGAGGGAGAGCAGCCTCGCGGGCACCCAGTGGTGACCGCACTGGAGGAGCGCAGGCAGGGAGTTGGGGAATTACAGTGATACTATTTATTTTTTTTACCATAACGCCCTTATACTGGCTATACTAGTCACCATATACTACATATACTACAAGTGAGCTTTTTTTAGTATACAATTAATCTTAACCGTTGGATGATTTTATACGAGTCTTTTTTTCAGTAGTATGGCACACCTGTGGAACCAGGATCCTTAGGGCCACTCATCCACGGGAATTAAAACTACTCGATTAGAAAGACTAGTTGTATACTGTTAGGAGACTCCCCAAAGTACTATGTTGTAAGTACTCCTTGTTGTATACGACTAGAATCATGTATCTCGGACTAGGAAACTTACAATGTAACCTTGTCCCTGAATATATAAAGGAGGGCAGGGGTCCCTAGCTCGGCAAGACCAACAAGCCTAACATGCGCATACAACCTCACGTGCAATACAATCAAGCACACGTGACGTAGGATATTACGCTACTCGCGCTCCGAACCTGTATAAATCTTTGTGTTGTTCGTGCACTATCGTTCCTATAATTCGGCGAGACCCATAAATATACTCTTGGGGTATCCCAGGCAGATATGCTCGACATAATTCGTCGACAATACCGTAAAAGACCTCTAAAATTTTGTAAAACTAATTAAAATCTACAGTTCATCAGTGTAATTAGTGTAGAAGACCCCGTCATATATAAAAAGCGAGGACCCCAATGCCATTTGCGGCTGCCTTCACCACCGCTACTTCTCATGTACAGTTTATGCGAAATTACTGCTTTCTCCATTTCAAAGTATCACCAACTTTTGGTATAAACATGGCCAAATTAGTTAGAATAATTTAACTTAGGTTAAATTAAGTTGGAGTAATTAAATTTAGAACATCACACTACCCGTATTTGGGAAGAGTACTATAACATGCTTTTAACCAAAATGAAGGAACTTGGAGTTGCCGTAGAGAAACAGTGTGCGAACCCTTTCGATCCACTCAATCCGGGACCTTATTTTGCTGTGGCAACACAGGGAGGAAATGGCGATGCTTTCGACTTCTCCGAATTCCAAATGAGTCATCGGAGACATCAAAGCTAACTGCGGAATCAAGGAGCTAGCTCAATTGGCTGCAAATGATCTAACCACCTGGATGTTCAAATTGTAGATTGTTGTTTCCCTATTTCCAGGATACTGGATCTAGACTGTTTGGCTTATGCAGCTTCAGCTCTTAGTAAAATCAGGAAAGCTTAATCTTTTAAATAGAAGGATATCTGCAACTTGGAAGCAAATGGATATATGTGTTGTCATCTTGTCTTGTTTTATGCCAAACTGGCTCCAGCCTCCAATAGGCTCTTAATAGAAATGGTGTGCTGGGTTCGTACACTATTATTAATAGCACAAATTAATATCATACGTAGTAACAAATTAATAGGCTACGTATCATATTATTACTATAAAAGAATACCATAGCTTGCTGGAAACATGTTGGCATAATGTATCCATTGTATTTTTACTGGTGTTCGTTGACCTTCTCTCGGATTGGTAAGAGCAGAAACCGAAAGGGAAAAAGAATAAAAATTAGCGAAGCGGTTTGAGTTCTCGAGGCATGACTATAGAAGAAGATCGATGCTTAGACCTTCTTCAATGGTTGAGCTAACACACTGGCTCTAAGCACTGTAAGAGACAGCTTCTTCAATGATCTAGCTCTTAGTAGATAGCTCATAACATAAATGACCCCATACGTCGTCCTCACATAACCTCGAAGTACGTGTATAACTTTTTACACTGTTTATAGATTAAAAAATTTATAAGCTAGCTCAAGAGACAATCATTGGAGGAGGCCTTAGACAGTATTAAATATCACGTTAACTTACGGTGTAGGTTGATTTCGTGCATATATATATGTCTAGCTCATGCATATGTTATTCAGCTCCAAAACACACACATCAATAATTCCTCCCGACGTAAAAGAGACAGAGCAAGAGCAAAAAAGAAAAAGAAAATGGTCGGAGTCGACTCTCCCTACCTAATCTTGATGGTTTATTGCTACTCACTACCGAAAAATCCATCTTTGCCGTGTGCCTGGGGATTTGCCGTGTGCATTCTCTCGGGCACACGGCAAAGATAGAGTTTGCCGTGTGTTTCCTAAAAAACACACGGCGAACAAAAAACACTCGGCAAATCTTTAGTTTGCCGTGTGTTTTTCGTGACACACGGCAAAGTCATGAGTTTGCCGTGTGCTTTTATTGTGGCACACGGCAAAGCCAGACTTTGCCGTGTGTTTTCTTTTTAGCACACGGTAAAGAGGTGTTTAAAAGCATAATTTGAGCCCCTAAACGAATTCAAATGAAAATATTTTGAACTACAAAGTTGTATAATTCATCAAGATGAATAATTTTTGTTACTCGCAGTTTTTCATTTGAGATTGTTAAAGGAAGATTGTTCATAAATCTTACATGTCTCTTTAGAAGTATCTCTCCATTAGTGGTAAAAACTAATAGAGAGATGAGATTTCATATTCGGATTTTAAATGACTTCGGATGGAAAAACACACTACATAAAAGTTGTACATCTTTAAAAGTTAAGAAACTTTGTAGTTGACAATTTTTGTATTTAAGATTGTTTGAAAACTTAAATTATTATTATAAGTTATCTAATTTGAAATTTGAAAATTTAAACTTCTTAAATGACCTCGAATGTGAAAAAGTTGTATATCAAAGTTGTGCAGATCCACGAAATCTAAAACTTTTATAGTTGACAACTTTTTAATTTAAGATTGTTTAATACTTGAAAATATTCTTATAATGCATCTAATTTAAAATTATGAATTTTTAAAAATTTCAAATGACCTCGGATGTAAATATGTTCTATAACAAAGTTGTAGATCTCGAAAAGATGTAAAAGTTTGTAGTTTACAACTTTTTCATTTGAAATTGTTTAGCCATCCAAATGTTTGATACAAACACACAAAGAAAACACACTTGCCACGTCAGCAATCCATGGATCCAAAATCCTGGGCTCTCATTGGTCCAAATGGACCACTCGGATCCCTCCCCTCTCCATTCCCCACTGCCTCTCTCTCCCTAATCTATCCACCGCACTCTCTTCTCTCTCTCCCTCATCTCTTTGGGCTCTTCTCTCTCTCCCTCCTCTCTCTCTCTCAGCCATGGCGTGGAGGCCTGGCGCGAAGCCCGAGGCCGGACGGGGCGCGGCCGGGCAGGCGCGGAGCAGGTGCGGCGGCCAGGTGCAGGCGCGGTCAGCGCCTGTCTCTTATGAGCGACGCGGTCGGCCGGGCCGGCGGCCACGGCAGCGCGGGCGGCGGTGGTCTGGCGCGCGGCCTGCGGCCACGGCAGCGCGGGCGACGGTGGTCTGGCGCGGCGGGCGGTTGCGGCGGGGCGTGGGCGCGGCGCGTCGGGACGGCGGCGCGTCGTCGGCGCGGCGGGCGGCGGTCACGGCGGCGCGGAGCAGGCGCGGTGGCCGGCCTCGGCGGCGGCGCGGCGCCGGCCGGCCAGGCGCGACCACGGCGGCCGGGGCGAGCATGCGCGTGCGGCGGCGACAGCGGACGGCGGGCCCGGTGGGTGGGCCTGCTGAGTTTTTTTTATTTTTTTGAAAAACGGATTGCCGAGTGCCTTTCTCGGACACGGCAAAGACTTTGCCGTGTGCCCGATAAATGGCCCACGGCAAAGCCAGCTTTGCCGGCCGGCGTTTGCCGTGTGCGTGCCGTGCACACGGCAAAGCCTTTGCCGTGTGTAATAGTGGCTTTGCCGTGTGCCTGAGGCACACGGCATATACGTGGATTCCGGTAGTGACCTGTGGGCATGGCACCATGACAACAACGGTATGTTTCTCTGTAAGATCGGCATATAGGATGGTGGTAACTTGGCAATTAACAGGAAACAGGCAACAACATACCTGGAAAGTATTGCGGGAAAATCCGATACAAGAGCGGAAGAGAAAAAAATGGTTGGCTCTATGGAGACCGAAGTTCCATCGAAAATTAAAATATATTTGTGGAGGCTAGCCTGACACTCATTATCATTCAGGGATGTTCTTCATTAAAGAAACATGTCGTTACACAGCTGTTGCGGTATTTGTGGTGCACACGATTTCTAGAAACACTATTTGCTTGAGTGCACCCAGGCTTGGTGCATCTGGACTCTGGAGCGAGAAGAAGTGACTGAGCACCTATGGGGTATTCAGGAAACAGAAGCTCGAGCATGGTGGACAGAAGCAATGGAAACAATACCTACTTGATGACTTGATTAGAGTTGCGGTAACCATGTGGGCATTCTGGTATGTGCGGAGGAAGGCAATACATGAAAATTCCTTCCAAAGTCCTTTATCTACTCATTGCTTCGTTGAGAGAATATCACTGATCTAGACCTCATCAAGCCTGAGCAATGCAAAGCAAAAGGGCCGCAACAGAAGGTGCCTAGGTGGATCCCTCTGGGTGGGGGGGGGGGTGATGATTAGTGTGGATGCATCAATTTCTAAGAATATGGACAAAGAAACTACAGCGGCAATAGCAAGGGACGGCACAGGCTCTTTGGTCGTCGAAGGAATAACGGATCCAGAGCCGATGGAAGCAATCACTTGTCGAGAGGGAGTTGCTCTAGCCACCGATCTAGGTCTCCAGAAGGTTCATTTAGCTTGTGATAGCGCAAATGTGGTAAGAAGTCTCTAGGAAGCCGGTAAGAGTGTTTATGGACGGATCGTCCACGAGATCAGGGCAAGAGTGGAGGCTTTTGAATCTTTCAAGTTCACTCATGAGAACAGAACCTCCAATGAAGATGCTCACTCCTTAGCAAGGAGCTCAGTGTACTTTGATGTAGGTAGACAAGTCTGGTTTGTATCACCGCCAGAAGACATTTATAATTCTATTTCCCACTTTGATTCAATAAAAGGTGGTGTTTCTCAAAGAAAAAAAGGACCAGGTTAACGCGCGACGGATCGCGCGCGCAGCCGCAAGTTGTCGCCGCCTTCACCTCCTCCGGCTCCGGTGGTTTCCACCGCCTCCGCTGCCGTCCACCTCCACGGCCCAACGCTAACTTGTCGATCGCGTTTGTCGACACCCTCTCCGTCCTTGCCGCCCACCGCCATGGCCGCCGCTAGCCCGTCGACCATCAGGCCTTCGCCGCCACCTCCGTCCCCGCCGCCTGCAGCACCCACCGAGTGTCCCCATCGCCCGGCCCTCTGCCCGGCTTCCGTCGCCGCCGTATTGGACTGTATTGTGGCTTCCTCAACTCCCTTCTAGATCCTCTGGCGACCGGAGCCTCGCCCCCGCGAAATCCTGCCCGGAACCCTAACCCCGGCCCCACCCTAACCTTCTTCTCTGGCTCTAACAGCGGCGTGCAGCGGCATGAGCGGGTTGCACGCAAGCGCGTCCATGTGACCCAACGCGTAATAAACTTAGCACAGAAAAAAACTAATAATGATGGTTCGAGCCAAAGAAGGTCTTTAATCATCATCAGAAGCCAATACAGTCCAATTTGCATTACAGAAGCTCTCGAATGGTTCCCGTGCTCTCATTTAGCCATCTTTGTGTGTCTTTGTCCAAAATTTTATTTGTTAGCATATTTTAGCAAGGAATCTAGGGTGCAACAGATAAAAATATAGTAGGAAGAAACAGATAAAATACATGGTAGGAACAGAGGCGGACCTAGGATAAAAACTGACTGAGGGCACACTTAGTGTGATTATCAAGTAAATAAGTAATTTCATCTTTCTTGATGTATGAGGGGCACAATATTCATTTGAGAAGAGGCACTCATGGTAATAAACAGTTAACTATCATTGTTAGCAACTTTTGAGTGGTGACATGTGTCCTCACTGAGCATAGCCGGGGTTCACCCCTGGGTAGGAAGAAACAGATAAAATTGAAGTAACACAAATAAAATACAGAAAAAAATTCAGGTGCAATTGGGCTGACTGTGCGAACATGGTTTAGATGAGTGGCGCATCATATGAGCTCCGCAATGAAATCCATCCATGTTTAGATGCATTTTCTTGCATGCTAGCCTCCTCTATGTATGGCTCCTCCGGTTGGCGGCTCGAGTCAGTTCTTTTTTCTCCACGCAAGTTGTAACACTGTCGCCGCCACCGGCCAAACCACCACCATATCCTCCTCGTCACCGTCCTTGCCATTCCTGCTGCCATCGCCACCTAAAATTATCTCCCTGAACCCTTGGGTAGTAGTTGTTCCCACTCCACCGGTCGCCGCCTCGTCACCATCGCCTGTTTTCAAAGCATGCTTGTCGGCTGCTCATGTTCTTTCGTCATGGCATCTGCGCCATGTATCTCTTGCCATGCATGCTGCATAATCTGTTTCCATGACGTCTATCCTCCTGATCATTACGGGACGAGCGGAGATGGTGCATGCTTAGAGCATACCCAATAAATACTCCTAATGGTTAGCTTTAGAAATGATGATAAAAAGATGCATCTTTACTTTTAATGCTCTCAATCTTATGGAATTTGGCTGAAAAAGAAGAAGAAAAAAGTCTAAATTACTACCCTCAAGTATAGACAAAGTTCCATATGTTTTGGTCCGTTTTACACCCCCAGATATCTCAATCGATACAGTTTACTGCTTCATACGATTTCTCTTTTTTGTTTCTACATGCATATTAGTTATTTTGAGTTGAAATTTTGTGGTATATTAAAGGGGATAATAAATTATATTTAAAAATATATTATGATTTTTTATCATTATTTTGAAAGTCTATTTATGTAATAATAATTTAACTATATCAAATAAAATTTTATGAGCAATAATTATGAGAAAATTATATTATATTTTTTAAAAATATTATATGTGTCTCTCTATCATCTCATAAAAATTTTAACTTAAAACACCACTTGTGTATGGAGAAATAAAAAAAGACAAAAGGTTGGCGGCGAAGAGCCCCCACTCAGAAACAACACGACAAAATTCAAGAGAAGAGATCAACTCCAAAGGCAAAGCGCTGCCTAGCTAGTCTTTAGAATTGAAAGAGAAACAACACTTGTACCTTGATGGATGTTGCTGGCCTCAACCCCCTAATCTCTACATAGGCCAACAACAACTACTAACACGAGTATATTGGGCTGGGGTAATACATTCACTCGACCTTGGTTGATGCCCTCGGCAGCTCACCACATTTGCAGTAGACGCCCAGAACCACCCCTTGGTACATGGTTGTGCCGTAGACCTTTCCACATGCACACGCGCACATGCAGCGACGGTTGATGCTCTGAATACCATATGTAACACTAACACCCCACTCCAAAATCTACTTACGGCCCGCTAGCCCTTTCGAGGGTCAAGCTCGCATATATATAGCACATCTCTTACACTTTTATCCTCGCTTCATATAAAAGCATTAACCTGGAGGTGCTACGTTTGGAGCGACAATGGTTATAAGCTAGCCCTCACCCCCTAAACTACACATGGGCCAACAACAAAAAACAACAGCTACTACTAATACTACCGGGATATTGGTCTGGGGTATTACATCATAGCACAGCGTTCAATTTGCCCATCCCGTCTCGCAGCAAGCCCGTGCAACAATTCCTCTTTGGGCCCTACCTATCATCATGTGTCCATCAAAGATTGCAACAAATTGGTCACATAATTATTATATATCTACTAGCAAATATGCCCGCGCGTTACTACGGGTGAAGGCATATGAGGGCCATAAACGCCGCCAATTCCTCATCAGATGACAAGCATGATAAAGGAGAGATTCTCAGCAAACACTATGTTCGGGAACGATGGCAGGTTGACGATGG
>OAMR01000136.1:528367-543859 GCA_900205405.1 Echinochloa crus-galli
AGCGGTTGCACCACTGCAAATGATCTCAGCAACAAGATACCTAAGGGAAGAGAGGTGGTGGATGCCAAAATAAAGTCCAGTTCCTGCGTCAAACGAAATCCTCAGCTTCTCGAGCTTCGGCATGGTCCCTGCTTCAAACGTCAGACCAACCCCATTACTCCAGCAGGTCAAGTGGAACTCCTTGAGGCATTGGAACATGCCTCTGCTTATGATGAGACTTTCCTTGTGGATTGTTGCTTTTGATGTTACCCAGAGATACATCAAAGAAGGTAAGTCTCCAAGGACATCCAGTGCTTCCTGTTCTACTGGATCAATATTGATGTCTAGGTAGGTGAGGTTATCAAGTGATGCAATCCAAATTGGAATTCTGGGGAAGTGGTAGGTCATGTCCATCTCAAACTTTTGGAGGAGATGAGGGGTGGGGATCCAAGAGTCCAACAAGAAACTTACTTGGACTTCTGCTCCCTTCTCTGTATAGCTGGGCTGGGTGCCAGCTATATATAACTTGTATCAGTAGTTGCCAGTGTGTTGACACGTTGTCGGGGACCGACAAGTGCTGTTACTAAGTGGTAATATACAAAACTGTGTAATGATATGATCCTACATATATTAAATATATGATTATGACGAGTTGTCTGCTAACCTAAAATCAGTATTGCAGATATTACTGTCTCTTCTGTATATTAAAAAAAAATCTTTTTAGAACTCTAAGGATGCCTTGCTTGACCTGACATGTTGACAATCTTTTTGAACAAGCTTTGGACGTTGGTTCTGATGTCAAGATGAACATGAGCAGTGCGGTGCTCACGCATGTTTGAAAAAATTAGTAACATTTTGGGTAAAACATTAATCAAGAAAGTTTTGGACCAAACTGAACGTGGATTTTAACCCCAACTGACAGTGCAGGAAGTGTCAGAGGAGCTGGAAGAGACATGGATGCACTGTGTTCTTCCATGATCCCATGCTGTGATCACCGGAGCTGTGTTCTTCCTTTCCTTGAGCTTCGCTATATCGTCACCTCACCTCGGTGCCTTCTCTGGAATTGGGGAGTGAAGCTACAGAGTCTAAACTCTGTCTGTGAGAGTGAAGAAGCGACGATTAGATGGCAAGGGGAATAGGGGATCCTTCAAGAGTTATTCAGCCTGCCAAAGGATGCGCATTTCGCCTGTTCACGGCTTTCAAAGATTAGTAAACTTGGTCAGAAAATTGGGGGACAATCCCAGGTGGCACAGCTGGACAATTTGTAATTCACCTGCTGGACAACACTGATCAGGGCCGGCCGGCCAGGCGCGACCACGGCGGCCGGGGCGGGCATGCGCGTGCGGCGGCGACAGCGGACGGCGCGGGCGAGTGCGTCTGCGTCAGCGGCGCGGGCGGCGGACCCGGTGGGTGGGCCTGCTGAGTTTTTTTTATTTTTTTGAAAAACGGATTGTCGAGTGCCTTTCTCGCACACGGCAAAGACTTTGCCGTGTGCCCGACAAATGGCCCACGGCAAAGCCAGCTTTGCCGGCCGGCGTTTGTCCTGTGCGCTTTGCCGTGTGCGGCACGCGGCAAAGCCTTTGCCGTGTGTAATAGTGGCTTTGCCGTGTGCCTGAGGCACACGGCATATACGTGGATTTCGGTAGTGACTTACTGCTGTTGACACTATACTTGCCTCATTCTACCTCACTTTCCTTCAACTTCGATTTCAACCAACCGGGTGGCTATAACGCTGCAAATAACTTCAGCTTCGATGGTGATGCATACTACGACTCCCGGGTGATCGAGCTGACAAAGAATGACAGGAACCAAGGCCTGGACAACAGCGTAGGCCGGGCGTCGTACGCTCAGCCTGTGCCCATCTGGGACGAGGTGACCAGCGAGCTTGCTAGTTTCACCACCACTTTCTCCATCCAAATCCTGCGAGACAGCAACAGCACCACTGGCGACGGTATGGCTTTCTTTCTTGGGCGTTATCCATCGACAATGCCTAGCACGAGTGGGGGTGGCAATCTCGGCCTCTTCAGCCCGGGTGCAAACAGCACGAACGCGATGGGAGACTATCGGGTCGTGGCAGTCGAATTCGACACGTTCATGAACACAGACTACGACGACGCCAGTGACAACCACATAGGAATCGACATCAACTCACTCGTCTCAAAGGTGTACACGAACACGAGCGTCCCTGGAAAGAACCTGACGTCCGGCCTCGTGATGACCTGCCGGGTCAGCTACGGCAACAGCACGCAGCGTCTCGCTGCTGACCTCCAGATTGGCGACGCGACTTACCACGTCGACACTATTTTTTTTATAGATAATGGATACAAAATCCGGCCTCTACGTCAAGAGACGTACACAGCCTATTATTACAAAGTTTGGTATCAAAGAGCACATCAACTCAAAATATAGAGACAAGAATTAAAGCAAACGATATAACTGCTTCCATCCTCCGTTGGCCTGCTCTAAAGAGACCATCTCTAGCTTTGTGCTTAACGAAGAGAGTAGGTTCTTGTTGTGCTCATCACGCTGCAGCTACGCCCAGAAACGTAGCCAATACGCCCCCTGAAAATAACCTGCAGAATCGAGTTATATTTAATTCTGTCAAAAATAATATCATTACGGGTTTTCCATATTGCCCAACATAATGCAGCAATCCCCACCCAAATCAAGTCTCTAATCTTGCTATTTTGATTAGAAAGCCAAGAACCGAACATATGTCGTATATATTTGGGTTGAGATAATCCTGTAGCTAGATATACCATCCTCCGGACCATTCTCGCATAATGACAGTCCAAAAATAAATGTTGGAACGTCTCGTTAAGGTTACAGCCAACACATTTTTGGCTACCTTTCCAATTTTTCCGAGCGAGATTGTCTTTAGTTAAAACTACTTCCTTTTGTAAAAACCAAAGGAATATTTTAATTTTTAGAGGAACTTTAATCTTTCAGATTTTTTTATGTCTGAAAGGTGGATGCGAGTCAAGTAAATGTAGATACATAGATCGAACAGTAAATAAACCAGAATTGGTTAGGTTCCATCTAAAAGTATCTGAACTGTCCACCAGATTAAAGGGTGATATCTGAGCTACCAGATTCGACCAGTCTCTCAATTTAGACCCCTGCAAAGTCCTCTGAAAAGAGATATTTAACGGATGAGTAGCCAAAATTTTTGCCACCGATGCATGAGGATCTCTCACAATATTTAAAAGTGAAGGATATCTTTCCCTGAGAGACACATTGCCTACCCACTTGTCCTCCCAGAAACGCGTTGTACTCCCATCTCTAATTATAAAGGAGCCATTTGTTAAGACTTCATCTTTAATTCTCATAAGACCTCTCCAAAAATGAGAGTCATATGGTTTAGCCTTAACCTGCGTTAGCGATTTAGACCTGAGATACTTATTTTTAAGCAAATCTTGCCACATGCCATCAGTATTTAGCAGGTTAACTATCCATTTAGCTAATAGGCATTTATTTTGTAACTCAAGATCCAAAATACCCAATCCACCCTGATCTTTGGGTCAACATAGAATGTCCCATTTGGCTAGTCTATACTTATTTTTATTTGAAGACTCCTGCCGAAAAAATCTAGAACGAAAATGATCCAGATTTTTAATGACTCCTTTCGGAATTTCAAAAAAGGACATCATGAACATGGGTAGACAGCTCAGCACTGAATTTAGAAGGACTAGTCTTCCACCATAAGATAGGTGTTTAGCTTTCCAACAAGAGAGCTTTTTTTCAAATCTTTCTTCTACCTTGTGCCACTCAGAATTTAGTAGCTGTCTATGATGCATAGGAATGCCGAGATAACGGAATGGGTATTCCCCGGCATTACAACCAAAGAGAGATGTATATTCATGTTCCATCTCCTTGGCCTCTCCATAGCAGAAGATTTCGCTCTTGTGGAAATTGATCTTCAAACCAGATAACTGCTCAAAAGCAGTAAGCAAAAGTTTCATATTTTTTGCTTGTTCTAGATCATGATCTAGGAAGATGATGGTGTCATCGGCGTATTGTAAAATTGATAAGCCTTCATCCACTAAGTGAGGAATCACACCACTTATTTGTCCGTCGGCTTTCGCTCTCTTTATAATGAGAGCAAGCATATCAGCGACGATGTTAAATAAGATTGGAGACATTGGGTCTCCCTGGCGTAAACCCCTTTTAGTTTGGAAATAGGGACCAATGTCATCATTGACTTTAATCCCTACACTACCACCCGTGACCATTCCTTCAATCCACCTACACCACTTTGGCGAAAAGCCTTTTATGCGCAGAGTTTGTTGAAGGAAAGACCACTTAACTTTATCATAGGCCTTTTCAAAGTCAATTTTGCAAATGACCCCATTCCTTTTTTTGGTATGTAACTCATGGATAGTCTCATGTAAAATAACAACACCTTCCATGATGTTCCTGCCTTGCATAAAGGCTGTTTGAGTCGGACTCACAACTGTCTGAGCTACTTTATTGAGCCTATTTGTGCCAACTTTTGTAAAAATCTTAAAGCTGACATTAAGAACACAAATAGGTCGGTACTGTTGTATTTTAGTAGCCTCATCAGTTTTAGGGATCAGAGTTATTATCCCAAAATTCAAGCTAAAGAGATTTAAATCCTCTTTATGAAAGTCCGAAAATAAAGCCATAAGGTCATCTTTAATTATAGACCAAAAGACTTGATAGAATTCAGTAGGAAAGCCATCTGGTCCGGGTGCCTTATTATGCTCCATTTGGAACACCGCCTCACGGACCTCTACCTCTGTGAATTCTGCCACTAGCACATCATTCTCCTCCTGCGACACTTGAGGAATATCATGAGTTTGATGTTCCATGAGAGAGATATGAGTCACCTCGGGTGTCCCAAAAAGATTTTTATAGTATTGAGTGATATGGGTTTTGAGCTGCTCATCTCCAATAATTATACCTTGGTCATTTTCAAGTTGGTAGATGTGTTGTTTCCTATGTTTTCCATTTGCTACTAGATGGAAAAATCTGGTATTATCATCTCCTTCTAGTAATGTTTTGACTTTAGCTCTTTCATACCATTTGAGCTCTTCCTCCCTTAAGAGAAATGCCAGCCTCCCTCTTAGAAAGTGTTTAAAATTAATCTCTTGATTGGAAAGAGCAACACTTTCAGCCTTTTTATCTAGGCCTTCTAAAAGAGATAACAATTTCTTCTTTTCTTTCCGATAGGTCCCATAGATATGTTGGGTTAGAAGACTTCATTAGCTCGTCAAACTTTGGTTGGACACATCAGAGACAGCAAGCTAGTGGCCACTAGCCACCACAGGCTAATCTTCTTCCCGGCAAATGTAGAAACGATGACCACTCTACTTGCAAGACGCGGAGACTTGTAGTATATACAGGTCATACGGTCGAACCATTTAATTAGATTACATGATCGATGTACTACTGAGATTATTCATCATACATACAAATTTAGGACGGGTCGTTATCGGTGCATAAGATCCGTACTAACTAGAACCCGATCAAGCTTTTCTAGTAAAGGATCATCACCCGGGCCAGTCCAAGTATATCTACGTCCGGACATGACAATCTCCTTAAGGTCTAGAGATTCAATTACAGAGTTAAACAGATTTGGCCATTTGAAATCAAAAACCCCAGAACTCTTGTCATGTGGATGTCGCATTATATTGAAATCTCCTCCAATTAAATAAGGTAGAGACTCCCGCGAACAAGTATTAGCCATTTCTGCCAAAAATTCTTGTTTATGATCATGTTGCGCTGGTCCATAAACCACAAATAGCGCAAATTTGAAGCCATCTGATTTGCATCGCAAGGTAAACCACGTCGACACTATTGCTGACCTGAGGTTGCTTTTACCAAGTGTGGTGGCAATCGGCTTCTCAGGGGCTACCGGCAAAGCTACACCGGGTACTGGCATGGTCATTTAACTCCACACTCGATAAGAGGCCCCCTCCACCTGCACCAAAATTTTCACCTTCATCTTCACCTGCACAGTCGCCTTCATCAGCTTCATCTGATGTTCATCGTGGTAGAGGTACCATCTCCAAGGTTCTGCGGAAGATAGTTGTCCCAATAGCTGCAGTAGTTGTGGTACTGGTTTTGGGTGGTCTCTTGTTATGTCAGTGGAAGCCATGGGCAGGAAAGAACTCAGCTTTGGATGACAAACGAGATGAGAGGCAAGAACCAACTTCGGAAGAGGCTCCAGCCAACGTCCCAAGACCTTTCAGCTATCGTGAGCTGGCCAAGGCGACGAACAATTTTGCAGTGCAAAGTAGGCTCGGGGAAGGGGGCTACGCTGTCGTTTACAAGGGCCAACTGAAGAATCCAAACCGATTTGTGGCCATTAAAAACTTCAAACTAAGGCAATCTGCTACTGACAGGAGGAAGGCATTCGTGGATGAAATCAAGGTTATTAGTCAAGTCAGGCAAAGGCACCTGGTTGAGTTAGTAGGCTGGTGCATTGACGAGGAAAAGGATATCGTATCACTCGTCTATGAGCTTGTGTCAGAAGGTAGCCTCCATGAACATTTGCACAAGGGAAGGAGTTGGTTGTCATGGTCTAGGAGGTATGTGGCATTGTGGCTTCCCTATTCATCAACCAAAAATTCCCTTCTATTTATGTAACTTCATACCTAAAACATAACCTCTGTTCTTGTGTCCTATCTTGGTTCAACTGCCAATTCAATTTACCTGTGTGTTTTTCTTTTGTTGCTTAGGTATCAAATTATCCTTGATCTGGGGTGTGCCCTACGGTATCTACACGGAGAATGCACAGAGTGCGTCTTGCACGGTGACATATCATCATCTAACATATTGCTAGATGCACAGTACGTAGCGAAATTGGCAGACTTCGGTTTAGCAAGGTTGATGGACCATGCGATGGAGCTAAAAACAACATGTACCTTGGCTGGAACACCAGGCTACATAGACCCAGATTTCTTGAGCATCGGGAAGAGGAGCAGGGAGTCAGATGTCTACGGGGTCGGCATTGTTCTTCTGGAAACAGTCACTGGCCGGAGCCCTGCTGCTGCTGTTGATCATCCTGCTACCATGGTGTCCCCCTTGCTACAGTGGGTATGGGGCATACAGCGCAGCAGTACAATCGTTGAAGCAGCAGATCCGAGGCTCAAATACGAGTCCACAAGTGATCAGATAGGCCAGATGGAGCGTGTGCTACAGGTCGCGCTCTGGTGCGCGCACACGGAACCGACGCAGCGGCCATCAATCAAAGAAGCCATGAGGGCCATGGAGTCTAGGGATGTGGTAATACCTCCTCTGCCACTGCCAGGGTTCATGGCTGGGCCATCAAATCTTTCTGCAGATGATATGTCGTGTGAGACCTCAGACAGCATCATATCGTCGGCTGCCAGCCGGGCTTAGAGCGCTCATCTTGCTTACAAATTTGCTTGAAAAGAACACGGCTTAACAGAAATAGTGTACAATGCTTTACTCTTCCAAGCTTCCAGCACAACTTTGTTCTTGTAGCTAGAAAAACTAGATATTCCTTTTGATGTCATCTTCAGTACATCATATCCTGAAAGAAAAAAGTGTGTCGCATATGCCAAAGAACTATGTTTGTGCCAATTTCCTTTGGAGTTCCATGCCCTCAGGTGCCAATTTTGAAAAGTTTTGTAAAGTTCAGGGGGGCGATATAGACCATCTAGGTTGGGGGGTTACGACGTAATCCAACCCTCGTAAGTGAGGGGGTGATTAGACTTTTTTCCTGCTTTTTTGTGGATATACTATGACCAGAAAGAAATGCAGTGAATCCAATGACACAGCCAAATCTGTTGAAAAGGGTTTGTGCAACCGTCTACCTATGATAGCTCCGTCCCCAAAACGATTTCCTGGGTATTAGCATGGAAGCGCCCATAAATTGAGGGCTCCAAAACATTATTTGGCTGGACACGAATGCAAAACATTCATCGAGAAACAAAGGTCAGCAAGATTGGCAACCAAACATGTGTAAATTATTTTCTGATGTACAATGTTGTGAACTACTTGCAAGTAGGAACATACAAGATATAGATGAAAGACCTACCAAAAAGCAGTTAGGATCTCACTGATTGGAGGAAACAACAGCAATTTATATCAGGACCAAAATATATTCACAGCACTGTCACTGCTCACTACTTCAAACATCATTTCAGATGATACAAGTATTTGAAGTATGCTTATTTTGTGTGAAGATACTCTACCGAAAAAAAAGCATAGCTAACCCCACTCCAAGAGCCGAACAATTGGATTGTTCCTGTATAACATGATGCAAATCATGTGATAGTCTTAACATAGATATGAGATGATTCCACCAACTGGAATGTGTCTTCATAGTACCAGACATTAAGCCTGAAAGAGTTCCAACATGAGGTACCAAATAAGAATTACGATTATTCCTGGTATTGAAAAATGTAATGACAATGATCTCACTGATACAGGATGATCCACACCAATGACATGAGACCAAAGCAAGATTTATAAATTGGGAAACCAGTTATTTTGGTGTTGTTTTATAGTTTTATAGGTATCTTGCCTTGCCTCATACTTTGGTAGATTATGCGGCAGGAACTAGGAAAATATAGAATGACTAAAGATGGTCTATAGAGAATAATAGTCACCAAGAAACACTCTCAAGCAGAACAGGAACCAGACCCCAAAAAAGGATTATGTAGAGTGGCATGCAAATATAGCCACACCAGAGAAGCTATAGAAAAATGATGTGAGGTATATTGTTGGCTTGTGGCAGAAATATCTCAAATGAAACTACAGAATCCCTGCTAAAACAAATTTTATGACGTATCCTGCCAACACTTGAAAACAATTGGTACCATGTACCAGTATCTTTGAATGTTTAGATTAGAAATGTGAAAACATGTCAAATTTGTCAATAAAAAAGTTGATCAATAATATCATAACTTTAATAAATAATATAAGTAAAATATGGTTGAGAATGTTGTGCTTTGAAGACCAATATTGTTGGTTTCCAAAATGTGATCAGATCCAGTAATACCAACAAATGAATCAGTGGGTGCCAAACCAGACCCAAGGAGCATACGCAAATGATAGGGATAAGAAAAATGACAGCGACAAGTAATAACTGAAAATGTGACCAAGACCAGGCTGTGTTTAGATCCGGCGAAAAGGGTGGTAGAAAAGTCACATCGGACACTGTAGCGCACCGTTACACTTTTGTTTGTGGTAATTGTTGTCCTACCATGACCTAATTAGGCTCAAAAGATTCGTCTCGTCGTGTACATTAAAACTATGCAATTAGTTTTTTTATTTACCTACATTTAATGCCCCATGCATGTGCCGACATTTTGATGTGATGTGATGGGACTTTTTGCATAGTGGAATTTTGGGAACTAAACACAGCCCAGATGTAAGGACAACACTGAAATTCATCAATTTACACCAGGACGGGCAGTAGAATAACAGGAATGCACTACAGCTGGACTTGGTCCATTAGGATGCCCAGATAAACTAACACGTTATATAAAGGTAAAGCCCTGTAACCCAGTGCTATCTAGATGAGGACACTGCTGACTAACAACAGATTAATCAGGCACAGCCAAGGTTTTTTTGTAGCAATAAATTAATACAGTTGCCATCCCTTGATATTTCCAAAATAAAAAATGGCTATATGGAACATATGAAATGTTTATGTTTAGCTCACTGGTCGGTCTGATAGCAGGCAGGCTGTAAGTTCAACACTACAATTTCAGAGAGAAGCAGAAAGTAGCCAGATCTAGACATCTACTAGCATGGCTAGACAATGCAATTTTAGTCCATGAATCCATACTTGCGCTTCACGTTTAACCTACCCTCAAAATTTCATCAGATACGGTCTGATTGGATAGAATACAATACAATATGGTATATGTGGGTAAATGCATCCAATTCAGTAATATTTGGATGAAAACTGATTAGTGGGAGGAACAACCAATTATATCGTGACAGACTAATACAGTTCCTCACTCTTGGTCCATTCCTCATGAAAGCAATGAGAAAATATAACATATGAAATGTTTAAGACTGGTTCATGTTGATTAAATCTTGCCAGCGTAGATCATGTTCACCATACTTGGACTTGTTTAACTTGCTCTCAAAGTTCAATATGAAAAAAAATAGGACCTGATTAAGATAAAAAGATTTCAAACTCAATTCTAAGGATTTTGTACAAATTTCAATTCAATCCAAAATCCCCAGATCACAGCTCAAAATAAAAAATCTCAAACGCATTACAAAATAGAATCTTGTTACTAGGGTCCAGTCTGGTGAATCATTTGTGTTGATATCATGAAAGCAAGACAGTGCCTTGTCTATATACTTGGTGCACGTTGGCGCTTATTTAAATATAATTAAAAAACTGATAGAACATAAGAATAGATTGAGCAAACATATTAAGATGCACGGCCTGTTTCCTATTCCTTTTTTTCTGAATGTTGCATTTAGTTGAAAAAACATATTACTAGGTTACACTTCTCCAAATTGATCAACAGTTAATTCAGCACCAGAGAAGATATTACATGAACATAACATACCACCACGAAAATATTGCATATGCTGTCTTACGCTCAAAAATCAAAATTTTATCAAAGGATATGACGAACAGGTGCGAGATTACTTCATCACATGAAATCTTCGCTTTTGAAAGAAAACAGGATATATATATTAGGAAGATAAGAGCCATATACCTATGTAAGCAAGCCGTGTACATCAAAAGCACTTTCGAGTGACTGATTGTCATCAAAGTCACCTCAGTGCTGCGACCACTCAATACTCTTGAGATCAATACCAGCCTTGGCCATCTCATAGAGTGGGCTCATGTCACGGAGCTTCTTCACCTGATGTACAGTGAGCTCAATTGCTCTGTCAACCTCTTCCTCGGTGGTAAAACGGCCCATACCAAATCGAATAGAGGTGTGTGCCATGTCCTCCTCCACCCCGAGCGCCCGCAGCACATATGAGGGCTCCAAACTTGCACTAGTGCAGGCACTACCGCTCGACACAGCCACCTCCTTCAGCCCCATCAGCAAGCTCTCCCCCTCGACATACGCAAATGACAGGTTCAGGTTGCCTGGGTAACGGTGCTCCATGCTTCCATTGATGACAACCTCATCGACCTGCGCACGGATGCCATCGAGCAGCCTCTGCTGCAGAGCACTGACTCGCCTATGGTCATAATCCATCTCCTGAGCCGCAATCTCACAGGCAGCACCAAATCCAACAACAAGCGGCGTAGGCACCGTGCCACTGCGGATACCACGCTCCTGCCCGCCACCGCTCATCTGCGGCTCCACCCTGATACGCGGACGGCGCCGGAGGTAGAGCGCCCCCACTCCCTTGGGGCCATAAATCTTGTGCCCGGAGAGGGACATGAGCCCAATCTCCATCCTGTTGACATCAATCGGGATCTTCCCCAGCGCCTGGGCGGCGTCGGTGTGGAACGGCACGCCTTTCTCCTTGCAGATGCGTCCAATCTCCTCCAGCGGCTGCACGACGCCGATCTCGTTGTTGACTGCCATGATGGAGACGAGTCCGGTGTCGGGGGCGCGGGTCGGCGCCAACGAGGGAGGCGACCTGGGCGCGCGCGGCCTCGACGGCGGCGTCGGACTCCCAGCCGTAGAGGTGGGTGCGGGAGTGCGGGTTCCCGTAGCGGGAGAGGTAGAAGGGGAGCATGGCGTCGAGGACGCGCGGGTCCACGGGCGTCGTCGCCTGCATGTCGAGGTAGAGCGGGCGGCCCGAGATGCGCACGCCCTTGACGGTGACGGAGTCCTCGTCCTCCTCCGAGGCGACCGCCGGCGCGGGCGCGGCGGCCGTGGAGAGCGCGCGTGCGCCGGGGGCGCCGCCGCGGCGGAGGAAGAGCGGGAGGAGGAGGCGGCGGGAGAGGGCCATGGCGTGGGTTGGGGTTGGGAGGGGAGGGAGGAGGTAGGTAGGGTTCAGGGGAGGGTTGGAGCTTGCGGGGGCGCCGCCGCTGTGCTGAGCTCCCGTTTTAGCGGAGGGGCGATTTGGGAATTGCTGAGGAGAGGGAGGCGGGAGATGGGGTACGGGATGCGGCGGCGTGAGGAGCGGCGAGGATAGGCACGACGCGGCGCTGGCGCAGCGGACCGGTGGAGACAGAGGAAAACAAGTGGGGCACGCAAACGCAACGGCGACTCGCATTTGGGCCGAGCCTACGGCGGGTTGTCGAGAGGCGGTTCGGCCCATTTCCCGGTTGCTGCTGCTGAGTGAACCAGCACTGGCCCAATCGCATGGGAGGGCCTACCAGCAGCAAAGAACATGCCGATTCCACATATCAGATGATAGCTTCCTTCCGAAAAAATCCCGATCGTCTTACATCCATCTTTTCTTTCTTTTTGCTACGAATATATGCTAAAAAATTCAAAAATAGAATTTTCATCATGTCACGAAGAATTTTCTCTCTCGCATACTATATAACTAGAATAGAAAAAAGAATAATAAATCATCTAGGAATAAAGGATTAATTTCTATCAATTAATTATACCTGCTAACTCCAAATCCGGCCCTAGAGTATGATTTAGTTTGTAGTCGTCACGAGGACGAGGGAAACAGTTTCCTCAAGTAGTCCTCAACACTTCCACTAAACTTGGCCTTCAGTTTGACACCTTTAGGGCAGGTACATTGCTACACGTCAGCGGTCTCATAGGTCGTCTCATGCAGAGCCACGTAGGATTTTTGCTGATGCGGAGGAGAGAGAGCGAGGTGAGAGAATGAGGTCGTTGCTTCACGAAACAACCGTCTCATGAGCTAAATTTTAGGACTATGAGACAACTCTCCAACCATTGTACGGGTTTTGTTGCCATGCAACCAATGATATTTCTTCATTTTCCCATAAATCAAGGAATTTTGTATTGCTACGAGACAACTAAAACAACAACCTATTGTATAGATTGTCTGATAAGTCGTCTTAAGATTACGTGTCCCTGCATGAGACCGCCTATTAGACGACACCAATGTACTTGCCCTTAGGGGCTGTTTGGATCCATGAGCAAATGACACCTATTTTATTATTATTTTTGCCATTTGCCTCCAGACACCCCATGGCAAAATAGCAAATCAAAAATAAGATGGCAAAAATCTTTTGGGTCAATATTGTGGTAAAATTGGGTAAAATAGCAAAAGTTTTGCCATTGGATAGGAGGGAGAATGGTTTTTGCCAAAAATTTTGCCATTGAATCCAAACACCTCTAATGGCAAAATTTTTGCCATTTTTTCTTGAGGTTAAAAATTTTGCTCTTTTTTGCTCTTGCCATGTGGATCCAAACAGCCCCTTAGTAACTATCAGAGTGACACAGCAGACCTTATCCGTTCGTGTCGTTCCGGCGCGGGCTGACCGAGCGGACCCCGACCCCGAGCGGCGCCGCCACCTTCCCTCACCTGCTCCCGTCGCGCCGCCACCAGAGTGGGCCACCGGAAGCACGCGCGACCCACGGTGAAGGCGGCGGCAGGGCTGGTTTTCCCCTCCCCGGTGGCTTGGACGGGCGCGGCCACCATGGCTTCTCCGGTGTTCTTCATCGGCGGCGAGCGCTAATGCGGCGGCGGCGACGAGGGCCACCAGATCCGGCGTCGCTGGGTGGCCGTAGCCGCCGGTGGTCAACGCGGGCGACGGAATACGAGGTGAGGTGATTGTGCTTCTCGACGACATTGGCCGGCGCCGCCATGGTGGTGGGGTTGGGGGCTGGCTGGCGCATGCTAGAGGCGTCGTGGTGGTGCTTTGGGCAGTGCCGAGCTTCTTCCGAGTGAGGCGATGTGGAGGCGAGGAGGTGCGGGCTACTTGCCTTGTCAAGAACATGAGGAAGACACGGTGCTGAGTCTAGGCGTAAGCCTTCACTTATGCTTTTGACAGTGGCGATGGTGACGACGCCCTAGTGGCATCGTTCTTTCTGTTGGGGCACCATTGCAAGGCACCATGTTCTCTCTTCACGGGGCTCTCAGGGGTGAGAACCTTGTCCATTATTGGACGTACGACGGCGACGCCACTAGCGTCGTGCCCTCATTGGAGGCGCCGCGTCTGAGAGGGTTAGGCAGTGGTGGTGGTTGGCCGGTGGTGTTGCCCGCATGCGGCGGCTGAGGAGGTGTGCTTGGTCCATGTTGGCAGGAAGGTGCAGAGGATCCATGGGTGCTCGAGGTCTTGCAGTCATGCATATGGTGCTGTGCTGACTCCAGTGGCGGTTGGGCGGAGGCGGCGCCCTCTTAGCGGTTTCAGATACCTGAGTCCTTGACAGAGGAGTACGAGACGATGGATGAGACGAGGCCCCCACGCAGAGTGGTCAGGATCAGCGATTTTCATCGGCGCCGCGATGGGAGTTCGACGATCCTATGTGTGACCGGAGGGTGATACTCCCATGGTGGAGGAGCTCGAGGGGCCGCTCTGGCTTACAGCAGGCTGCGACATTTGGTGTGGCACAGCGTTGGCGACTACGGTGCAACGTGCAGTATCTTCTTTCGGCTCCTCTCCCAGTCTATGGTGGTGTAATGTAATGTTGGGTGCGTTGTTTGTGTCATGGGGTGTTCGCATCAGCGCGTTATGTATATTTGCTCTTCTTCTTCTATGAATTGGTAGTGCTCCTCCCGTTTACTTAAAAAAGAAGTTTGACACCTTTGCCGTTCCAAGTTCCAATGGGCCAATATCATTTGTTATGATTCCACGTGTGAGTACCTACTGGAGACCAAGCTTTGATTGAAACAAGCTAAGTGGGGTTATCCTGGCGCTTGTTCTCTACTGATGAACGGCTTGAAGTGCAACCTCCGGCACTACGGAAAATCGGGTCTTTAGACCTAAAAATACTCGGCAAAGGCCACTCGGTATATCGAGTGACAGCAAAGCTCTATTTATCGAGTATTTTTTATCGGGCACTCGGTAAAGACATCGCCAATTGCCAAGATCAACACTTAGCAAATATTTTCTCAATAAATAAAAAAACCAGCCTTGCCGACACTCGGCAAACACGTTCTCAAAAAATAAAAAAATAGGATGTGGGACCAGGATCTCTAGGGCCACTTATCCAGAGGATTAAACTACTCGACAGAGAGTGTTCAATCCGACTACTCAAACCAGTCGGCTATGGTACAAGACGGCGTAGTTGATTGATGCAACTAGTCGTGTACAGATAGGAGACTCCCCAAAGTACTCTGTTGTAGCTCTCCATGTAGTATACGACTAGGACTGTACAAACTGACCTGTAACCAAGCCTCCTGGACTATATAAGGTGGGGCAGGGACCCCCTCAAAACATAACATCACACGAGCAATACAATCAACCACACAGGACGTAGGGTATTACACGATTCGCGGCCTGAACCTATCTAATTCTTTGTGTCGCTCGTGTACTGTTGCTCCTAAGAACTCGACGAGACCCACGAATCTACTCTCTGGGGTGTACCCCCAGGCAGACGTGCTCGACATAATTCGTCGACACATGGCGCCCACCGTGGGTCTCGCTCGGCGAAGCTCGACATTAGGCGTGATGGGATCGACTTTCAGAGCAAGCGGCATCGAGGAGGG
>OAMR01000136.1:544746-562789 GCA_900205405.1 Echinochloa crus-galli
CCGCCACTGCGCCGCGCCGCGCCGGCCGCCGGCCGCTCGCCGCCGACGAGCTGAGGTGAGAGGGAGAGAGATAGCAGAGAAAGAGATGGGGGAGAGAGAGAGGTGGGGTTTTTTATTTGGATGGGGGAGGTGGATCGGGGTGAAAATTTTTGGGCCAATAGGAAGCCACCATTTTGGATGGAAGGATTGCTGACGTGCAAGTTGTGTTTTCTTTATGAGTGTGTAACAAAACATTGGATGGTTAAACAATTTTAAATGAAAAAGTTGTATACTACAAACTTTTATATCTTTTCGAGACCTACAACTTTGATATGTAACATGTTTACATCCGAGATCATTTTAAAACTTTTAAAAATAAAAATTTCAAATTAGATACATTATAAGAATATTTAATGTATTTAACAATTTTAAATTAAAATATAGTAAACTATAAATTTTTACATCTCTTCGAGACCTACAAGTTTGATATAGAACTTATTAACATTCGAGGTCATCTAAAAAGTTTGAAATTTTAAATTTCAAATTAGATAATTTATAATAAAATTTTGGGTTATTAAATCATTTCAAATACAAAAGTTGTCAACTACAAAGTTTTATATTTCATCGAGATGTACGACTTTCATATCAAGAGTTTTTTCATATGAGGTCATATAAAAAAGTTTGTATTCAAAAAATACATTTGCTAAGCCTCTCATATACTGTCACACATGTGAGTTGTTTCGATTTTGTAAATATCGTTATGAAACAATGTGTGAAATGTTATCAACTTTTTATCACAACCTATATATGTGATATAATCACTTCATGATAAATTCCATGATTTTTAGACTTAATTTACTTTTTCAGAATTTAAAAATTATTTGGACTCGTATCTTTGCCGAGTGTCAAAGAAAATACACTGAAAAAGACCTCTTTACCGAGTGTCAAAGAAAATACACGGACAAAGACCTCTTTGCCGAGTGTCAAAAAAATACACTCGGCAAAGACAACCAACATGCCTATAATTTTTCTACTCATTTTAATTTTATTATTTGAATCATTTATTGTACAAAAATAAAAAATTAATTCTTTACCGAGTGTATTATTTTGACACTCGACAAACAACATGCATATAATTTTTCTACTTCTTATATTTTATTATTTGAATCATTTACGGTTTAAAAACAAAAAAAAACTTAATTATTTGCCGAGTGTCAATTATAATACACCGAGTGTATTACTTTGACACTCGGCAAACAACATGCATATAATTTTTCTACTCCTTATATTTTATTATTTGAATCACTTACGGTTCAAAAACAGAAAAACTTAATTCTTTAACGAGTGTCAATTATAATACATTCAGCAAAGAGCTTCTTTGTCGGGTGTATTATTTTGACACTTGACAAATAAGTTTTTTGCCGAGTATTTTTGTTTGCCGAGTGTCAAGAAAAATACACTCGGCAAAGAATTTGTTTGTCGAGTGTCAAAATATACACTCGACAAAGAGCTAGGCACTCAGTATATACCGGGTTTCCGACATTGCTGTGCACCCGTGCTAGGTGCTAGCCTCGCAGTCGTTAGTTGCGACGTCGGTCTGTAATCAAATTGGGTCCTAGGGAGAGGCATGGCACCAGCCTCCCTACAAGTCACGAGTGTGACAATTCAACTGAGAGAGAGAGAGACGGGTTTCTAGTAGGCGTGCACTGGATCAGCCTTCCTATATATACGACTTAATTTTTTTAGATAATGATATATAGGACTTAATATGGCCGCAATTCCCTTAGCTTAAGCCCTAAAAGTCTAAAACCTACATATCTTCCGGTGTCGGATATTCGTGTGGTCCGGCCACACGATCTCCTTCTTCCCAGCGCGCGTTTGCTCCCGCACGCTGGCGCGAAAATATGGTCGCCCGGTGGAGAGGTGGGAGCCAGGTGGGTGTGGCTCGGCAGCAAAGGCCACATGTAGCGGTTGAAGGGGTGGCTTTAGAGTATTTTGTTTCTGGACTGTGGGTTGGTTAGGGGCTTCAATGGCTACAGGTCTTATAGGATAAGATGGGTGAAATCTGTTCATCTGAGTTCAAGTTCTCGACTCCACACTTGTGTTTCTATTTTCCATGTCAATCTTAAGGTATATCGGCGTAGTCTTTTAGAGGTGTACAAAGGTTATGTTCCGTAAAAAAGACCTTTTTTTCACGAACGTGCCTTAGCACGCATTTCATTAAGAAGAAAGCATTTTACAAACAGTACTTGTCACAGGCCAAATAGGAGTTGACCAACACAAGCGCACAAAGGACTAAAAAGAAAAGAAAAAACTGAAAAACGACCAAGAAACAAATGGGCAGCAGAACTACCAGAAAACAAGCAACCACAGCTCCAGCACCCCAAACCCAACCACTTAGACACAGCCACTCTCCTGAACCTGCAAACAGAAACCTCGTCACGAGCGCAGGAGGACCAACGGTGGCAAAGCATCCACCAAGCAGCACGACCACGGCGGCAAAGCATCCGCCCAAAGCCGAACAAGCACAACAATGGTGGCAAAGCATCCACCCAACCGAAACGACCACGACGGCAAAGCATCCGCCAGAGCAATAGGACGACCGATACGACCATGATGGCAAAGCATCCGCCAAAGCAACAGCGGCAAAGTATCCGCTAGACGGCGATGATGACGACCAAGGCAACCCGAACGAGGTGGACGATAGAAGCAAAATCAGGCGCAAGAGCAGAACCGCCAAGAGGACGACCAGCGATCCCCGCTAGGGTGGTAGAACTTCAAGGACAACGCCTCAAGGGAGGAGGCGATGCCAAAGGCGCCGTCGTTGTCCGACCAAACATGGTCAGGGCTTTCACCCGAAAGTTCACCGAAGATGGAGAGGAAGGAGGAGGGGAAGCATGATGTCTTCAGCAAAGAAACGACGCCTACAGGCGTCGCTATCATTGGGCTTTCGCCAAGGCCCCTCTACCAACCACAAACCCACCCCAACGCGAGCAGCAGCAGCAGCACGCCCACAACCCCGGCACAGATCGACGGCGGGGCACCATTGAGAAGCCGAACGCAGAGGGCCGAACTGAAGCCGACTCGGGCCCCTCGCCCCCACCCGCGCAGAAGATGGCTGGCGGCGCAGGACCGCCCCCAGGTGGCCGGCGGCGCGGGGCGAGCTGGCAAAAGCTCGGTGCAGGCCGCCGCAGAAGGCGACCACTGGCGTGGGGGGACCGACGCCCATGCCGACGATGAGGGGCGAGCCGGAGACGAGCCGGCGACAAGCCGACGGCGCGGATCCCAAGCAATGGCCGGTGGCGGCGTGGGGAGACCGGCGAAAGGCCGGCGACGCAAATCCGGCGGCGGGGACGACGGATCTGGTGGAGGGGACGGCGGATCCGGCAGCAGGGCGGCAGCCGCGGCACCGGGGCGGGCGGCGCCGTGACTTGGGGCGGAGACTGGGAGAGTAGGAATGGAGGGAGAGGAGAAGAAGAGAAGAGAGGAGGGGGTGGCCACGCGCCGGAGCGGCGGCGGCGGCCGGCGGTGCCCCACAGGTGGCCCTTGGCGGCGGCGCGGTGGCGCCCCTCGTGTCGCCTGGGAGGGGCAACGCTTGAGGTTTATTTTCTGTTCAATGTTTTTTTGCCACTGGATAGATCTTAAAAAAGGACCTTTATTTACGGCAGGAATAGGATCATGTGAGAAATAGAATTATGTGACAAAAAATGTGTAATTGTCCAAATATAGCAACGTTAACGTGTCCCTCGACATCGAGCCACATATGGGTATGTCCACCCAAGTGCATTTTAAAAGCTATATATTTCCTATAACAAAGACAAACTTCACAAAATATATCATACCTAAATGGTACACGTGTAAATTAAAACCCACAAAATGTATGGCTGGTCACGCCCAAAACTCACAAGATCAAACTAGCTGATGCGAAAACTATCTATGGCTGGTCACACCCCTCCTAACACTACCGGATTCCGCATATTTGCGGCACACGGCAAAGTTATTGTCGTGTGTCATACACAGGACAAAAGCAGCTTTGCCGGGAACTTTTTGTCGGGCACATGATAAAGTCCCTAGCACACGACATATAGAGGATTTTCGGTAGTGTAATTATTCTTAGTCTTCACGATAATCTCGGTCTCTTGAACCAACTCTGTACTTGGGCTAGTAAAGACGGGTCGTCGCTCATTATGCCGACGTACTCGTTGCTTACGGCCACCTCCTTGAAATTTTCTCCAACCGCGAGGAAATCAAGGCACTTAGACTTGAGCTTAAGGCATGTGCCCGTTGTGCGCTGTTCAGCAAACACCAAGTTCGACAACACCGTGGATACCGAAACACCGGCACACAGCACCTCCTCGCACATCTCCTTGAGGGTGTCCAACCCGTACCTGTCGGCAGCTACATACAGGTCCTGGAACTCCGTGTTCCGGGGAAGCATTGTCCATGTCGGGCGCAGCCGCGGGCAGCAGGCCATGGTACATGTACTCGAGCATGGACTTGAAGGTTGGCGCCCTCATGTCCTCGATGGTGATGGAGCTCGCCGTGCTCTCGGCCATCTGCCCGAAGAGCTCCGCCTTGAAGACCGGCGACCGAGCGGCACGAGGCGGTGCGCCCGGAAAGTCTCCCCTTCCACCTGGAAGGAGACGTCGGCGAGGTCCGGGATCAGGTAGATGTCCTGGTCCAGTCTTGAAGGGGTCGGCAGCTGCAGCGGCGGCCAGCCCCTGGACACGGACACCATGCAGACGGCGGTGAAGTGGCCGTCCAGGACGCAGTTGGCCTCGACTTCGGCCGTCTTGGCGATCACCGAGACGCTGCCCTCGCAGTCTCCGGTGGGCGGGACGGGCTCTTGGTCGAACACGACGCGAGCGATCGGCAGGCCGGACCTGGACGGCAGATCGATGAGCCCCGTCACGACCCTGTGCCGCCTCTGCTGCCTGTGCGTGCGGGTGATCACCACGGATATCTTCATCAAGGCCTTGGAGTCCCATGCCGGCCAGTACTTGGCGGTGCACCTGAAACCGGCGGCGGCAGGGAGGGGGACGTCAGCCTCGATGCACTGGTCCATGGGGAGATGCCTAGTGGCAGAGTAGTTCACCCTGAGGTTGAAGGTCTTGGCCTGCCGGGCGGTGAAGACGACGACATTGCATGCTGCTTTCTGTTCGGCCATGATCGAGGCCGGCCTGCTTCGGCGAGATTCGGCAGGGAATCGGGAGGCTTCACGAGACAAGAATTGAAGGGGAGGGTAGGGAACAGGAGGATCGGAGTCACACAGCCTTTTTAATTGATGCTGCGTGCATGCAAGGAAATTCAGCTGCATTCAGAAATCAGAAAAGGACATGATCTCTCTTTCTTTGTAGATACTCTCTTTTAATATTTAATTTATTATAGAAGTAAATCGTAGGAGACCGAGAGACTGGCTGCACGGCCTATCTCCGGAAAGAGCAAAAGCTTATATATTTTACTAGTATATAAGAAAGAAGGCACGTGTAAGATACACGTTTAACAGAAAATAAGATTGTATAACAGAGCCGTACAAATTGCTTTTAACTTACAAACTCCCTATAGCTTTAATCATATATTCAGTACATGGCTTGTAGGGATGGGAAAGAAATTAAAAGGTCATTTGTGGGTTGGAGCTTCTGCCCTGTGTTGGGCACCGTGGCTCAGTAGGAATGATTTAGTTTTTGATAAATCTCCCATGAAAACTTACTTGCAGGTACTATTCAGAGGAACTTATTGGCTCCGGTTTTGGGCTCACCTACAGCGGCTTGAGCAGGACAGACAAGCAATAACGGAGGCATGCCAATCGTTGGAGGCGTTGGCAATGCGGATCTTCGCGCACCATGGATGGAGATTTAGCAATAGAATTGCAGGCTAATATTCCTCAAACTTTATGGTGTGTTTACTTTTGTGCTTGAGTGATTGAGCAGACGGAAGTGCTGCCCTTTTGTAAACTTTGGCCGTAGCCCCTTGGGTCAAGGCTGGATTAACTTCCATTATCTAAAAAAATTTACTTCTGCTCTTAATAATCTCAATCAAGTACCACTTTCTTAGCTGAAAGGAATCCTATTTAAAAAAGTTTAGCATCATTGTTAGTTTATATTTATTACAATCTTGCTAATCTATACTATAAAGAGAATTAGATTTGAAAATACTGGCATGCCAATCGTTGGAGGCGTTGGCAATGCGGATCTTCGCGCACCATGGATGGAGATTTAGCAATAGAATTGCAGGCTAATATTCCTCAAACTTTATGGTGTGTTTACTTTTGTGCTTGAGTGATTGAGCAGACGGAAGTGCTGCCCTTTGTAAACTTTGGCCGTAGCCCTTGGGTCAAGGCTGGATTAACTTCCATTATCTTAAAAAAATAACAGATAGTTGGTGACAGAGCTGTTGATTACGAACAAGGGAGATCGAGGATTTGATGGAAAAAAAAACCTTATGGGATCGCTAGAAGAGGTAGTAATGACTATAATTGTCGCGGTCGAAAAACACAGCAAGCGCGTGTGGATGTCATCCACAAAAGGCAAGTAAAATCAGTCATTTAAATGGTAGAATCTATATAGACACCCGCACGTACATTTATGCTAGTTTTATAAAAATAATCTAGATTATAAATTATAAAGATCTAAAATTTTCGATAGTCAACGACCCACAAATTATTAAAAACAGTACCCTCCTACCACCCCATCATCATGCTCTATTTTCATCAAACCACGCTTGACGAAACAGTCTGTGAAAAAAACACACGCTTGTGTGGAATCGTCGAGTTCCTAACCACTACGGTCTCCAGCCAACGTATCTGTTATACAATCTTACTTTCTTTTAAACGTGCATGTCGCACATACATTCTGCTAGTCTTCTATACTATAATGATTCAAAACTTTCGAGGTCAACAGGCCACAAATCATTGAAACATTACCCTCCTGTCTGGAAGAGTTTGACTAAACAGCCGTGGAAGAAAAACACGTGCTTACCTAGAATAGTCAAGTCGTAACCAATACGGTCTCCGACCAATTATACGTTCTTGCTAGTACAAAGTAAAGAAAATCTATCTCTATCTATGGAAGCTACATTCGAAATCCTGCCAATGGAAACTAAGTAAATGCTAAAATAAATCCATATTTATAATAAGAAAAAATCCAGCCTATAAATCTAGCGTGAAGGATGTCTTTCGTTGGCCCAATCCAAGTGATCTTTATTTTTTTTTTCTTTTTTCTTTAAGGGAAATTTTTATTAATCTTAGACAGATACATCAAGATGATAGAAATGTGTTAAGACTATTCCCGACCTCTGCATAACTAGGATGCACACAGCCAAAAAGGAAAAAAAAGATATGGCAACATATATCTAGACAAAAAACAACAAACGACTTAATCTTCTATTACTTACACCATCCTATCAAACAAACACCTGGCTACGAACAAGCTCTCTAAAAGCAACGTTTTCAACAAGAAAAATGGCACACGCACCATCGTTGCCATGGTCCAACCAGTGAAGCGGTTTTCACAACGATTTTTGTGCCCCAAACAATGAGTTCAACAAGATTATTGCTAGATACAACCAATTATTTCAGACGAGATTTCTCTCCGGAGCCAAGGATCAATACCCAAAGCGTGGTTCCATGGTGTTACCTCCTCCTTTTTGAGCTAATAATACTACCATGTTACCCTACCTTAGCCAACTACGATCGGCCGCAATCTCTCGTAATCCCACGGATACTATGTTACGAAGTGACCAATAGACATACGCACAAAGTCCATAGGATCCGCTTCGGAGCACGCGATGCCGTAAGTCGACGCCAAGATAACTTGATATTTGGGATCGTATGGAAAGTGATCTTTTTACTACCCACCAATCCATGTGATCCTTCTCTACCAATCTCAACAAGCACTGCACGCATCCCTCTCCCTAAAATAGTATCGATTGCATCTTCTCTATACCAAAACTGCAGACGACGGGAGCACATAAAACTCGATTGAGCATTCGTGGGCAAGGAGCACGCAGCAGCATGCGTAAACCAAGAACAGTCCTAGCGATCTGGAGCAATCACAACACGAAGGTAAATTAGATTGGCCACCTCACACCTGAGACATCTCTAGCCGGCAGCATATCTCTTCTTCTACTCACTCTTTTTACTTTTACTAGCAGACGCGGCACGTGCGCACGCACGTGTGTATATAGAGCTTTAGCTATTCTCAAATTTAGAGGCACATTATTTTTCGAGTTAGTTGGTCTTTATTTATATGGAGAAAAACTTTTCAATCTTTTGTCTATTAGCAATATGGGATAATTGTGTGCACGTGGGGAGTTAGGGGCCCACCTGGCCGGAGGTGTGTACGCGCGGGACGTTGGGTGAAAAAAGTTTTGCGGAGAATGAACTAAAAGCGCCTGGAACATCAAGTTTTTTCCACCTTTCCCACGTCCCCCACCCTAAAAAAATCTGACAGGTGGGGCCTCTGTGAGAGGGTGGGGGTGGATTTTCTGGTAGAAAACGTTTTCAATTCTCTAGGATCCTTTTAGTATAAACTTTTATAAGACGTGCATGTATATCAAGATTTAAACTTTACAAATTTTGACCAATAATTTAAGTAATAGAATTTAACCTTATAGTGTAAAAGAATTGTTAGATTTGTAATAAAAAAGTATTTTCTAATGATTATAAACTTTATAATCATAAATAATATAAGATAAGGGCCTTGTTTAGATGCCAAATTGGGAGGCCAAATTTGGAAGGTAGAATGTCACTTCGTAATCATTACGTCACTGTAGCATTTCGGTCGTATGTGCGAAAAAATTGTTACAACAAAACTGTGCAATTAGTTTTTGATTTCATTTACATTTAGTACTCCATGCATGTTATGACATTTTGATGTGACGGGGAATCTTCTTTTTGTATAGTGAATTTGTGAGTTGCTTTTTGGAACTAAACAGGGCCAAGATAAATGAATGATCAAAATATAATTTAGAAGACTGTGCCAAGTCAAGTCGTGACATATAAAAAGCAAAAAGAGGGAGTTGGTAGTAAGACATATCGTGTTGCAGAAGCCTCAATTAGAATGTTTGATCTATTGTTTTTTAGTGAAGATTAGGTGGGCAACCCAGTGGACGTTGAGGTCCTGGGACTAAGAGAAGGCGGCAAGAATAATGGCGGACTCAACTATCGGGCCGGCGTGCACAAAACATTATACCAGTGCACTTTGGATCAACGTGGATGAGTCGCTTTTTTGTAGCAGTGCAAGCAACTAAACTAGAACTTGTATTGCATTTAATAATCAAACTAACTACATGCCAGAACTCACTATATCTTGGGCCACTAATTAATCTTAGTCTTCACGATAACCGTGGTCTCTTGAACCAGTTCTGCACTTGGGCTAGTAAAGACGGTGCGTCCTTCATCATGTCAACGTACTCGTTGGTCACGGCCACCTCCTTGAAATTCTCTCCAACCGCGAGGAAATCAAGGCACCTGGACTTGAGCTTCACGCACGCGCGCTCGTCGGCGAACACCAAGTTGGACAGCACCGTGGACACCGAGACGCTGGCGCACAGCACCTCCTCGCACATCTCTTTCAGGGTGTCCAGCCCGTACCTGTCGGCAGCCGCGTACAGGTGCTGGAACTCCATCTTCACGGCGGCGTCGTCCATCTCGGGAGCCGCCGCCGGCAGCGCGCCATGGTACATGTAGTCGAGCATGGACCTGAAGGTGGGCGCCCGCATCTCTTTGATGGTAATGGAGCTCGCCTGGCTTTCGGCCAGCTGCCCAAAGAGCTCCGCCTTGAAGACCGGCGACTGCGCCGCGAGCACGAGGCGGTGCGCGGCGAAGGTCTCCCCTTGGACCTCGAAGGAGACGTCGGCGAGGTCCGTGGCCACGGCGATGCCGCGCCCCAGCGCGGCCGGAGTCGGCAGCGGTAGCGGCGGCCAGGTCCTCGAGACGGCGACGGTGCAGAGCGCGGTGAAGTGGCCGTCCACGACGCAGTACCTCTCGACGTCGGCCCTCCACACGAGCACGGAGACGCCGCCCTCGCAGTCGCCGCCGGCGGGGACGGTCTCCCGTGCCCTGGACATGAACCTGGGGGGCACCGGCAGGCCGGCCTTGCCCGGGAGGTCGATGTGCGCCGCCAGGACCCTGTGCCGCTGGCGGTGGGTGCGGGTGACCACGACGGAGATCTTGGTCCGGCCCTTGAGCTCCCAGTTGGGCCAGTACTTTGCGGTGCACCTGAAGCCGCCGCCGGAGGGGAAGGGGACGTCGGCCTCGATACATGCGTCGCCGGGGAGATCCTTGGTGGCCGAGTGATGTAGCCTGAGATTGAAGGACCTGGCGTCCCCGGAATCGAACACGCTGCAGGCTAGATCTGCCATGATCTCTTTTCTTCCGCGATCCAACAGGCCCTTCTAATGCTGCATGCTCCGTTGAGATTATCGGCGACTTTAGCTTACGTGTAGAGATTTGACGAGAACACGGAAAAGATCTCTCTTGGTTCACGTAGAAGACCAAGACGTACACCGATGACAACTTTCCCTTGTTTCTAAAAGAATTCTCAGAGTTTGGAGTCGGATTGTGACTCCGTGTTCTTGTCCATTATCGAGCTCTCATCTATACTACAAAGAGAATGAGATTTGAGAATGTTTCTCACCAAGATTAGGCCCACCCACCACTTCCACCCACCTCATAGATGGACCCACCTGCCAACAATTAGGACGATGAAAGACGATAAAAAGGAAGAGGGAGGGACATTCCCAAGTGTTTTTCTCCTAAAACCTCGAAACTTTTTTCACCAACACATCCCGCGCGTACCCACGTACCCGCCGGTCCCACATCTCACGCAGCCTCCCTACCTATCCATACCCATCCACGCAGCACCAAAACCCTAAATCTTTGCGGCGCGCGACGACGACGACAAGAACGTGACGCTGGCGGGCAGGGCCGAGAGCCTCCTGCTCTGCCTCAAGCACCGGTTCCCCGGCTTGTCGCAGACCACCCTGGACACGAGCAAGATCCAGTTTAATAAGGTAACCAATCAAAATCGATCAAGATCCTCCGCGCCGTCGCGCTCCAGGAGAAGCCCGGCCTCGTCATCCTCGGCAAGCAGGTATCAGCTCGAGCTATCTTGACTTGCGCACTGCTAATTTGATTTGAGGACTGAAGATTAGGGTCTTCCATCTGTGTGGGTTGGGGAAAGATACGGTTTCTTGATGTGCATATTTGTGTTTCTCTATGTGTCCACTGTTGTTAGCACATACTGGATTAGTTTCTGTTAGAAATCATAATTAATATGTAGTTTCCCTAATATTGGAGAGTCTTCCATCTGTCGGCTATGTTCTGGTTGAATCTCTGGGTTTACTGATTCAGTTATGGAATGGAGCTCCTTCAGTTTCGGGATGGCAGTCTGAAGAAACACCTTAAGAGTTTAGTGTTCATTAGCTTTGTCCCAAAAATTTAGTTGGTTCAATTGAGACCTGAACAGTAACCTTTTGGAAACAATATAAAGGGAAGCATGTAATTTTGGGAAGAAATTATCTAATATAAATCCGAGTTTTGTTCGGTAACAAACCGTATTGGGTTCAACGGAATCCATCAAACAGATATTGTCTTATTTGATCTAATACCAAGTAGTCTCTGTCTGTTCATGATTCAGCATTGCCCAACACCTGATGAGATTATGATTCATTACGTTTCAATATATTTTAAGGAAAAAGAATCTGACTAATGGCCTGTATGTTCTAACTAGAGAAAAGATTGCATGCTACCTGACTAACACCTGTAGGCCTGTATGTTCTAACTATTATGTCCAATTCCTACCTGTTTGTCATATTATATTGCTCTGTTTTCTTACTTTTCCATCCTTAATATATCCTAATGATGCAGCCCCAGGTCTGCTCAGCCTAGCCAAAGTTCCAAGCATCAGGTAAGCTCATTTTCAGTATGTCTTCTTTTGAAAAGTACGCTGAAAAAGGCCTCCATTCAACATTCATTCCTTGTTCATGCGGGGATTATGGTGGCAGGGAGTGTTTCCTGGACTGGAAACAAAGGACTGCCTCCTATTCGTGATCTGCTCCACACCTGCCTCCTATTCCTTGTTTCTTACTGGAGAGAGCTATGCAGGTAGGCGACCTTTACTTTCTCCCTGAGGGTAGGAAAATCATGGTGCATGTTCTCTTTTACAAGTTAAGGCATTATAAGTACAATTGTTTTATCAGTTTTGGTTAATGGGTTTGATAAAAAACAATGCAGGGCATTACATACCACAACTTACCGACATACTCCTTACCCATAATGAGAAATCAAATGGTTTCAAGTTCAATATCAAGGGTGTTGCCGTAAGTACTCAAGCATATGCATATCTTCATAAATATTCTTTTATTTTATACTATATGAAATATTGCAAAATATGATTTGCAATTGGAAAACATAAAATTCAGATTGTCTCTATTGTTTTTCTTTTATTAATGATCTGGTAAATATTGATTGTTCAATTGGCAATTTAGGCTCAATTATAAATTTGAATATATCCTTTTAGTAATTTTAGTCTTTTTCCATTTTCTTCATTTTGTTTCATTTGAGATAACGTGGACTCCAAATGTGTTTAGTATCTCAAATTTGTGTGACCTTGCAGTTGCAGTTGCTTGACACATTGTTTATGACATCCAGAGTACAGTAGCTTACAAAAGCCACATATTGGATCAATTTTCCATTTCTCCGTTTACAATAGTTATGCTTGAAATATTTTTAGTCTGTATTCATATGGATACTTGCATTTCATCAAAACCTCTTTTGTTCTCAACTTATGACAAAAATAGCCAAGATTAGAAACAGATCACCTATTCTATGCAATTACATACATTTCGTCAAAGTCTGTTTTATTCTGAATTTATGGACAAAAATGGGCAGCCAAGACTATAAATAGTCACCTCTTGTAGGAAAGTGCTTAAATGTTATATGTATTACCGAAATATTCGAATATACAGTGCCTAACTAAATCCAGTAGATTTTCCATCTTATCATTCTGAATAAAAGCTGAGCATGATTTTCCTGCTAAATTTTATTAAGCACCTGCATTGGATGGCCAAGAGGCCAATGTGGCCACTGAAATGCTCATATGTCTAGGTTATGTACAAATCACTTGCTGTAGATATTAGGACTAGGGATATGCGCAGACACAATGCTAGGGAATGAGATGCAGAGTCATATCTGGTGGACAATGAAAGCGTGTTATAACCGTAAACAGTAATTTATAATAATTTCAGCTCAAGAACAGTGGCTTTGCTGGAGAGCTTTTGTATTCTAAATGATATCATTTGGATGTTTCCTGTAGGTGAGATGCCGATTGGTTCAGCCAGTGCATTTTTTATGGACGAGATCTGGACTGAGCTTGCTACTACACTTGCAATGTAAGTGGGGGTATTCAATCTAAACAGTGTTAATTTCCTAAACTGCTAAAAAAATGCTATGGATTTGAAAAGGATAAGGCCGTAAACCTATAATCTTCTTATTTCTAGATTCTACAAGAAATGGTGTCATTGGACACAATTCACATACACTGTTTATTTCAGTGTATGTTCTAGAAATGCATATTCTTGTGCTTTTAACTTGTTTTTTTTACCAATTCAGGACGAATCTACATAACCTCGTGTTCAAATTTGCTTTGCCTTGTGTTCAAATTTTCTAGGGATCAGATACTTCCAGTACACTTTGTTTTGATTTAGTCCACATTCTAATTTATGGATGAATGGTTTGCTGGTGGGGATTCAAGTGAGGTGTGTATCGGTTATTAGTATAGGAATGTGAGGTTTCCTCTGCTAACATAGTTGACTGTTAATAACCTTGGGAATTAGAATCATCTAATAGCATTCGGCCTCAGAGTTGTTCTGCTTTTTGTTCCCATGTCTTAGATTCTTTTTCTTGATCCAAATCTGTTCGAGTCCTGTGACACATGCAATCTTTGAGTCATGATAAATTTTCTGTTGTCTATTCTCTATGATAGTTGCTTTGTGTGTTCAGAATGTATGAATGGTGAAATTGCCATCCGAAAACATACAAATTGCCACGTACCCATCACTGTGTGTTGGAGTTTGAGCAAGCACAGCACGCCGGACTGCTGCCTGGCCACGGCCGGCTGCAGCCTGGCCACGGCCGGCTGCTGCCTGGCCACGGCCGGCAGCAGCCATCACACGGCCGGCTGATGCCTGGCCACGGCCGGCTGCAGCCAGCCCACGGCCGGCTGATGCCTGGGTGTGGCTGTTAGCCAGTACATTTGTTTTGTCATGCTAAAGTCAATGATTTTTTATAGATAGATTTATATTTTTTCATGCTAAAGTAAATCTGGTTTAGTAGATGCGAGTCAAAATCTTCATGATCTGTGTGCCTGGCCCCGGCCGGCTGCTGCCTTGCCCCGGCCGGCTGCTGCCTGGCCCCGGCCGGCTGATGCTTGGCCACGGCCGGCTGCTGCCTTGCCCCGGCCGGCTGATGCCATCCCGCGGCCGGCTGCTGCCTGGCCCCGGCCGGCTGCTGCCTTGCCCCGGCCGGCTGATGCCATCCCGCGGCCGGCTGCTGCCTGGCCCCGGCCGGCTGCAGCCATCCCGCGGCCGGCTGCAGCCATCCTAGGCGTAGTGGCAAGGTAGAAGACGGTTTGGACAGAGTAATAATACCGTCTGCATCTGTACACCATAGTTGTTGTTCAACAGTGGTAATGGGATCGTGGAGCCAGATATTGGATTCAAGAGATTAATGTTGCAATTGCCATCGGATGTAACTAGCCAGTCGTGCTTGCCACCTACCCAGCACATGTTTCTCAATCCTTGCTTCGTGCAGCAAGATGACTTGACTGGTGATGAAATAACATGGATACCGAACTTGCCTGAAGTTATGTCGTCCACTGTCTGGCTTTCATCTTCAGCTGGCTGAGATGTGATCAGTGTAGGGTTGCCAGATTTCAGAACAGGAGGATTTAGCTGCCGACAAAGACCACTCCATGCCTTGCAGGTCGATGAAACGTTGAGTATGTCAAACACATCGAGGTACGGAACGATTTTGCTGAATGGATCCTGCGTTAGTCCACTCCACTTATCCAGCTTTTTGGAATAAGACATGCTGCCTGATGAAATATGTGACCTCTTCCTATGGTTCGCCGCCTTCAGAAGATTTTTTGGTGCTTGCTGGTCAATTTGTGGGATTGGGCAGAGATTGGGTGATCACAGCGGACGGATTGATTGATATTAAAGATATTGATCCATACTCTCCATAAGTAATTGATGGCAGCCGAACATGGAAGGGATGATTACCTATGGCATCTACGGATTTCCCCGGTGAGCTGAACTTGCAATATTTTGTACAGCTACCAATAATCTTATGGAAAGGTATTGGGTGGCGGCTTTATAATCTTGTATTTCCTTTATAAGATAAACAAGATAAAACTACAGGATGCCCAAGAGTGCCTAAATCTTAGGAAAAAGGAAACATATATTGGCTGCCGAGTTTTATTAACAATTGTCCATTTTTTGGGCAATTTGCGTGGCTAAAGTAATACATTGAACACATTTGTTAGGCTCAAGTAGCTTTGACTTAGCTAGAGACAGATTTTATTGTCTGTGTGGTATGGCTTATATTAGCCTGTTTGAGTGGTCAATTTAGAATTCTAATATTTGCTAATGCATGGGTGGATAGAACATGTTACTAATATTTCAGCTAATTTGTAATATGTGCCAGATCTAAAATGTTCTCCCCTTAGATTGTTTTCAGGTTTTATTGAAGGAAGAAACTAATTAGCCTGCAAGACGAAATCAATGAGCCGTTGCATTCCTCAACAAGCCAGGATGGTCACTAGAAGGCTTCTACCATTTTCCAACACTGTTGTTAAATGGCCAACAATTTTTAGTATATTTGGATAACTACATATCAGTGGGGTGTGGGGATGAACTTGTCGGGGATTCTTTTCAAGGTGTTACAATTATACATTTTCTTGTCACTATCAAGTATTATAGTGGCTGTTTAATGATACTATTTGTGGTATATTATTATCTTCTAATTAGGAAGAGTTTTTCGAGAGGTTCTTTTACCCGTAGCAACATATGGACATATACCTATATGTTTATATTTTCTTATCATATTATTTATATACGACCTTAGTTGAACATGAATGATATGTTCTATAGGCTCGTACAGCTGCATCCTTTACTTCAAAGGAGGTAAAGTCTGGTTGATGCAACATGACCCTTGGGCTAGAGCGTGATTAACGGCTCGGATGCATCATGTTCAGTGTACTCCGCCGGCCGGCTGTAGAGGATCGTTCCTAGCCGGTGGTCTGGGGTGGCTCAAGATTGTCTGACAGACAAAAAAATTGAAAATCGTATTATTTATATGTGTTTTGTTCTCTCCATTAGTGATGTTGATTAATATATTGATTGATTCCGCACATGATTTGTGTGCTGATGTCTTTTCCGGCTTAGTAGCTTAGCTTTCATGGCATATCTTAATTTATTGATTAATGATCTTTTAAGGCATGTGATCTCTTTTAAACATGTCCGTGCGAGTTTGTGATTCCAATTTGTAAATTTGCAAAAAGAGAACAGCGAACTAAGCTTACAGAACTATCACGTGTCTTACAAATTGAATATTTTGTTTAAATTACAATCAACTTTCTATTGAATTCAAGATGTTTTCATGTTCTTTTCAAAACACGTGCATACCAACTAGTCATATATAACGTGTATGATCGGGCTTCATAATCAGATTATCATCATAAATGTAATTGGCATATCTTGTTGGTTAAGACCTACTCCGTACTAGATTAATTGTCAACAAGGCACTGGCCACCTAAATGCATTGAGAAATTACACAATGGACTACCGGCAAAAAACAATTACTCAATGGAGATCATTATATTGCCACGAAAACCTTCACAAAGTGGGTGTGCGTACTTTTTGCATAAATAATACGTAGAGAGTAATTTTACGATGGTTGAAGAATAAATAAATGGCTCATGTCGCCCGATCCGACTGCTGCAAGTAGGAAAGGTACCGAACGATATCCAGATATCCAGGTGCATGCTAAATGGTGGGCCAGTCTCCACCAAAACAGTATGCAGCAGGTGCACGCCTCGAGTCGAAAGAGGCGACTCACTCCGGGTGGCATGAAGGGGACCTACGGGCGTGACCGTGCCGGTGGTTTGGTCTGGTCTTCAACACGCGCCGGTCAGCAGCAATAGCAATCTAGGTAGGCTCTTGCGGATCTTAGTAGAACGTCGTGGTGGATCCACCACGTTCAAAGGTTACTCAGCTAGCTTCCACTGGTGAGTTAGCTTTGAACATGTTGTACGTGCTGAAAGGTGCTGAAAGGTTACGCAGCTAGCTTCCACTGGTTAGTTCACTTTACTTTTGAACGTGGTTGTGGATGCTTGTAATACGTACGACTCCATTAACCAGGGTTTACTTCCTTGCTGTGAAAAGGAAAAGAGAATACGGCAGTAGACAAATATAGACAAAAGTGTGCCTTTTGTTCTAGAGGACAAGTGATAAAGCAGTACTCCACTTGTCTATCCTACTGCAACGAGAAAATCCTTCTATCACGATGGATGTGCAAGGTTGCAAGCATGTCACACTGATGGTGATGAACAAGTGGTGCCGCTGGGCAGGAACTGTTAGGTTGATCTCTCAGCCCACACGGCCCAAAGGCCCACGGCCTTGATCTGCGCCCTGATCGGTGGCGCCCAACCCAACCATTGGTTGGTGGGCCCCTGTCACCCTGCGCTATAAAAAGAGGTGGGGGCCGCGGGCTCGAGTCACGAGGTTGAACGTGAGCCGTCAGACCCGCCGCCGTTCCAGGCCAAAGCCGGTGGCGACCAGAGGGCCGGCGGGATCTACGACCGCGACCATCGACACCGGCACTGCGCGTCACTGCCTTGCGCAGATCGTCATCGACAGAACCTGAGATGGCTTCCTCCGCCGGAGGCGACGGTATAACCAACTCGTCGTTAATCATGTTCTTATTATGTTCATCATGTTTTTACTGTCAAGATTCAAGTTTTACCCATCTAGATCTGTGACTAGTGATCCGTTTATTCTAACA
>OAMR01000136.1:562901-574150 GCA_900205405.1 Echinochloa crus-galli
AATGCTCGAGTTCTGTATACATTAATCGTAAAATAAAGTTCTGGCCTCTGCAACAAGCCGTGTCATTAGCCATACTCTCACATCATGTAGTTTATGTGCGGTCGACATGCATGCCTAGCTAGAGATCAGGATTGGTTGAGTGTAAACAATCAGTTAGTTTGTTTAGGCTGGATATATCACAGCTTGCTTGCTACATACGCGCTTGCTTTGTCGATAACCTCGCTCTCACGTTTGCTCTTAATAATTGCAGTAAGCTGCAGTAAGTGATACTCTAAGACTCGCAGGAATATCTATTTGGCGCGCTAGCTGCATATATCCAGCTTGATGCAACGAACTGGATCATATGAGCTAGGCTAATCTATTCGCGCGTCATTATATTTAATTTCCTCCTCTAGCTAGCTAGTTGGCAGACTCGCTCTCAGCCATGTTGTCATTTTGAAAGAGGGAAATACCTGGCATCTTGTACTGGTAAGTACTAAATTTGAGCAAAGACTTTTCAGACAATGCGACGAAACAAGCAGTTGACATAGCTATAATAATTAATCCATCAACCTGTTGTTGTTGCTCTCTCATCTCTAGCTAGCTTGTGCAACATCTCTTGATGATCAGGAGTATACACAGTTCCATATGCTTCAGCTGTCGGAAGCTTACAGTATGCACAAGTGTGCACACGCCCTGACCTAGCATTTGTTACCAACATACTTGGCAGATATCAGAAAGATCCAGGCCTCGAGCACTGGAAATTAGTGAAGAAAGCTTTACGGTATGTGCAAGGCACAAAAGGCCTCATGTTAACATATAAAAGAACAGATTCCCTTGAGATTGAAGGGTATTCAGACTATTCGTAAATGAATCTCTGTATATAGATTATTCCACTTCTACTTGGTGGATTGACTCAGGAGCAACAATTCATGTTGCAAATTCTTTACAGGGATTCCGTTCGACGAGAACCACTCAAAGAAACGAAAGGCACATTAAAGTCGCGAACGGAGTCGAGGCAGAAGTGGAGGCGGTGGGAGACCTTCTCTCAGAGCTCGACACTGGATTTGATTTATTTCTTAGTGATGTTTTTTATGTGAGATCCGCGAGCCGCGCAAGAGCTCGCGCATCTGGCTCGGCACGTTCCCCACGGCGAAGTGTTAGGTTGATCTCTCAGCCCACACGGCCCAAAGGCCCACGGCCTTGATCTGCGCCCTGATCGGTGGCGCCCAACCCAACCATTGGTTGGTGGGCCCCTGTCACCCTGCGCTATAAAAAGAGGTGGGGGCCGCGGGCTCGAGTCACGAGGTTGAACGTGAGCCGTCAGACCCGCCGCCGTTCCAGGCCAAAGCCGGTGGCGACCAGAGGGCCGGCGGATCTACGACCGCGACCATCGGCACCGGCACTGCGCGTCGCTGCCTTGCGCAGACCGTCATCGACAGAACCTGAGATGGCTTCCTCCGCCGTAGGCGATGGTATAACCCTAGTCGTTCATCACGTTCTTGTTATGTTCATCATGTTTTACTGTCAAGATTCAAGTTTTACCCATCTAGATCTGTGACTAGTGATCCGTTTATTCTAACAATGGTATCAGTCGCCTTACTAGCGCATAGATCTAGATTTTTGGGATAGAAATCAGACGAAAATGGGTCCGAATCGGATCGAAAGACAAGCACACAGAAACGCGATCTCGATGGATCGAACAGAAACACCACCGCACCGCGGGGAACAGAAACGAAACCCTAACCCTAACTTACCTTGCGCGGTGTTCACCGGCGGGGCAAAGAGCACCACCACGGAGCCCATCGACGGCGGAGCGCGCACCCGTAGGTGCACGCGCGCGCCGGCGAGGGGGCCCGCGGCGGCGCAGCACTCTCCTCAGCGTCGTTTTCTTGGCCATGGGGCTACGGAACGAGAGAGGGGACGAGATAGAGGAGTCACCGCCGGCCATGGCTCACCGGCCATGGCGCGACGGCGGCGAGAGAGAGCGGCGCGGCGGCGAAAGGCCTCCGGCCGGATTGCGCTCAAGCGCGTGCTGCTGAAGCAACCACGGCTGCTGCGCGCAGGGAGAAGGAAATGAGTGCTAGGGTTACCAGCAGCCGGCCGGGCGGGTTTTTATTCCTCCGATCTACTCGCTTGGCCGTCGGATGTGTTGAACGGCTCAGATGACGGCGGGCAGGGGGAGCCGGCGCGGCGTTGGGCCACTTCGGCGGCCCGCCCGTTGGCTGCTGGGCTCAACGCAGAGCAGGCCGAGCGCTTGAGCGCGTGAGCGGCTGGGCCGCGCCGTGCGAGCGCCGGGCCGAGCTGGAGCATGTGGGCGCGAGCGCGAGCTGTGCTGCGTGCTGCTGCGAGCGCCAGCTGCGCGCTGCTGCAAGCGCGAGCTGCGTGCTGCTGGGCGCCTGCGAGTGCTGAGCGAGTGAGCAGGCCGAGCGTTTTGCTAATTCTGCACGGGCTGCTGCATCGCTGGGCTACGCGTGCGTGCACGAACAGAATTGGTTCGTTGGCCCGAGTTGGGGTCACGACTACACTGAGTATGAACAGTAGCGTTTTACATTTGTTTTTGATTGCTTTTCAGCATATTTATATATAGAATTGAATAGAATTTTTTGCCTCTGTTTAAATTTGAACCAAAGGGATAATTTTACAGAGGGCAAATAGAGTATTTTGCTACTATTCATATGTATTTACTTATATGTTTCCGCTGCATAGATGATTATTTTGACTTGTACTTAAATTTGAACCAAAGGGATAATTTAATTTCAAGTCACAGATAAAATTTCAGATTTATTGTGATATTGTTATTTTCTGACCAAAGTGTTGATAGTAACAATATTGCAATTTTATAGATGTTTATCAATGCATTATTACTATTTCTGCCCAAAGGTGTTGAAGTTTTAATGTAAAAGGCACTGTATCCTTTTTTGTTATATATTGTTCTCGCTTGATATGATTTATTTTCAGCTGCGAGTGCCATGATGGTCTCCATCAAGGACATTCCGCTTTTGAAAGGAGATAACTACAATGAATGGTATAAGAAGCTGGATTTCTTCTTCACCATGACAGAGCTAGATTGGGTTCTCTCTGCACCGGTTCCTTCAGAGCCTGAAAAGCCAGTGAGAGGGACAGATGTTGCAGATGCTGCTTGGCAGCAAACAGAGCAAGCCTATACGGCAAGCAAACAGAGGTTTGACACAGATAATGCCAGATGGATCACTGCTAACAAGAAATGCTTGGCAGTGATAAAGAACACTATAGAGCCTGCTATTTTTGGGGCGATTAAAGATTGTCACAACGTCGTTGAGTACTTAGCGAAACTGAAGACTCAGTATACTGGCTCTTCAAAGACTTATGCCGCTCAATTGCTCAAGCAAAGCTACACCGGCTGTGCGAGTCACTGCGGTGCCAGCTTCTGTGGTGGTCCCTCCTGTGGCAACAACGAATGAAAACGCGGAACCTGTCCCTCAGGATCCCATAGACAATGTTGCTGCAGATCAGGGGGAGCATCAACATCCTCCAATAGAAAAATGGACGAGGACTTGAAAGAGAGTACTATCCTCCACCTGGTTTTTGCTTCATTGCCAGATGAGTTTGAGAACTTCGGTGTTAACTACAACGTCAGTCCCGATAAATGGGACACAGAAAAGACTATAGCGATGTTGGCTCAAGAGGAGGACAGGATCAAGATAGCACGTGGTGGCACTGTCAACTACGTGCAAAAGAAGAAAAATAATACCAATGCGTCTAACAACGCAAAAGGAAATCCCTCCTCCTCTAAGGGAAAAGCAATTCAACAACCCAAGCAGCACAAGCCTAAGGATGGGCAATACACAGTGGAGAAAGATCAGTGTCTCTACTACAAAGAGAAGGGGCATATATTCAAGGCTGAAGTTGAGAATCAACTCAATTTAAAGATAAAAGTAGTACGTTCCGACCGTGGAGGGGAATACTTGGTCGGCACACCCCATATGGCCAAGTTCCAGGGCCTTTTGCAAGGTTCCTAATGGAACAAGGTATAGAAGCCCAGTATTCACTGGAAAGCAGTTCCGTATGCGTCAGCTGTCGGAAGCTTACAGTATGCACAAGTGTGCACATGCCCTGATTTAGCCTTTGCACTAATATACTTGGCAGATATCAGAAAGATCCAGGACTTGAACACTGGAAACTTGTAAAGAAAGCTTTACGCTATGTGAAAGGAACAAAAGGTCTCATGCTAACGTATAGAAGAACAGATTCCCTAGAGATAAAAGGGTACTCAGATTCAGATTTTGCGGGAGATGGAGATGACAGTAAGTCCACGACAGGTTACATCTTCATCCTCGCAGGAGGAGCTATATCGTGGAAAAGCTCAAAGCAATCAGTAACAGCAACATCAACGATGTATGCTGAATTTATAGCATGTTACGAGGCCTCCTGTCAAGTAGAGTGGCTAAAGAAATTCATACCAGGATTGAAAGTGGTAGACAGCATTGAAAGACCACTAAAGATGTACTGCGATAACCAGCCAGCAGTATTCTATGCTCACAATAATAAGAAAAGTACGGCTACCAAGTCGATAAAGATAAGATTTTATTCTGTGAAAGATAGAATCCAGGATCACACCATAAGTCTCGAGCACATAAGAACAGAAGAGATGAGGCTTACCACCCAACGTGTTCAAGGAAACACGTAGCCGGCATGGTAATGAGGTATAGCCTATGATCTCTGGATTCACAGGGCCCAAAAGGATTAAAGAATCTATTTCAGAATAGAGGCGTGTATTGTGGCTATTGATTCTATCGATAATTGATCGTGACGATGAAATATGCTCTGTACACAAATCTAGGATGAAATAAGGAAATAGTAAAAGTAAAAGAAGTCGTCAGCTTATGTGCCTTGATGGCAACAATTTAGGGGTGATTTGGGATTATTTAATCTGTTATTATAGATCAGGCATTTCTCTTAGTCACTGTATATGAAGCATTGGGTTTTAGAACTCTTGTTTTAAGGCCATAATGGAGCTGACCAATGATTCAGGAGCCATTTTTCGAACTACCTGTTGAGCCTACGCCGACGGTGCCAGACACTGCGGCTCCAGCTCCTGTGGTGGTTCCTCCTGTGGCAACACCGAATGCAAATGTGGAACCTGTCCCTCAGGATCCTATAGAAAATGTTGCTGCAGATCAGGGGGAGCATCAACAGCCTCCAATAGAAAATGTTCCAAATGTAGAGGCCCCTAGAAGGTCTCAAAGAGCAAGAAAGTCAGCAATTCCTGATGATTATGAAGTGTATAACACAGAAGAGTTTCGAATGGAGGATGATCCTATTTCATTCGAACAAGCCATGAGAAGCGAAAATTCATCCAAGTGGCTTGAGGCCATGGAAGATGAAATGAAATCGATGAGTACCAACCGTGTTTGGGACTTAGAAGAAATTCCTAAAGGAGCCAAAACAGTAGGCTGCAAATGGGTCTACAAGACGAAACGTGACTCCAAAGGGAATGTAGAAAGATTTAAAGCGCGTCTTGTGGCGAAGGGTTTTACACAAAAGGAAGGAATAGATTACAATGAGACTTTTTCTCCGGTCTCATGTAAGGATTCCTTCAGAATCATAATGGCATTGGTGGCGCATTTCAATCTCGAATTGCACCAGATGGATGTAAAGACGGCATTCCTTAATGGGGATCTTGAAGAAAAAGTTTACATGGCTCAACCCAAAGGTTTTGTCGTGGAAGGAAAAGAACACATGGGATGTCACCTAAAGAAATCCATTTATGGGTTAAAACAAGCTTCGAGACAGTGGTACTTGAAGTTCAACGAAACGATAAAGAGTTTCGGGTTTAATGAAAATGTTGAGGATAATTGCATTTATGCAAAATTCCAGAAAGGCAGTTACATTTTCCTCATCCTTTATGTGGATGACATTCTACTGGCAAGTAGTAATGTCAACCTATTATTGGAAACGAAGAAGTTCCTGTCCTCGAACTTTGATATGAAAGACCTTGGTGAAGCCTCATTCGTTTTGGGAATCGAAATTCACCGAGATAGATCAGATGGGGTATTAGGATTATCTCAACAGACGTACCTGGAAAAGGTTCTAGAAAAATTCTGTATGCAGAGGAGTAAGCCTACTCCTGCGCCAATAGTCAAGGGCGATAGATTTGGGGATTTTCAGAGTCCTCAGAACAGTTATGAAAGGGAACAAATGAAGACAGTTCCATATGCTTCAGCTGTCGGAAGCTTACAGTATGCACAAGTGTGCACACGCCCTGACCTAGCATTTGTTACCAACATACTTGGCAGATATCAGAAAGATCCAGGCCTCGAGCACTGGAAATTAGTGAAGAAAGCTTTACGGTATGTGCAAGGCACAAAAGGCCTCATGTTAACATATAAAAGGACTGATTCCCTTGAGATTGAAGGGTATTCAGACTCAGACTTTGCGGGAGATGGAGATGATAGTAAATCCACGACAGGCTACATCTTTACTCTCGCAGGGGGAGCTATATCGTGGAGAAGCTCTAAACAGACAGTGACAGCAACATCGACGATGTATGCTGAGTTTATAGCATGTTACGAGGCATCCTGCCAAGTTGAATGGCTAAAGAAATTCATACCAGGATTGAGAGTGGTAGACAGTATAGAAAGACCACTAAAGATGTACTGCGATAACCAGCCAGCAGTGTTCTATGCTCATAATAATAAGAAAAGTACGGCTACCAAGTCGATAAAGATAAGATTTTATTCTGTTAAAGATAGAATCCAGGATCACACCATAAGTCTCGAGCACATAAGAACAGAAGAGATGCTCGCGGATCCGCTAACGAAAGGCTTACCACCCAACGTGTTCAAGGAACACGTAGCCGGCATGGGAATGAGGTATAGCCTATGATCTTTGGATTCACAGGACCCAAAAGAATTAAAGGGTAGCCCGTAGGGGAATTTAAGGAGGTGGGTGGGGGAAAGTGAAAAGAGAAGCAGGCCGGCCGGCCACGAAGACGCCGCAGCTGCAGTAGCAGCGGTGGCAGTGAGTTTGACCATGGCGCCGCGCCGCGGTGGGCGAGCTCGATTGGTGCGCGCTGTTAGGTTGATCTCCCGGTCCACACGGCCCAAAGGCCGTGGGCCTTGATCCGCGCCCTGATCGGGGGCGCCCAACCCAACCATTGGTTGGTGGGCCCCTGTCACCCTGCGCTATAAAGAGAGGTGGGGGCCGCCGGCTCGAGTCACGAGGTTGAACGTGAGCCGTCAGACCCACCGACATACCAATCCGATCTAGGGTTAGCGCAGCTGGTGATGGGAAGACCTGCCGCCGGCGCCACGACTTCCATGCCGTCCTCTGCCGCCGTTCCAGGCCAAAGCCGGTGGCGACCAGAGGGCCGGCGGGATCTACGACCGCGACCATCGGCACCGGCACTGCGCGTCGCTGCCTTGCGCAGACCGTCATCGACAGAACCTGAGATGGCTTCCTCCGCCGTAGGCGATGGTATAACCCTAGTCGTTCATCATGTTCTTGTTATTGTTCATCATGTTTTACTGTCAAGATTCAAGTTTTACCCATCTAGATCTGTGACTAGTGATCCGTTTATTCTAACAGGAACAACTCATGGCGGATCACTGTTTTCGATTTAACACATCGCAAGTAGCGTGGCTAAATCAAGGGTAAAGCTGTTGCCCTTCAAAGAAGACGAATCCTGAAACACCTGGAACGCACCCACGCACGCGAGGAAACACACGAAGACAGAGTCTTTGGTGCCGCAAAACTGAACCGGCTTTTCTGTTGTATTGAACTAAAACTTATACAAAGATTGTGTGGCCAAGAACTTCCCCTTGGCACGCTCGGAGTCGTGTTCGGGGCCGCAGCGGGTGAGATCAATGGAGCGCACAACGTCGACGGTGATCTTGGTGCCCCAGCTGCACCCGCGTCGCCCAACGTGTAGATGTACTCGACGTTGAAAGGGTCGCCACCGTCGCCGTCGATGTTCGTCTTCACGCCGTCCTCATCCCAGTTCCACGCATGCCCTTCTTCGAACACGACATCCCCGTAGAGTCGGTACGCCTTGCTTCCTGGCTCGTACCCAATGAACACCGTTGGGGTGCTCCTGTCGTCCAGCTTCTGCAGGTGCCCACCGACGTTCTTGACATGGCCGACACAACCAAAAGTGCTGAAGAAATGCACAGCAGGTTTTGTTCCATACCAGGCTTCATGCGGCGTCTTGTTCTCTAGGCTGCTCGGTGCTCGGTTGAGCACGAACACGGCCATCGTCAGGGCCTTGCCCCAGAATCGCCCAGGGACGCCCATGGTCTTCAGCATACACCATGCCACATGTCGAGCACAGTTTGGTTCCGGTATTCCACCACGCCATTTTGCTGAGATGTGGCACTCTGCCCTGAATATGTTAGCTGCCGGGAACGGGCGACGATGCTGCTTGCCAATCAAGCAGCCATCGCAGACCCGGTCCACCTGCTCGATCTTTGGTAGGCCGCACACCAACTCCCCCCTTCGACAGCTTCTGCAGGCCCTGGACCTGGCCCTTTGAATCTTCAATGTTCAATATTACTGTTGCTCCACGTTCAGATTGCATATACTTAACAAAGAATGTTGAGTTTGTCCCATTAGCTTCCAACAAAGAATTATTTTTTTAAACTCTTTCTCAAAATCTGAATACATTCTCCTTGTATATGTTTCAGCTGCAGTTTTCAACATTGGCAGATTTGGAATGTAGCAAACTGGGATCTTCCGACGTGACTGAAAATCAGCATCCTTCTCATTTGACCTTAGAGTCACTACAACATTATCACATTCTACAAGAAGTTATGAAAGACCGTGTTTCTTATGAAATGTTTTCTTGAAGACATTGTTCATACCTTCGATCCTCTAGGTCGAGTGCATGTCTGTTGTAAATGAGTCACGGTGTACTGAAGCCCACTTTACCCTCAAAGCATATAGGTTTGACATCCATGAGTTCTCAAGGTTGTATTTAGCCAATATTTCATCCCATTTCTCTGTGAAGTAAATCTCCGCTCTATCTTCGTAGATACAACATTCGAAATCTCCCCAGTTCCTAACTTGTCCTTAGCCTCCTCCTTTGCCGCTTTAATTAAAGGACCAAGATGTTTGACAATATTTATAGGCAAATATGCCACAGACATAGGCAGTGGGTTGTGTTTGGAAAAACATGAGCAATTGTTGCTGCCATCGCCGAGTCTTGATCTGTGAAAATTGTGCTTGGGTGCTTTCCAGACATTGCTTCAAAGAAAGGACTCAAATAGCCAAACAAATGATGGAATAGTCTCATTGAACATAAGTGCACACCCAAAAATTATTATTTACTTGTGATAGTTGGTGCCAAGAATCAGAGCAAAAGGCATTTCAAACTTATTTGTTTCAAAGGTGGTGTCAAAGGACACAGCATCACAAAAACATTTGTAATCCATGATAGACTGACCATGTGCCTAAAAGAAATTTGCTACATGACCCGTTTCCCTTTCCACCTGAACTGCATAAAAAAATGTAGGGTCCTGGGCTTGTTTATTTCTCAGATATTCAGATAATGTTTGTGCACCATCGGCTTCTAAGTAGTGTATGCGCTCGCGACCAATCTCGTTATAGCAATCCATCTTAGAAAATGGTACTTTGTCTTCCCCTCCATAATGCTCCTTTATGAAATTGAAAACTTGGGATGGCTTCATTCCAGACCGACGTGCCTGCCCATTTAATTTTCTTTTTCTATCTGCCTGTATAATCTATCGTTTGACCTCAACTTATGTGTCTTATTTGGACTGGCAAGATAATGGTTGTGATCTACAACGTCCTTTTGCACAGTCCATACATTCTCCTGGCTGATACTAAACTGAACACATGCATCACAACCGGTCCTTGTAATATTCAAATAATGTTTGTGCATCACTGGCTTCTAAGTACCGCCTGCGCTTGCGACCAATCTCATTATAGCATTCCATCATTGAAAATGGTACTTTGTCTTCCCCTCCATATTGCACCTTTATGAAATTGAAAACTCGAGATGGCTTCATTACGTGCCTGCCCAATTAATTTTCTTTCTGTCTCTATAATCTCTCGTTGGGACCTCAACTTATTTGTCTTATTTGGACCGGCAAGATAATGGTTGTGATCTACAACGACCTTTTGCACAGTCCATACATTCTCCTGACTGATACTAAACTGAACATGTGCATCACAAACAGTCCTTGCAATATCTTTTCATGATGCCTCATTTTTCTGACGTCCTTCGCCACTGCAAACAAAATATTTCTGAGATAAACTATCATCTGATTTGCGGCGCTTCGTCCTGCTCTTCTAACACTGAAACCAACAAGTCCAGCATAGCTGTTGTACATCTCATAAGCTTTTTCCTCACAGTCAAAAGACGTTTCAACTTTAGGTGCCATCTCAGCATATTTATCAATCACATCCTGTACAAATAAGCGTCAATTGAAGTTCTACCATAACAAAAAAAATATTAGATATAGTCTGTGAAGTTTGCTACTTTTATTTATGTTTACCTCGTCATGTACTTCGATCTCCACTGATCCACTATGTGTTACTCGTTGTTTTCTTGATCTTCTCCACGATTGAAAGCAACATCATCATTCATAGAAGGAGCATGTAGGATTACATTAGGAAACAATCACAGCCATTGATTTTAATTATTTGAAGTACATACGTGCGATTACAACCATTAAGTTTAATCTACATCATGAAACGATCGGAGGGAGCATCCACGATAGTTACCTGTTGATGTCGAGGTCTTCATCGCAGGGTAGCCCTTCCGCCATGGCCTCGCCGCGCCGTGCTTCCAGCATCCCGTCGCTGCGCCGTGCTTTCGGCATCGCGTCACCCGCCCTTCCGACATCGCGTCGCCGCGCCGCCCTAGGGAGATAAATTGACGTGAGCTCCGAAACCTATGTGTGCGATGCGATGACGAGCCGATGACGAGGCCGGCTACCGCGTCCCCTCTTTTCCTTCGCAAGCCAGGGACGGCATCGCGGCACGTGCGGGCGGGAGCCGATCTCGCGAGCCGAGGCGCGCGGGGGCCAGGCGCTCTCCAATCCGATCGTCACCCGCCCTTCCGACATCGCGTCGCCGCGCCGCCCTAGGAGATAAATTGACGTGAGCTCCGAAACCTATGTGTGCGATGCGATGACGAGCCGATGACGAGGCCGGCTACCGCGTCCCCTCTTTTCCTTCGCAAGCCAGGGACGGCATCGCGGCACGTGCGGGCGGGAGCCGATCTCGCGAGCCGAGGCGCGCGGGGGCCAGGCGCTCTCCAATCCGAT
>OAMR01000136.1:577296-602004 GCA_900205405.1 Echinochloa crus-galli
CGAGCCGAGGCGCGCGGGGGCCAGGCGCTATCTGATCCGATCGTGCCGAGCCGAGCCGCACGCGAGGAAGAGGACCGAGCCGAGCAGCGCGCGCGCGAAGAGGAGGCGAGCCGCGCGAGACCCGCGGGCGGCCGCTCCAATCGCGAGCAGCCACGAGGGGGTGCGCATCCAGCGCCCTGTACGCATGCGATTTTCCCCCATCTTCGGGTCTCGCGACGAGCCGAGGCGCGCGGGGGCCAGGCGCTATCTGATCCGATCGAGCCGAGCCGAGCCGCACGCGAGGAAGAGGACCGAGCCGAGCAGCGCGCGCGCGAAGAGGAGGCGAGCCGCGCGAGACCCGCGGGCGGCCGCTCCAATCGCGAGCAGCCACGAGGGGGTGCGCATCCAGCGCCCTGTACGCATGCGATTTTCCCCCATCTTCGGGTCTCGCGAGGCGCGCATTCAGCTTCTCCTCCGATCCGTCCGTGGGCGCGAGGAGACCGCCACGCACCTGCTCCCCATCGGCAACTACTACACCGTCGACAAAGTGCTGGCCCGCTGCAAGTACGTCAAGTTGAAGGGCGCTCCGCGCCGGTGGCCACCGTTGGCTCCTCCTACCCCAACGGTCACACGGACTCGAAGAGCGGCCGCCCAGCTCCGGCTCGGCCTGGTGGAGAACCGCTTCTTCGTGGGCAGGGTGGCGGACACCATATGTGCCTATGTGCTAGTAAATGATGCAAAAACAAGGTAAAACATATGACACGTTTTTTATGTGAAAAATTCTTATAAAAAACACAAGCGTCAAACGGTGATTTTTAATATAATGAGATATTTATAATGCAGGGAACACAATAAGTCATCTAATTCTTCTTGTGCGGCTTACAAGATACATATATATGGAATAAAAACTAAGTGCAGCCAGGTATACACGAAAATAAATCCGCTAACCACATAACTCAAATCATGGGCTCTCCAAGTTTCCCACGAGACTCACATTTAATACGGATAATATTCAACAAACTCCACCTTTAGACGAATTTCATCTTGTAGCAAATAAGGAATCATCAATGGACTCACTTCAATAACAAATAATCACCATCACCAAAAGTCACTAGGACTTAAACTTTAACACGAACTAAATTTGAGCAAAGCTCAGACTTAGCCGTAGGAACAAGTTTAGTCATCATATCAATAGGATTATCATAAATGCTTATCGTGCACACTTCAACAACACCTTTAACAATAACGTCTCGAATAAAATGATATCTCATACCAATGGGCTTTGTTATTTCATAAGAAGAAACTCCACAAAGTTTAGTGTAAACCTCTCAATAAAATAGCTTCTTTATAAGCTTTAAAAATAATTATATACTCAGCTTCAGTAGTGGACAAAGTAACAATAGAGAGCAAACTTGCTTTTCAATTAACATTATAAACTCATTAAACTAGTCATATATCAAATTCAACGGTTTAATTGATTATCAATCTTTTAGCCGGACCAGGCGGGTGGAACCTTCGGTTTTTGTTTTTTCCGAATGAACCGCCGGTCCGGTCTAGTCCTAATAACTTATTAGGCTATATATACATATATTGTCAACAACTACTCTAATAGGAGGGGATATGTACAACACCCACCGGATCCGCGGTTCCTCATGCACACCGGCGTCCCAGAGGCCACCGGAGGCAAGGGAAGCCGGCGAATCCGGCGGTGGAATCGGAAATTGCCTTGAAGTCAGCCTCTCTACTGTGCTGGAGGAACGGGGACGCTTCGGGAGAGAGATGCCCGTCATCTCGTTAACGACTAGTACCGCAAGTCTCGTTAACTGGAGGGTTTCTCATGAGCTGGCCTGCTTCAATTCCGCCTAGTAGTAGCAATTAGGCCCAAGAAAGTTCGGCATCTTGTAGTGACCCATGCCTTGTTTCTTTTTTCCTTCTCTTTTGTTCTACACTTCTTTCGACAAAAATATCCTCTTCTTTTCATTTCTTTTGATTTCGCTATGTTTTCTTCTCTTTTGTTTCTTTTCTTTTCATTTCTCCCTTTTTCATCCTTTCCTTTTTTTCATTAACAATAACTTCTCTTCTCCCTTTTTATTTATTTTTGATAATACTAACATTTTGTTTTATTGTTTCTTTTCTTTCTTTTCTTTTCTATGCCAACTTGTTCACCATGTGCGCATATTCTGTTCACTATAAGAATATTTTGTCTTCAATGTGAACGTGTTTGTTCTCTACGTAGAATAATGTCCATATGTGGAGTCATTTTGTATGCTTTTGTGCACTAAATTGTTCGTGGGTAAGAATACTTTGTTCATGAGGGTGACACGATTGTTCTCCATTTAGAATAATTTCTTTGTGTGTGGAGGCATTTCTTAACTTTGTAGACTAATATGTTAAATTGTGTGTGCACCCTATTAAAAACAATAATTAATTTCCCTTGTTGAAGTATTTTTGTTCAAAATAATAGAAAATGTTCTAGCTTCATAAAAAATATGCATAAAAATAATTCTTTCAAATATAGTCTAGTTTGCTATTATTTTAAAGATCTTATCATAAAAAATATAATGACACAATCAAAATTTAATTTGGATACTCATTTTAAGTTATACAATATATTTTTGAATCTCAAACGCTCTTGCATATATTTTGGTGTAATTCATCCTTTTCTTTGTTCACCATTGTCCGCCACAAATATACATGGGCCCAAACTTTGAAGACAAACCAAAGCAACCCACTAGTCAGCGTTTATGTGTTCATCTCTTAAGCAGCGCAAATAGCTGGGAGTTTAATCACACCTTTACATGAAAATCAAAAATAAATATTTGGGTAATAAAATTCTGGCAACTTTTAATCATTATTTTTTGTACAACAAACTTTTAATCATGCTAAGTCTTTTAGCAGATTCAATTTTTTTGAGGGAAAGATTCAAAGTCCAATTGGCCCGTGTTTAGATGCCACCCCAAAAAATTTTCAGAAAGGGATTTTACATGCATGAAGTACTAAATGAAGTCTATTTGTAAAACCTTTTTACAGATGAGTGCAACTTTGCGCAATGAATGTAATGAGCATAATTAATCCATAATTTGCTACCGTAATACTACAATAACCATCCTCAAATCGTGTGATCAAAGGCCTCATCAGATTCGTTTACCTAGAGTTGTGAAGATAGTTTCGTAAACTGTCTTTATTTAGTGATCAAAGATGCATTTATTAAAAAAATTCATCCACAGTCTAAACACGGCCCTGCTAAATACTAATTTCCATCAGGTCCACAGTCTCTAGGCCTGAAAGCCCGACACCGGGCCGGGCCAGGCCAGGCCAGCACAGGCAGGCAGGCTTTCTTGGATAAGCCATAACCCATTGACAGCTCTACTCTTCCTCTCTCTCTCGGCTGTGCTGCGTGTGAACGTTTGCGGGAGCTCGAGAACAGCCCATCACACAGCGAAAAGACCACCACCGCTTCACGCGCACGCACGGATATTCCTTTTTTTTTCTTCTTCACACACCATCTTCTTAAGAAGGGAAGATCCGATCTCCTCCCTCCCCATTCTCCCCCGCACCCAAATCCACCCCACCGGCGGCCCATCCGAGCCACGCCCGCGCAATGCCGCCCTCCGCCGACGCAATGCCGGCCCCCGCCGACCCCGCCGCCGACGTGCGCATGATCTCCTCCAAGGAGCTCTGCGCGCACACGTCCCCCGACGACCTCTGGATCTCCATCTCCGGCGACGTGTACGACGTCACCCCCTGGCTGCCCCACCACCCCGGCGGGGATCTCCCGCTCATCACCCTCGCCGGCCAGGACGCCACCGACGCCTTCGCCGCCTACCACCCGCCCTCGGCGCGCCCGCTCCTCCGCCGCTTCCTCGTCGGCCGCCTCTCCGACTACACCGTCTCCCCGGCCTCCGCCGACTACCGCCGCCTCCTCGCGCAGATCTCCTCCGCGGGCCTCTTCGAGCGCGTCGGCCCCACCCCCAAGGTCCAGCTCGTCCTCATGGCCGTCCTCTTCTGCGCCGCGCTCCACCTCGTCCTCGCCTGCGCCAGCGCCTCGGCGCACCTCCTCGCCGGCGGCATCATCGGCTTCATCTGGATCCAGTCCGGCTGGATGGGCCACGACTCCGGCCACCACCGCATCACGGGCCACCCGCTCCTCGACCGCGTCGTCCAGGTGCTCTCCGGCAACTGCCTCACCGGCCTCAGCATCGCCTGGTGGAAATGCAACCACAACACACACCACATCGCCTGCAACAGCCTCGACCACGACCCGGACCTCCAGCACATGCCGCTCTTCGCCGTCTCCCCCAAGCTCTTCACCAACATCTGGTCCTACTTCTACCGCCGCACCCTCGCCTTCGACGCCGCCTCCAAATTCCTCATCAGCTACCAGCACTGGACCTTCTACCCTGTCATGTGCATCGCCAGGATAAACCTTCTCACCCAGTCAGCCCTCTTCGTTATCACAGAGAAGAGGGTGCCGCAGCGCTTTCTGGAGATCGCCGGGGTTGCCGCATTCTGGGCTTGGTACCCGCTGCTGGTGTCTTGCCTTCCCAACTGGTGGGAGAGGGTAGCGTTCGTGCTTTCCAGCTTCACAATCTGTGGGATTCAGCATGTCCAGTTCTGCCTGAACCACTTCTCGTCAGAGGTGTATGTCGGGCCACCCAAGGGGAATGACTGGTTTGAGAAGCAGACGGCAGGCACGCTCGACATCTTGTGCTCCCCGTGGATGGATTGGTTCCATGGTGGCCTGCAGTTCCAGATTGAGCACCATCTTTTCCCCCGCCTACCTCGGTGCCACCTCCGGAATGTTGCGCCCGCCGTGCGTGATCTTTGCAAGAAGCATGGGCTGTCTTATTCTGCAGCCTCATTCTGGGGCGCTAACGTGCTTACATGGAAGACACTGAGGGCTGCTGCATTGGAGGCTAGGAACGCCAGAAGTGGTGCCGTGCCGAAGAATTTGGTCTGGGAGGCTGTAAACACCCATGGATAAGTGGGTTAAGGACTGGAACTATCGGATTGCTTCTCAGTTGGTTAGAGAGATTGATCATTACCCGCTCAAGTTGGGTTGGAGTTTTCGTGTTGACAAGTAAACTATCTATCCAGTTGAAGAGTGAGTTCATGCTTCAATTGTCTGGTTATTCACCGGCTGTTCCTCTGTATCACGGTAACTATATTATAATCCTTGCATTAATTATGATGAAGCTCTGTTTAGCATCATGTCCATTCGATTTTGCTTGAACTGTCAAGATTGTGGATGCTTGATGGTCATGAATCTGTAAGCTTATTGAACAGCTGGTAAATTGTGTGCTAAATCCTGTATTTTCGGTTGCTGTGGCAGCTTGAAACTAGTATGTATATGGAAACAATCGATATATCCAAGTTCCTACAGCATTTCCCGTTTCCTGCTTTGTTCCTTTTTCCACAAAGTTATGCCTTCTTTGTAATGTATTTGTTTATACATGCCTCTAAAGTGGCTGCTTGAAACTAGCCTCTAAACTGGTTCTGGTAACTGATAAAACCACTGGTTCTGAAGATTTGTTTGGTTGCCAGGATCAGTTTCTTTTTCTGATCAACAAAGGGTGTGATATTCTGGCTGTATCTAATGTTTTTATTAGAGTCGCCTACTCAGTTAACCATTGCCTCAGTTAACCATTGCCTGGTTTCAGCATTTCTATATGCATAAACCAGCCACTATAGTTTCAGCATTTCCAGCTACTGCAGTAGTGGCTGCCATTAGACATAATGATAACCCGGACATGATCTACAGATCTACCATTTCCTGGCAATCTGCATTGTGCTTATTCAACATGTACCTGTCCTATGTCCGGAACTCCTCCGGACCAGCCTGCACTGCATTGCTGTTTCTCGTGGTGGTGTTGTCCGGTTTCTTGGGTTGGCCCCTGGGTTTCTGGATCTTGGACCAACCCACGTCTGTCCGTTTGATTCTTCAATTGTGGCTCAGAGCTGCGGCACATGTGAGATGTCCCGGCATGCTCGCGTCCCCTGTCCTTTTGTGTAACAGAAATAGCTGTCTGAGATGTACCCGCCGGGCCGGGGGCCCATGTCTGGCTGTCAAGCTAAATTAGTCCTTTGCCAGGCAGGCATATATTGTGCCTGAGAGGAAGAGATGGATGCTGTAGCTATCTTGATCCATGGAGGAGGGTTTTTCACATCACATGAATGATGCAACGAAACCGTGTATCGCTTCGCCCAACATGCGAGCTTGGAAATGGAAGATCTCCTGGGACTAGCAGTAACCAATGCTCAACCTTATGAGGAAACACTACGGAGGGTTCCATCAAACAGGGGAGTGCATGCTTATGCTCATCAGATGATGATATGACAGACCTCCCAATGGAAGCCAACAAAGGCTGTGTTTAGTTCCCCATCCCATCACCAAAATTCCCAAAATTCTCTCTCCAAACATCACTATCCACCTATCACATCAAATCTCTCTCCTCATACATGGAACACTAAATGTGGGTAAATAAAAAAAACTAATTGCATGGTTTTGATGTACACGACGAGACGAATCTTTTGAGCCTAGTTAGGTCATGATAGGATAATGTTTACCACAAACAAACGAAAGACGCTACAGTACGCTACAGCGCTACAGTGTCCGATGTGATATTTTCTCCAAACTTTCTCTTACACTTTTTGGAACTAAACACAGCCAAAACCAATACTACAGATGACAACCACAAAGTACGCCATGTTGATGAAGCATTCTTGTTTTGTCACACAAACGACGAAAAGGGTTGTTAGCATATTATCTTAGTCATAATATGCTAGTACATTTCGAACCCACATCATTAGAATATTTATCATTCTGAACAGGTTTTCTCTTCCTCTCCCTTTGTTTTGCCTCTATACCATGGACCACCACAGGCAGCAAGTTGATGCCACAGCCATTGAGCCATGCCCATCGTTGGCTGATTCGTGCAAATCCTGCTGCTGCCAAAGAGCATCCGCACCGTCGTTCGTCGACGCCTCTCGGCACGAAGTTGTGGCTACGAAGAGGCATCCGTTCTATACGTTATTCTGAAGAGCTCGGGTCCCGGATGCCCAAAATATCTTCGCCGGAGGATGCCTCGAGCTTGAGAACCAATCCTGGGGCGATCGCGTCCACATGCTCTTGCCTTTCTTTCGTCTTCTTTTTTACGTGCAATCGGAGGAGACAGAGGGCATCGGGCATCATATCCTACCCCAACGAGGCAGTGGCCGTACTTGCAAGATTCGCAGGTGGCCCGGCTCGTGATGCACACTGCAAACTGCTGCTTGCTAATTCTGGTTTCCCATACATACATACACTGCGATCTGATCTACTTACACGTAATTGATAAATTCGTTCTGTCATTGCCTTAGCTTACGGTCTGATCTCTGCCGGTCATCTTCATTTTCTTGCTCACCAAATCTGTTGGCCACAAAGGCGCGTAACTTACCTTGTAAAATACTGTACAGTTTCATTCACCAGTAGTGATGGATCGCTGCTTGTAATTCTCTTCTATATTAATAGAAATAGCGCAAGTCTTGCGGTCGTTCATTCAAAAAATATGTTGGCTACAAAAATAATAAATGCAACGAGGAGACGGTGGAGAACCCGCTCATTCTACGATGCGCACCATCTGCTGTGGCTCCATCGTATCTTTCGTTTTTCGACGGTACAGAGCCTCACTCAGGTCGGCATCATCAGTGAACAACGGCATGCGTGCACCGTGCGTCTCTCCCTCGATCTGTAGCCATCGAATCGATCGGCAGCCCCCACGAAGCTGATCCGATACGGCGACTTGCTAAATCGAATTTGCTACGGTGTCGATCGTGTCGAGTCAGGGAAATCGATCCTACCCCGATCGACCATCTGCTGTTAGTTGCAGTGCCTGCGCATTGTGTGATGTTCTAATTTCTAAACACTCCTAAATAAGGTGACGCATTCTTCCGGCCTAGAGATGGTGAACCAGGTCACCGTCCATTCCTTAGCCAGTTAGTTGGCCTGGCTACAAAGGTACGCTGGCCGTGTGGATGCACGCCGCCGTTGCCACACGCGGTGATGGAATCGGATGTGTTTGATTTTCTTTCATGTCTTTAGGAGGATTTATTGTTTGTTCGTCATGTTCGTACCCGTCCCACTGATAATAAGTTGGTGAACAACAGGCCAGGGCACCCAAGTCGTTGTAGTATAGTGGTGAGTATTCCCGCCTGTCACGCGGGCGACCCGGGTTCGATCCCCGGCAACGGCGTTTTTTTTATTCAGCTGTTTTCCGTTTATAAAATTATAAGCCATTTTGTGGATCTACCTATAGACTGGGCCACCCATGGGCTCTATTTGGGAGAAAAAAGAGCCCTAAATCTCTACCAAACTGATCAGTGATGGTATACAACGGGCCCAACTTATAATCGTCTTTTGTTTTTTCAATCACATATATCGACACGACATGACCACATTACGCAACCTATCGCCGGTGCCTTGCCTTCGCGGTTTCACTTTTAGCTTCATTGCACATTACTAGTAGTGTGCACGCGTCCGTGTCAAAAAAAAAAGTAGTGTGCACGCGCGTGTATAAAAAAGATGACGGCATAAGGTTCACCTATTTGACAATAGATTTACAAATGCATCCGAAACATGGACCGAGAACAAATAACACTAACCAAGTAATGTTTTTAAATAAGTTCATGTCAAACATCAAAACGAAATTGAGACAACTTAGTACATGTACTCGTTGGGACCAGCGAGCATGATATCACAGTATAAACAGATGGGACATCCGGAAACATAGTTAAGTACATTTCATTTCATTTATCCTTCACAAACACCAACCAGAATACTGGAATAAACTTTTATGAGGCCTCATTGAGAAAGAAAAATAAAAGCTGATCATATCTGCATGATAACATGATTTGTTCTTCCAAATTCTGAGTACAAGTGCTCCATGCAAATATAATGAAATTGTTTAAAACTAATTAGCCCATAACTTATTTAAAATCAGAATAAACTATGTCTTCCCATCCTAGTACTTGTGTTTGGCTGTGGCATTTGTGGCTAATGTAAACAGCCATTTTTCCTCTCTATAATACAAAGATATGCAACTAATCCTGCATATTTAATAAAAAGAATCAATATAAAAATGCTTCAAATGATTTGTGTTTCTAACACCACCATGTAAACTTTTGAATTAGAATACTGCAACATAATACAAATCAATCAAGCTATGACACACCTAGCTCCATGCTTGCTTCGTGCCGCCTATACAAGGCATTAAAAAATTGCAAAGATCTCTAAGCTCAAAACTAAAAATTTGATGATGAAACATACATATGCTTGAATGATATGAAATAAAGTTTTACAAGGCAAGAGAACTTTATTATCAGTGCAAGAATTGTTTACCTCTCACATTCACCCTTTTCCATCTCTCCATCCATCTGAGCCATAAAAAATCAGGAGGATCTATCTACACTAAATGAACTAACCAATATGTGTATCAATCTGTTCACAAAAAAAAAGATGTGTATCAATCGATCAAGCTCGAAAGTAAACAAAATTAACAGATCAACCTGCTTTCCAGTGTTATATTCAGATTTTAACACTACAAGCAATAATTGTAGAATTTGATTTTCTTCAGGGCCCTAAAACATTATGTATCCCAAGCGAATAGCAAAGAGACGGACGGTTGCTCAAGCAGTTCAGAACCGGAAATGGGTGGATGACATCAAAGGAGCCCTCACAGTACAAGTCCTCATCGAATATTTACAAATCTGAGGCATGGTGGATGGCCTAATCTTGCAGCAAGGGGTTGCAGATCATTATGTGTGGAAAGTTTCTTCTTCTGGTATTTATACAAGCAAATCAGCATATAGTGCCTTCTTCATTGGCTCCATCAAATTTGGACCTTGGAGAAGGATTTGGAAAAGCTGGGCACCTCCCCGATGCAAGTTCTTCATATGGCTTGTATTTCACAATAGGTGTTGGACGGCTGATCGTCTGGCAAGGAGAGGGTTGCCCCACCCCCACCCTGAGGCGTGCCCCCTCTGTGATCAGGCAGATGAAACCATACACCACCTTCTGGTGGGCTGTGTGTTCGCCCGGCAAATCTGGAACCAGATCTCCCAACAATTGGGTCTCCCCTCCTTGGCGCCAAACACGGAAGCTGTTCGGTTCTCAAAATGGTGGTGGTCATCGATATCAGCAGCCTCAAAGGATATGCGGAAGGGACTCAATTCCTTGATCATTTTAGTAGCTTGGGAGATTTGGAAACATCGAAACGCCTGTGTATTTGAGAACAGCAGGCCGAATGTTCAGGAGGTTTTGGGGGCAATCAGGACCGAAGGAAGTCTTTGGTGCAGCGCCGGAGCTAGACAGCTTTAGGAGCTGCTGGTCAGGCCCCCGGCTGGGGTTGTAATGCCCTGCTGCTAGTCTCGTCTTTTTCGGGTCATTGGGTTGGTGTTTCTGTTTTGTATAGGCTTTTCTTGTGTTTTTTCCGATGTGTGTTTGTGGGGTGTGTTGTTCTTTTGTGAGGTCTAACCTCACCTCCGTTTTCTTCTACCTTAATGAAATGACACGCAGTTCTCCTGCGTGGTTCGAGAAAAAATATTATGTAGGTAGTTTATCAAACAAGAAAAATTGTACAACTTTTGAGTAATTATAAATTACCATAAAACTATATTAGCAAGGAAGGAATTATAGATAAGAAAATTGAATTGAGCCAAGAATAATAAAATAAGCTAACCATGGAATGAAAAAAGGAACAAAAATTTTACCTCAAAAGGTGTCCTCGTTGTATTATGAATGCATGATATTGTTCTCCCAGTGTATGCTTGGGTCCTGCAAGCAGGAAAAAAAATGCAATTGGTAATTATGGATTTATGATTAGTATCATAGCTAACAAAATAATGTAGATGCTCATAGATTATCTCCAAACCTTTTAAATAGCAGTGCTATTGATTTCAAAACTCCACCATGCTAGAAAAGATAGTTCGATACATTCCAAAGCCAATCATTTCAAATACAATAGACAGGAAACAAATATCACTGTTCAAATATGCAGGAACTTCATGCCCGATAAATTAAACTAAAAATATTCCAGTAAATTAGCACCATATTAATTGCAATTATAGTCTACAAATGATATTGTATATTTAATGATCTAAATATTTAGCCTTGTTAACAAACTTTTTATGGACAACCAACAAAAATATCTCTTGCGCAGAAAGGAGTTTTAGCTAGTAAACCCAAATGTTCCAAAAAATTTATGAGGTCAGGCAGCAAGCACTGAATATTATTCGACCTCGGAATCTACATGCTTTTCAAGCTTTTTCCTCAAGTAGTCATCCAACCTGGCAGCGTTAATTTGACTGAAAATAGATTACAAGAAACCAAATGAAAAATGAGCCTTATGTATAATACAAATAATAAAACCATATTGGGGTTGTAGCATTTATTCTTCATGGTATACAGGTTTAACATCCACATCCAAACATAAACACCTCAATCAATTTATTATATGAAAGTATTGTATGTCCTTCAATCATACCTAGACCATCTGTGCACACACTAAAACATTCAGAAATACAAAAACATCAATAGATTTAATTTCCCGTATAAGCCTCATATATGCACACGCGAAAAATGCATGTAATCCTACCACGGCAAGCATGTTCAGTAACTGCTACCTGCTGTGATGTACTGTGTAGGATGGAGGATGAAGCTCAAGAGTTCGCTAAGGATGGCCAAGGCTACCATTATCATGCTCTGCCCCACTGGAGTCTTGGTCATTGCCCTGTACGTAGGGCCATCGTCGAGCCCCCTGAACCGCCATTGCGTCCTCGCCGGTCATGGCGACAAGCCAGCTGCAGCAGCACATGGTGTAGTCTCCAAGGGCTTGTGGATCACGGGGATGCTTCTTATGCTTCTCGCCTGTGTAACCTAACCTCTCTGGTTTGTCTGCTTCCAGATCAATCAAACGCTCCTCCTCATCTTCCTTTCTTATTCTTCTTTCCCCTGCAGACCAAGAAAAAGAAAAACCAAAATATCGTCTTGTCAGTAATGGTGAAAGGACCTTGATGTCGCCTAGAGGGGGGTGCATAGGCGATTGCTGAAAAATTTAGCACAACTTGCATCAGAATCAGTTTGGAAATTTCCGGCGTTATCGGAAATTTCCGGTGCTACAGTAATTTCAGACAACCACGAAAATGAACTTAGATGTAGAGGCTCCTATGCAATTCTAATCAAAACGATGAGTTGCAAGAGGTTACTTGGGATATGTAGAAGCTTTCTAACCAACCACCTGCAGCCAAAAGCTCACAAGAAGATAGATTGGGTCGAATTGCTCAAAATCAACAAGAACAACAATATGAACACAAGAACATAAGGAGACACAAGATTTAATCTGAAGTTCAGATTCACTGCTTGTTACACAAGCTGCCACTAAGGCACAATGAATCCTACGTCTCCGTTGAGGGCCTATGAAAGGCGGGCCTATACACACCAAGCCACTTTCCTCCACTTAGTCACCACGAAGGAGCTAAGTGCACTTACTAGCAAATCCACAAAGATTGGATGATACAAACATCCGAGGCGAATCCACAAGCTTGGCTTGGATGCTCTCGGCGACGCCTAGTCGTCTAGGGGATGAATCCCCAAGAGTAACAAACTGAAGATTATTTGCTATGAACTCAAGTGCTCAAGGATGGAATGAAGCTTTCAAGTCTTCAATCTCTTCTCTCAACCCTAACTCACTTCTCTTCTCAAATCTCAAGCAAATAGAGAGAGGGGAGAGCAAATCTTGGCTGTGGAATATGTTCTTCGTGGGTGAAAATAGCAGCTTCACCCGAAAGGGGTGTGGGGGTATATATAGAGGACCCCCCAAAACTAGTCGTTGTGTCTCAGGTTAGTCTGGACTGGAAATTTCCGCCCAGATCGGAAATTTCCGTTGCATTTGCCGGAAATATCCATCCAGGAACGGAAATATCAGCCTGTACCGGAAATTTCCGCCCCGTCGCCCGGACCGGAAATTTCCGTCCGGTGTCGGAAATTTCCGCCAACCTAGAAATTCCAGAAAGTGCCCAACTAAAATAGTCATAACTTTTTACTCCGATGTCCGATTTCGGTGATCTTGGACTCTATGGAAAGCTTATTCAGAGGGCTATCCATCCCAACTAAAATTAAGCTCCAAGACCACCTAGTGCGAGTGTTGTGATAGGAGTTTCTCTTTTGTTAGCACTTGGTTAGATCACTTTGAGCACCGAGACATAGACAAAGCTATCAACATTGCATCCCTCTTGATAGTACGACATACCTATACTCAAGATTAAAGATAAAATCTAGTTAAACCACTTGAGATTGAATAACTTGAACCTTACCATTTTTCTTCAATTCTCGCTTCATGAGGGTGCAACCTTTCGTATCTCTTGAGCACATCCAACTTGAGCTAGTGGCTTAGAATATCCAAGTGTTATGATCAAGAATCCATTACTCATTCATAAGCCACTTTATCATAGGATTAGACAATGATTAGATGCATTGCATTGCTTCACTAGATAAGGCTTGATTAATGCCTAGAAATCAAACCATGATGCTAGACTTCACTCCAGCAAAGTCGCTCAGCTACAAGACGGCCCTTCTCTTTGCTTAGTACCTCGTCACTGCCATCTAGCTTAATCCTTTTATCCTATCTTGCCACTTTAAGTTTAGCTTTGCTTTGCATCATCATGAATACCACTTTGAAATCCATGTCTTCAATTTAAACCAATGATATGTCCAATATTATCTTCTATGTCATTGATACCATATGACTTGTCCATAAGCCTTTATCCATATGAGATCACTTGCTAACTATAAGCTTATGCCTCATTCTCTATGCAAGTATAGCTATGGACCGAGTCCAAAGAAATCCCAATTTTTTCAAATGAATTGTCCCAATATCACATGGGCTTGAAGCTTTCTATGGTGGGGGTTTTGCTTTTTGTACATCCTCAGTGGGGTCAATGGTTGGGCAGGGAAGATGGATGATAAAGGTTGGATATGCTTGAATTTTGAACCAACAAGTGATGTATGATGTTGCTAGTTAGTTTTTTGATTGTTGATGTTGCATATATTTCATGATTTGTGATGTTGCAATCGTGATTTGGTGATACTGCAATTGTGATCTAGTGATACTATTACATGACGTGTTCTCCGACGTTTCAATAACTGAATTTTGAAGTTTATTTCTTCATAAAGAAAAAAAGAGGATTCGAGCTAGTTGTTATGAAACATCACCGTTTGTCAGAGCTGGATTTATTTTTTATAATAATCTTATAATATCTGATGTTGTTATTTTTTATACATCTGATGTTATCGAAGATAATTTTTAGTACTGTAACTTCTGATTTCTTATATTACGACTAACCGTCCAATAGGAATCTCATCTTACATTATATAAATATCACTTTTTTCTTTCTAATAACCCTGTCATATTAGTAAATTTAATTTAACGTTGACAAAGTTTGAGGTCGTGTTGAGCATGTATGACTTTTCACATGCCAATCTAAAAATTATGAAAAGTTTGGAGGATAATAATACTTTTTAAGGAACATGCTCAGCAAACATGATTGTGACTTGCAAATTCATATCATATTTATTTTGTAGATAGGAGTAATAATGTTTATAATTTGGCCTAAAAAATGGTTGGTGGTTGAGTATGAAGTAGGATAGGTGTGTTTGCTTTGATTATGGAAGTGACGTACAATATGGACATCTCATTAATTTTGATGTGATATTTCAACTCCTCGTATTTATACTAATTAATGGCTTCTAAGTCTCAAACGCCTGTTTTGCAAATAATTTAATTTACGATAATATTTTTTATAGAGCGTCCGATACCATTTCCGTCCGCCATCTTCCATTTAACTTCCGCATCGTCGTTTAAAAAAAATCCTAAATCATCGCGCCGCCGTTTTCTACTCGCTCCCACGCCGCTGCCCCTTCACACGCCGTCGCCTCGCTCTTCCATGCGCCGCCGCCGGCCCGTCCTCCGTCCCGCCACCGCTCCCCATCCTGCTCCTCCGCGCTGCGGCCGCCGCCGTGCCGCTTCATCACGGGTGCCGCCGCCGCCGCCTATCTCCTCCGCTCTCTGCTGGTCATCCTTCTCCTCCTACTCTATTCAACTGTGGCGTTCTTCACTTGTGTTAGGTTTTGCTGCATATTGCGAAGTGTATGTTTCACGTGTTTAGATATTTCAGAAAAATGTTACAATTGTTTTATGTGAATGTTGCAAAAGTAGGTCGGGAGGTTGCATATGTTTTCACATGATATTGCAAGTGTTTATCCAGATGTTTCATTTTTATTGAGAGATTTGGACTGCGGGCGTGCCTGGCTGGGAGTTGGAAGTGTATTGTTTTTAGCGTTGCAAATGATGACTATTCATGTTGCGGATGTGGCCCTGTTCGGTTGGCTGGTGGCTGATGCTGGTTTTTGCTGAGATAAAAAACACTGCTGGCTGGTTGGTGGCTGGTGCTGGTTTTTGCTGAGAGAAAAACACTGCTGGCAGGTGGGTGATAATCCAAACGAACAGGATCCATTTTTTGATGTTGTATATATATTATTTTTTGATGTTGCAAAAAATTTTGTATGTTACATGTAATGCCCATATTGAGAATTAGTAGTACGCTACCGTTTAATTTACTTATCACGTGATTCACGTTATCACGTGATTCACGTTGATTTAAACAGATCCGGCTCTCAGTTTACTTGATCGCGTGATTTGCAACGTCAAGCAAGCTCAGCTGCCTGGGCGGACACCAACAATGAGAGGAGCAAGAGAGCTCCCGTTGTGTATGCTCGTCGTCTTGATCCTCTCCTGCCGCTGCCGCTTGTCATCGCCTTCGTCCTCCCCACTCCAATTCAACGCCGCCGAGGAGCGAGTCGTCACTCACCTCCCCGGCTTCGGGGGACCCCTCCCCTTCGACCTCCGAACAGGGTCTGTGGCCCTGGAGCTGCTTTCTCTTCGATTCTCGCTCCTCCGGCTCACCGGCCGCTGGGCTGGGCATGCAGGTACATCGAGGTGGACGAGCGCAATGGCGTCAGACTCTTCTACTACTTCACCCCCTCCGAGCGCTCCCCCGCCGACGACCCCCTCCTGCTCTGGCTCAGCGGCGGCCCCGGATGCACCTCCTTCACCGGCCTCGTCTATCAGATTGGTGCGTACGGTCGCTTTCAGCTGATACTGCAGCTATGGGCTAATTCAGAAAGATGTCCACACAAAAGATGTCTTTACAAATTTATTCTTGAAATTATAGTTTTATTCATATATACTAATATGGACTTACAAAACGAGGTGATTCAAATTATCTTGTGTAGACTCGAAAAGTCAATGATATCATTAAAAAGGAACAGAAGAAAAACATATGCTGTACAATCTTAATCACGGCTGTACATCTTTCCCTTCAACAAATTTCAGGTCCTCTCAGTTTCGATGATCAAGGCTACACGGATGGCCTGCCTATCTGGTGTACAGACCAGAATCCTGGACCAAGGTTAAATAATTTGAACCCACCATAACTTCTTATTGTTTGGACACGTCTTTCACCAAACAATTGCATGAGAATCCAGGTGAGCAATATCATTTTTCTCGACTCGCCGGTTGGAGCTGGATTTTCATACTCCATCGCAGAGCAAGGATACAATTCAAGTGACACCAAAGCTGTCAACCAAATTGTTATCTTTCTCAGGAAGGTAACATCCCCTGCTTCTCTAATATCAAACATATGTCTACTAAACACAGTCTGGAATATGCTTGTTGCAATGAGGCCTTCACTAAGAAAACGTGCTAAACTGCTGTTTCGTTTTGTGGCATTTCTCATTAATCTTGCAGTGGTTTGATGTGCACCCAGAGTTCTTGTCAAATCCTCTTTACATTAGTGGTGATTCATACTCTGGTATCATTGTGCCAACCGTTACCTCTGAAATTGCCAAGGGTAACCTCCTCTAATTAGTTAACTTTCACTTTCTGTTCTATCATTTTTGTCCCGTGCACAATTTGATTCTGCACCATGGCACCTTTGACTTCTCCAGGTAACAATATTGGAAGTGAATCTTCCCTGAATCTAAAGGTTTGGAAATTACACTATAAACTGCACAACCATATAAAGGATTATTTTGGGCTCCCATGATGCTATTATATTTTAAGAGGATGAATTCCCCTATTGACTTTGCACATCATGTTCAGGGATACCTCGTGGGCAATCCGTACACAGATTTGAACATTGATGGACCATCAAAAATTACATTTGCTCATAGGTTGGGTCTCATATCTGACCAAATCTACAAGGTATGAATCACACCCTCCAGTGCTCGTAGATTTTAAATCTATAACGGTTGCCTGCGTTGTTGAATGCTGAGTGACATTTTACATAAATGTCAATGGAAATGAATAATATGTGCAACTTGTTAATTCCAGGCGTACAAGAAGAGTTGCAGTGTGGGGGATAGTAGCCACCGTAGCATGCAGTGCATAAACAGCCTTGATGCGATAGATGAGGTGATATATGTATAGGAGCACTATCAGATTATTTATTATCTTGCATTTTCGAAAGAAAAAAAGAACCGTCGAGTGATACTGGTACTGAGCGATTGACAGTATTTTCTTTTCTTTGTTAAGTGTGTCAAGGACATATTCCCGTTTCACATTCTGGAGCCTAACTGCGCTTACGCAAGCCCTCACCCATACAACATATTTAAGATGAGCTCAGGCCTTCGGGAGGTGCAGCTGCTCCAGGACTATACTGCAGAAGGGTTTCACTTGTCTGAGATTTATACACACTGCAGAGTTAGTGCCCAGATGAACTTTTAAATTTTTCAGTACCATCCACCATTTTTGTGCAACAAGATAATCTAACAAATATGACAGTTTGAACCACTCTACTCTTTGCAGACAGGGCTATATACATTATCCAGATTATGGGCAAATAATACCACAGTAAGAGAGTCTCTTGGTATTCACAGGGTATGAAAGCCTGAAACTGATGCAGCAGCTTTTTATATTGAACTATCTGTTTATGCTTGGTTCTGGATTTTACAATGGCCATGCTAATGCTGGAGACATTAATTCGTACACTGCTACCCTCACCAATAAACGAGCCTGCCACCTGGCATGATTCAAGTTGTTTTGAACACATCTTGTGCTCCTTTTGCTTGAATAATCTGAAAACATAGCCCCCTATAATTCATTATACTTTGCAGTTGTAAGGTGGTTGTTAATCTAGCAAGTACATTATTTTCTACAATGCAGGGAACAGTTCCGACATGGTTAAGGTGCAATAACTCTATACAGTATTCTAAAGATATTTCAAGTTCAGTAAAGTACCATTTGGATGTGACCATGAAAGGTTATAGAAGTCTAGTTTACAGTGGTGATCATGACATGGCTATACCTTATGTTGGCACACAGTCCTGGATTGGGTCCCTTAATTTCTCAACTGTAGATAACTGGAGACCATGGTACGTCGACGGGCAAGTTGCGGGGTAAGTTCCATGTTACTGCAGCAATCAGTCTACAGCATCTGAAACATTATGTTTTGCTTCCAGAGTATTGCCTGAGCACATTATCAAATTCTATTTTCTTCTACACTTGTATTACACTGAAAACTGATTTCTTCAGCACTTCTGATTTGTTCGGATGATATAGAGGAATTCGGTTGCGCAATAATCAGTCTGACCAGAGATATATATCTTATGTGCAGATATACAACGTCATACTCTAATAACCTTACATTTGCCACAGTGAAGGTAGGAGTGTTGAATCTTGAATGTCGTTACTTTTGTCCCATTCCATACCTCACTGCTCAGCATTTGTTGCCATATGATATGAGATGTAGTCAAGAAGATCCATCTTGGCATTAGCTCATTGGGGGAAAATACATATTGATGGATTCGGTTTCTGCAGGGTGCTGGACATACTGCTCCGGAGTACATGCCAAAGCAATGCCTTGCTATGCTCGCAAGATGGCTTGGTGGTGACCCCCTCTGATTGGCGATTGCAGCTTCGAGTTGGTCTGGAATGACTTGCTATGTCGCAAGATGGCTTGGTGGTGACACCCTTTGGTTGCAGCTTCGAGCCATAGACTTGCTACGCACGTGTGTTCTTGCTAGTATCAATAAAAGAAAGAAGAAGAAACGCAATTTTAACCGATCCGCGGACTGAAGGATCCACAACAGGACATGGACCCACTCGGCATCCACCGTGCCAAAGGTGGTTGACAGAGGCAGCAGAAGGGGGTCGGCTGAACCATCCTGTCTCCCCTCGCCGCTAGCTGCCATGTGGACATGTGGTGTCAGTTACTCAGTTGCTGCCTCTCATACATTGGTTATGAAAGATTGCCCGAATATATGTGCTGAAGAGCCTCATTCACCTATAAATAAAGAGGTGTAGCTTCATTTTTAAAAAACGCACACACACACAGTAGCCTCTCTGTTCTATTTTTTCTAGCTTTTCTAGGCTAGTGGAGTTTAAGCTAAGAGTAGCTCTACTCTTCGATTTCCAAGTCCTCTTGGAGAATTGGGGGTCTCTCTCTTCTTGTAAGACTTTAGTAGTTTACCAACACAATTATCTTCATATATTACAAACACAGCAAACTACCTCAGCATATCTCTGAATCAATCTGACGAGCTATTGTTGTTAACTGAATCGAGAGTTGAAGCTCACCTGAAGACACAGATGAAATGGAGAGTCGATTGCCTGCTGCTGCACTTTGTGTTACCTGTCGAAACGTGGGCCGCGCTGATGTTGCTGCTCTCCATCTGCTTCTGCATGCACAGCTGCGTGCTGGGCCGCACGTGCAAGCAGCCCTGCTGTGCGTGACTTTGATCAACGCTGCTGCAGACGCCCTTCCTGGGCCGTGCGCTGCACTGAAGCAGCGGCGTTGGCTGCGCTGCGGGCGCACCGGCCTGCTAGCTCAGCTAGGCCTGCGCTGGCCTGCACGCTGGGCCGCGACGCCCTGGCTTGCGTGCGCTGGGCCTGCTCGTCCTGGGAGACGCGCGTTGATGACGCTTGGGCCGCCTCGCGCGTGCGCGTCGCGTGCACCGCGACTCGCCCCACGTGCCCGCGTTCGCTGCTCTGCGCAACAGCAGAAGAACACGGAACACGAGCTAACGAAACCAAAACTTCAAATCAAAAATCCTTCCTCAAAACTCAACGAATTTGTACGAAACTTGAACCATAGTTTCACAACCCCAACGGCTAATAGATTTAGAAAGTAGATAAAAAAGGCTAAGTATTCATAGTGAATTTCAGGATGAACCGAAGAACAACCTGCCATAAGAAACTTTGAACAAACCTCAAATTCAAACCAAATCTGTAAAGGATTCGTGCTGGAATCACATAAAAGTTGCTCACAAAGATCCCAGCAACCAGAGCCCCAAGCAAATTTCACAAATTTCGCACTGAAACGCGAAGAACGAAAAATCCTCAAAATAGCTCCAAAAATTCCGAAAAGAATAAATTCCACATCTCAGAATTGATCGTTGGATACACACTTTAGCACGAAATTGAGCTTTGGATTTACACATGACGTTCGGCTACAAGCCACTCCTAGCAAGATGACAAAAAGATCAAACAAATATCCTCCTCCTCTTTCAATCCCTAGAAAAAACTCAAAACTCACAAATGAGATTCACTATCCAAGAGAGAGCCCAGGAGAGTCACTATCAAAGGCTTCAAACTTTATAGATAATCGACTAGGGTTGCTTACGCCTAGATCTTAGCACCATCTTTATCAACCTCACACATATTCTTCCTCTGAGCAACAGTTAGTGAGGGTGAGTACACTTATGGTTGGGAGTCACTAAGGCACAAGAAATAACCATATATCAAATTATTATCAACTTTAAGTAAATTAATCATGCGAAGGTGCAGACCACTTTTGACCGTGAGCATAATTATTATAATAATTTTTAAAAACTCGACAAAAGTTATACACTTTCACTATAAACCGTGTTTTTCATAAAAAAATAACTGTTATAACTTTTAGGGAGCTACCCTCAAAAGTTAAGCATTCATACGAGGCCTTTAAAAGATTGCTAATAAGTACGGGTTTCACGAGAAACAGACAAAGCTTATAAATTACTAAATTATTACAGTCACTGATTGGATATACCCACTCCACTCACCTCGGACCCGCACTCCCCAGGTTACGAGGGAATCGCTATCCTATCGCACGGGAGGACCGGTAGCCCCATCATGGATAGGGCCAAACCTCTGCCGATTTTTATTTTCCGTGGCTGCTGTTTAACCAATCGTCCGAAGAGAGCCCACTTGGCTTAACTCGCAGCTGGTCCGTCTGGTTTCATAGGGGAAAAATAATCTTATTATTCGATAATCTTATTTGGTTTCATAGAGGAACAAATAGAGCTTATAAATTATATATTGCAGTCACTGATTGGATACCCACTCCACTCACCTCAGACCCGCACTCCCCAGGTTACGAGGGGATCATAATTCATCATGGCCCTGTTTAGTTCCCCATCCCATCACCAAACTTTCAAAAATTTTCTCTCCAAATTTCACTATTCATCTATCACATCAAATCTCTCTCCTCATGCATGGAGTACTAAACGTGGATAAATAAAAAAACTAGTTGGATGGTTTTGATGTACACGACGAGACGAATCTTTTAAGCCTAGTTAGGTCATGGTAGGACAATGTTTACCAAAACTATCACATCAAATCTTTCTCCTCATGCATGGAGTACTAAACGTGGATAAATAAAAAAACTAGTTGGATGGTTTTGATGTACACGACGAGACGAATCTTTTAAGCCTAGTTAGGTCATGGTAGGACGATGTTTACCACAAACAAACAAAAAATGCTACAATGTCCGATGTGACATTTTCACTTCACTTTTCACCTTTTCACATGAACTAAACACCGCCATGACGGATTTGATGGTCACAGAGGTGAGGCTACTAGTGGTAGAGGACAAACAATATTCCAACTGCAACAGAGATAGTATATGACATGACGATATGATCACGATACATATTCAATTGACGAACGGAAAATATTAGATTCGTCTTTTTTCTTTCCTCCAGCAGTCTCTCTTTTTTATTTTATATTTTTTTTCAGTTTTGGCCTGCAAAGATTATTCCCTGTTCTGGTGCAGTATGTACTGTCCTTATCCGGCCTTCTCATTCAACCTCCTCTTATAATTGTCCGGCCGGCTGCGAATAACTCTCTTGGCATTTTGTGGATCGAACATGCTATTTCGTAGGTGTATATAGTGCCGATCAATATGATCATCATGATAGCGAGCTATAGATTAATTGATGAAAAAGTCCAATAATTTACTGCCTCCAAGTATAGAGGAGGTCTAAATAACCCCTAAAAAATAAAAGAGTTTACTTAACCCCTTGATTTGATTAAACCGGATCAAAATACACCCTTTACCACATATATAAAACCAGTTTGCTGATTTGGAGGGTTGAAAAGCGATTTTGCTGACTAGGATTGACACAGAAGCAGCATTACGTGGCAGGCTTATTTAGGATCAGATCGCCCCTCCTATCTCATGCATCACCCCTTTGATCGTCAATCCAAAAATATTATTTAAAGTTGACAGGAGTAAGTGCTGATTTACATCTACCATCCTCCGTACCTAAAAATAGAACCAGCTATTTACCACAGCAAAATTTCATCGAACAACTTCTAAGCACGAGGTGAAGGAATCATACACATCAAATGTCTATAATCTCTGTTCTGAAGTAGGTGTTAAATATTGAAGCGGCTGCTCGTATATGCTCTGCAGCGAGGTACAGTCAGTTGCTGCACGGAGACACCGGAGGCCCTGCTGTAGACGTTCAGCAGACGACGGCCTGCCGCCAGGGGCCATGGTCAATCGATTGCCCCATGGGGCCATGGGCATGGGCTGCTAGAGTACAAGCGCCGGGTGTCAGGAAGCAGCAGGGCAGGGCAAGTGCCACTCGGGGTGGGATTCGCGAGCATGACACCACACGGACACGGCTAGACGCCGGCGGATCCGTGTAGTGGCAAAAGCAGAGACGAGCAAGCTGTTGGATTAGAAGGGAGTGTTCTGGACCTGAACTTCTTATGTCACATAGGCAACTGACGTGTCATGCCTAGTCAACAATACCAGTCTACAAACCTGCCCTTATTGGTTTTAAATGTGTTAAAGTTATGATTTCATCTGGTTTCACAAAACTAGGGGTTAGATAAACCTTTTGATTCTTTAGGGGTTTATTTGGACCTCCCTCATACTTGAGGGTAGTAAATTAGACTTTTGCCTTAATTAATTTATATATCTGTTAGCTGGTGTGTTTCACTTCTTGATATCAATACAAGGGAAATGAAGAAAAGTAGAAAAACAAGAAAAGGACTTGGTCCAACGTAGGCCATTGCGGATAATGTAGCTCGTCGCAACTGTAGCACTCCATGAAAAAACTCTAATTAAGACACAAGGACAGTAAAGCAGAATATATTCGATAAACTCTTCGCATCGATCTTTCATCGGGACGATAGATCAAAAAAAACAATTTTTAATATTATTCAATAATCTTATTATTTGGTTGAGACCGTGCACTACCAGAAAATCCATCATCCGCCTCGTCTACATGCCTCGGCGTACTCAAGAACCGGTGCTAATACAATATTAGCACCAGGCGTAAAATTGGGGTGCCCCGGAGACCCTTTAGCACCGGTTGGTAACATCAACCGGTGCTAAAAGTCCCATTAGCACCGGTTGGTGTTACAACCCGGGCTAAATGGTCCCCATCCTTTAGCACCATGTGGTGTTACGACCCGGGGCTAAATGCCCTTTAGCACCGGTTCATAAATAGGACCCGGTGCTAATGGGGGTGTCACATGCTACTTCAAAAGGAGCGTATCTTCTATCCTATTATGTGCGCTGCGTAGGTGAGATGGTTAGGTGACTTGGGTGCGCACGAGCTAAGAGGTCTCGAGTTCGAATCCCGCAACACGCAAATATGCAATTATTTTTAGCTAGTGCCCACACCTTTAGCACCGGTTATTTGACCCTGGTAGTGGTGGTTAAGACACCGATCGGTACCAAAATAGTCATTTTTACATGTGCAAAGCCATTTAGTGTGACATTTTTTACTCGCAGCTACGAGGATTCGAACCCACGACCTCCGGTCTCACGTGTTGCATCATATGTGATTGAGTGGGACATGTTTTCCTTTTCAAGTAACCCGTGGAGGACTATTTAGTATAAGCCAAGACACCGATTGGTATAAAATGTCACACTTTAGTACAAGCCAATGTTATTCACCGGTACTAAATGGCCGCACCATTTTAATACTGGACCAAAACACCAACCGATACTAAAATGTGACTTTTAGTACAAGGTGGTGTTTGGAGCATGAACTAAAATGGCTCCCAAAGTTATCAAATTTAGACCCAGTACTATAATGGCTCCATGCCACCTTTAGTACCAGGTATTTAGTGCCCATACTAATATACACGAGGTTTTGTACTAGTGTCCGGGCTAGCTGACAACAAAATGGCGGCTAGTTGCCTAAGAATTCTTTGTCACATGAACAACAAAATGCCCCATTTGTGCTGGCTGGCAGCATATTCCCTCCATTCTGAAATAACTGACGTTTAGGACAAGGTTTGAGTCAAACATTGGAAATATAAATCATCAATAACTTTTAAATTGTTGAGTTTGTAAATGTGAAAACTATATGAATAGATTTGTCTTGAAAAATACTTTCATAAAAGTATACATATATCA
>OAMR01000136.1:612135-647273 GCA_900205405.1 Echinochloa crus-galli
CCAGCCTTATATAGTCCGGAGGGCAGGGTTACAAGTCGGTTATATGATCCTAGTCGTATACAACTTGGAGTACTACAACAGGGTACTTTGGGGAGTCTCCATCTAGTACACGACTAGTCTACCTAGCCTACTACGCCGTCTTGCACCGTAGCCGACTAGTTTTAGGTAGCTAGGTTAAACATTACCTATCGGGTAGTTTATTCCTTTACATGAATGGCCCTAGGGATCCTGGTCCCACACCTGCATAGCCTCAAGTAATGGAATATTGACATATAATTTACGAATTACCTCAACAAACTTGCTGAATTGTTCGTCCACCGTTGGTTTGTGGGATCGTTTGGGGAATGGCAGCACAGCGGGATCGTAGAATTCATGAGGGGCCGTTTTCATCTCCTTCTGAGAGTTATTCTTCTGTGGTTCGGCTGCGGCCTCCTCCTCTTCGCTATCACTGTCTGTGGTGGCTGCTTTCTTACCTGCATTGTTAGGATATGGCGGGTCCCGAGTTGTCTTACCCCCTCTCGTGGTAACCGCTTTAACCTTTTCACGAGGAAAACTCCCCTCTACAGATGACAGTAAAGAAGCAGCTAACTGAGCAATTTGAGTTTCTATCATTTTGTTGAAGCTCAGTTGACTTTTCATAGCAGAAGAGAACGATTCCATCCTAGAGTCTATGTTTTCCAGAGTTTTATCATTAGCAGAAAGCTTCTTGTTAATATTTTCAGTTATTTTCATCTGGCTAAACACAAGATCTCTAAGGGACGGCTGATTGTTGAAAGTGCTGGAATTGTATGAGTTACCTTGTTGTGGCCTCTCAAACGGGAGGTTTGGGCGCGAATTCCAGCCTTGATTGCCGTAGTTGTTCGGTCAGTACCCGTTGTTGTTGGAGTTGTTGACGTAGTGGGCATCTTCTCGCGTTTCGGGGCAATCATTCCCACACCCCAATGACAAGTCACCGCTAGTGTGAGCAGAATCGAAGAACCAATTAAGGCAGAGACTTAAGCAAGAACTAAGAGCACTAGGAACTAGAGCCAACTATAGTCTAAACACAATACAGAAGCAACTAGACTAAAGTAGAAGCAACTATATAAGGCACAAGTAGAATAAAGTACATAACTATATTGATAACTCGAATGTCATGAAACAAGTATTGTAGTCGTGTCCGACTAGGAGTTGTATCAAGACCTGGGTATAAATATAAACCCATGGCAATTGTAACAACACAACAACGAATCAATCAACACAACAAACCGGCCATGCGCCACCTATCGAGTCCCTAGTCGAGTCGTCGAGTCCTTCGAGAGGAGCCATCGATCCGTCGACCTCCGTAAGTACCGGCAACCTTGTATCATGCTTAGTATCATGCGGTGGATTTAAGCTTTGATGCAAGTAGTCTTGCTACCATGCTTAGTATCATCCGGTGGATTTAAGTTGTGGTTTCAAGAAGGTTCCTCTGTTAGGTCATAAGCCATGCGGTGGGCTAAGATCTAGTATGGACCAAGGTATCGGCTCTGTTAGATTTCGGCAAGATCTAGCAGATTCATTAAGTTACCCCGTGTTGCTCCTTTTTTACTATGTGCTTAATTCATGCAACACACCTTTGCCCAATCTAGACTGGTCGGGTTCGGTTCTAGACCGCAAAACGATGAAAGAACCGCGGCGTCCATATAGCCGAATCCGAAACAGTCTAGGTTGCCACGTGTCGCGGGTTCGAGCTTGTCGGTGTCGTGTAGATCTTGACAGAACCGGGTATCATGCGGTAGATGCAGGTTTTTGGGTCGTCTTAGAGCTAATCATCCGGTGGATTAGAATTCGATTCGACCTGATAGATCTATCTTTACCGATCAGGCTTGTTCCTTCGCCACGGACCCCGATTCGGCTAAATAGCCGCATTCGGTAGTGCTCTCACGAGTGAACGTGTGTTCGTGGGTTTGCATTGGACAATGAATGCTTTTAGCCTTTCACGTGACACCTCACATTTATTTGATTGATTCTTAATATTACTATTTCTTTAGGCAAAGTAGTTTTTGTAAATGGCCTCATTGCTGTCTATTTACTGCAGAATTACATGAGAATCTCCTTGAATTCCAATAACTGAAGTTGCATCAGTTTGTGGTTCAACTTTTTGACATGCAGGTGGTGGCATCCGCTGTTTCCACTTCTATCTAGGCCAAGTGGTTAGAGATACAGTGGCTAAAGAGCCGGCACTAGTAGGTCTGGACTAAGTCTATTGTCTTCCTTGGGGACTACAGTGCATCCGACACGCAGAAAGGGATGAGAAGGGGTGCCGACTACCCTGAACCTTGGGTCCTAGGACACCGGAACTAACGTGATGGGCTACAATGACCGGAAGGGCTGTCACCACCTCCCGGCTACCACCACCATTGCGACGGTCAGAAACTAAGGTTACTGACAAGTCTAGGAACCACTCCTACACAGATCAATAACTACTTACTTCGCTAGCAGAAGCAAGCAACTCGAACTCACACCCCAATGACAAGTCACCGCTAGTGTGAGCAGAATCGAAGAACCAATTAAGGCAGAGACTTAAGCAAGAACTAAGAACACTAGAAACTAGAGCCGACTATAGTCTAAACACGATATAGAAGCAACTAGATTAAAGTAGAAGAATGTCATACAAAAGAAAAGGTAAAAGATACAAGAGCTAATACCAGAGCTTCTGAAGACGACTCCGGAACCTCCGAGGCACAGCTCGACTCGACTCTAACTCCCAACTAAACTATCCTAACTCTACTAGAAATGAGTGGAAGAGCTCCTTGGCTTGAGTGTGTGTGTTACAATGAGTGTGCAGGGTCCTATTTATAGTTGCAAGTGTCGGTTTGGAGAAGTAGGAGCCAAGCAAGCCAGGGGGGTACCCCCTGGTCCTCCGGGCGCTAGAGGTCAGTTCGGCCGAACCAGGGGGTTCGGCCGAACCACTGGATCTGCCGCCTTTGCACTGAGCGGCCTGGATGTGCCCTGGGGAGGCGGTGCTGGCCTGGGGGCAGATTCGGCCGAACCGCCTCTGTTCGGCCGAACGGGCCTGGCCCAAGGCCGGCCCTCCCCTGCACCGCCTCTGCCTTTGGAGTCTTCCTGGGCTGCCTCTGGTTACTTGCTTCGTGATGTCTGGGCCCAAGATGAGGTGGCAATGGCTTCGGGTTGGGTTGGTGATCGTCCACTTGGCGGATGATGTGTTCGTTTGGTTGTTTCTAAGGGGGGTAACCGGCCGAACATGTCGTTCGGCTGTTTCTGTCATTTCCGACCCCTATAGCACGTATTTTGGAATGTTGTACCTGCAAACATGACACTCACCAAAACTCGTGGAACTTTATTAGAAATAAACCTAAGTACATGGAATGATGCATAGTCTCTCATTTATTCCCGAGTATTGGTGGTCGGATTTGGGTTGTAACGATCGCCAACACATCCCATCAAGGGGCTCTAGTAGTCGTATGCGGCAACAAGTCGCTATAACAAGATTGACAGCCCTTAAAAAAGAACCGAAAACGTTGGACACCGACCACCATTGAAGATTGGATGCTTATTCCAAGGCAACGGTACGAAGACTTGGTGCAGAAACAACCTGCCAACCAACATTGGAACTGTTGCGCCATCCAATGCCACCTCCGCCCTGAGCTGAATAATGAAAAGTGTGTCCACACGGGAGAACTGCCCGGCCTCAGCGAACAAGAACTTCGACGACGCGCCTGCACTGCCACTGCCGTCTGGAGAAACCAGCTAGGTTTTCACCCAGTGATTGAGCACCCACAGGCACAGCATGGGACGAACTGACCAACGACTTCAGCATCGCCTTCAACAAGGTGTGTGTCACAGACACAACCACCGCCACCGGCCCGGCAAAACATGCCAGGCAAGGATTTCGCCCAAATCACCGCCACCACCGTCATCGCTGTGCCCGGCCAACGAAAAGGTCACCTCCACCGTCACCACCAGCTTCACTCAGGACGTCGCCACTGTAAGACGAGACGCACGCCGGCCGTCGATGATGAAACACCGCCACCCGGAGCAAGGTTCCACCGACGGAGGGATGGCACCAACTCATGGGAAGGCAGCGGCACGGCTGCTAGCGAGGTCCGCCCAATTGCCCACGTGGGAGCGACGCGGAGAGGCCGCGCGAGCCAAAGCCGCCACACGACTCCGCTTGCCGGTATCGATGCATCAACATGCGCCCCCCTACGCGCCGCACCAGATCCGACCGAGGTCGATCTGGCGTCGGCCGCCGCCGCAGAAGCCTGCTCGGACCGGCGAAGGCACCAGGCACCCCGACGCCGGCGAACAGGAAGGAGGAAAGGGTCGGCCGACGCGGCCCACCCAAATTCCCGCGCAGCTCGCCCGGAGGACCGGCCAAATACACGGCCCTGAGCGCCGATCCGCCGGTGCACTCGCCGGATCCGGCCATTGGGGGTCCGTATCCGGCCTCCCCAGTGAAGACGGCGTGCACCCCGCGGGCGAGATTTTCCGCCCACCATCAGTGTCCGCGATAGCCGTGGAGGAAAGGGAGGGAAACCACGCCGCCACCATCCTGGCGAGCCGCGCGGGCTTCCAGTGTCCGGCTCCGGCGGCGGCGCGGCGAGGAGGATGGAGGTAGGGGTGGCGGCGGCGGCTAGGGCAGGGCCGCCCGAGTCGCCCTTCGCGGGGGCGATGCGGACGTTTCGCGATGTTTGGATAAGAATTTTCTTACTTAAACTATGTAGGAAATACCGAGATGACACTGGAACCCAACCCTCCTGAACTTTGGGTCACCAAACCCGACGAAATACCACAGCCAGTCACACTGATGCAAACATAAGCAGAGGCAAGCTGGTACGACTTATAGTGTAGTTGGTTAGTGATGTAATGATGATCATGAATCAGTGTGGGTTCTTGATATGTACTCTTTGCTAATGCAGCATATTGATTCGGTGGAATGATTGAGAGAAGTTGTACTTGCAGTAGGTGGTTCTAATTGTTTGGCGGTAGGACAACCGGTGTTTCAAAGACGTGGGAGGTTTGTAATCTCTCTTAACCTTGAAGGAGCTATAACCACGCATCATGATAAAAGAGTTCGCACCTATATGTTCAGTACAAGTCGCATCCCCAGCTATATGTTTGACTTCTTATTTTAAAAAAATATTTATTAAAAAAATAATATATGTATACTTTTATAAAAATATTTTTTAAGACTAATCTATTCATATGGTTTGCACATATTCAAACTCAACGATTTCAAAATTATTCGTGATTTATATTTTCAATTTTGACTAAAATTTTATATAAAACAACATCTAAATCCTATACGGAGAGAGTAGATTAAAAACTAGATCCAAAACAATATTTTGTGAAACCTCCCCTAATATTTATAAAAATCAACCCAGGATACTTTAGTAAGTTGTAATTAAATAATATAGCTTGATTTTATTGAGTGTTATCAATTCTATTATTTATTTTTTCTATTGAACGTGCGATATACGTGTCGCACGTACATTCTTGCTAGTATACTATAAAAATCCAAATTTTTGATAACACATGGACCAACCGGTCATTAAAATCCCATCCTCACGACTCCAGCAATTATGCTTTTTTTCGTCAAACCGATGCTCAACCAAACCATCGTCTGTACGTGACCACGCCAATCACGCGTGATATGTTATTTGGCGCGGCGTTGTTTGACCCTGTCGAGGCGCGCGCCTCACGGGAGTACCAGGCTAGCGTGGTACCTGCTCGCCGACCGCCACTCGTCGTCACCGTCCTCCTCATGCTCCGGCGCTTCTCGCCATCGATGACCAGCACGCTGCTGTCCTCCACGGCAACGCGCACGTACGTCGTCCTTCCCTAACCCCAGTAACCTCGAACCGCAGCACTGTGTCTCGTCCTCCCGCACGTTCCCCAGCAGCAGCGGCTGGCCCAGCGCCTCCGCCACCACCACCAGCGACAACATGCTTCCGAGCCGTGCGTACCCATTAACATCAGTCACTGGCGTTCATGGTGGTCAAAGATTCAGAGGAGAAGAATGCTAGCAGATCGTACCGTTAACGAGGCGGAACAGCGTGAAGTCGCGGAGGTCTCGCCGCGCCCAGCAGCCGCCGCTGCGGCGTGTGGGGCCGGACTCGCCGAACACGGCAACATCCCGATGGCTTGACTCGCCAGCGGCGGCAAAGTCAGCTGCCGATGTTGAGAAGAGGGAGTGATGAAGGCACAAGTCCATCACCGGGGATGCGTGGTATGCCGGCCTCGCCAGCGTCGGCGCGTGGCCGGAGTGGGCCTTGTTGAGGCATAGACAAGCTAGAATCGAGACGTGCGTGTTTCGTGTACATCTATGCTACTCCCTCCGTTCCAAATTATTAGTCGTTTTGGCAAATCTAGATTCATAGTTAGTAGTATGTATCTAGACATAAGTATATATGTAGATACATACTACTAACTATGAATCTAGATTTGCCAAAACGACTAATAATTTGGAACGGAGGGAGTAGTATGCAAAAGGTATTAAAATTTTAATTTAGCAATGATTATTTATCAAATTGACTAAATAAACTAGATTTTCAGTATCCTCTCAAATAAATGATAAAAAAATCAAATTCTTTCTCTGTCTTTCTCCGTCTCTCTTCGATTTTGAATAAACTAAATCTAGAAACATTGTCCTTAACACCTTTTGAGGCTAAAAGACTAGAAATTGACCCTAGATACTAGGGTGGACGCTAGTCACTACTCCATTGAACAAAGAGTCGACACTATAGGACATAAAGATGGAAAAAACAACAACATGGGAACTCTCTCATGATCACACCCTAATTAAGCTCATAATATAATGAAGGCGAGAAGCTTACAAAAGAGTGTAGGAATGGCATCAACTAACCTTGGAGAGCCACATCCTCCAAGGATATCAAGAACAAAACCAACTCCCTTATATTTCTCCTTTTTCCACCTTACCAGGAGCTCCTCTCCAGCAAGAAATAGGGGATGTCAGGAGGATCTACAGGCACACAAATGATTAAGTCGCCCGCCATTTCAAATTATTCAGTTCTGGCAGTCCACAAATGCCAACATGATAATTGGCTAGCGCCAGCATAAATGCTTTGTGTAGCGTGGCAGGATCTCTTATACGCGGAAGAGCCCTTGAGAAGATATTAATTTACTTGGTGATGAGTTGTAACTGCCAAACCTTTTGTTTTAGCTATACTATTTATTAGTCCAAGAGATATATAGATCAGGTAGGACTAATTTTCCTCGTCCGTACGCATTCATGTGGCTTATACTAAATTTATCTCAAATAAAAGAGGATAAAAAAGCTCCATCGACATATGTGAATTATATGATATGGGAGGCGGTGAGGATCAAATGATAGACAAACGAATCATGAACTGTACAAGAACGTAATCACAAATATAAATTACACGGCAACCATGAAAGACCGCTATTCAGGTGTCGTTCCGGTGGTCGCTGTAGAGCGGACGCCGCTGGGATTCGGGTTACAAGAAAAGTTTAGGTCGGGTTTTTCGGGTTTTCAAGAATTTGGGTTTTAAAGATTGAAATCCGAAATTTGTCCACGAAAGTTCTGGTCGGGTTTTTCGGGTGTTTTGATAAATTCGATTTCGGATTCGGGTTACCCGATTTACCTTATTTCAATAAAGTGAAACAAAACTTTAGTAAGATTTAAGAGACCTAAAATCATTTAAGCCTCAAAATAACACAATGATGTATGTATTAACTGTAAAAAAAATTTCATACTCACATAAAGCAATAGTGTTTTGACATAAGAGAAAAAGAAATAAAAACATAAGACCCTTTAAATTATCTTATGAGTTGTAATATATAGAATTTTTAACATATTTCGGATAGATCGGGTACCGTGGGCTCAAACTCAAATTACCCTAATTTAATTCGGGTTATGGGATTTCAAACCCGATCTAACTTCGAGTTTTCTAGATTTCGGATTTTTTGGGTTCGGATTTGGTTTTTCGGGTTCGAGCTTCGGATATCGGGTTTTGTATCCACCCTTAGCTGGGAATGGAGCCGACAAAGCCGCCGCTCTCGGTATTTTCAATTGAATGTTTCGTGCGTGGACAGGGAAAGGCCACGTCTTCCCCACCCGAAGCAGACAGAAAAAGGCCACGTCTTTTAGATCCATAAAACGGCATACACAGATGCATTTACAGTTGATCTTAAGCACCATATAAAGTATTAAATAGTTTACATACGGCCTCTCTGTCTATGGGCTGTATGAGCTGTCTCTACATCTGTCTGTATGCGCAGTTAGAGATTTTATCGACGGCAAGTCATCTGTAGGCTGTACATGCCCTAATAAAGATGGAAACAACAACAACATAGGAGCACTGTCGTGATAACACCCTACTTAAGCTCACGATGAAGGTGAGAAGCATAGAAAAGAGTGTAGAAACAACGTCAACTCACCTTGGAGAGAGCCACCTTCTCAAAGAAAATCAGGAACAAAACCTTCCCTTTCTATTTCTCCATTTTTGCACCTCGCCACAGCTCCTCTCCGGCAAGAAATGGGGGATAGATGTTAGGAGGAGGAAGAAGGCTCAGCAATTTATACCGTGCGCATTTGTACTAGCGGGCGACTTAAGCATCCACCAGCACAAATGGTGCTCCATTTGTGGGGTGCTGGTGAATGCTAAGTCTCCCGTCATTATGAATTGTTCAATCCTGCCGGGCCACAACTGACTTCCTAACCATTTGTGCTGGTGGTAGCCAATACTGTCAAGATGGTAATTGACTAGCGTCCGCACAAATACTTTCTATACTAGCGTGGCACGAGCTCGTACTCGAGGAAGAGCCCTTTAAAAGATACTAATTTACTTGGTGTTGGCCGGTAACCGGCAAACCTCTTGTTTTAGAGATACTATTTACTCCTTGAAGGAGTCCTTTCCTGGTTTAATCCAGACTCCAGAGATCTATGGATCAGGTAGGCCGGACTTATATTTTCCTCGTTCGTATACATTCATGTGGCTTATAGCAAATTTATCTCAAATAAAAGAGAATAAAAGAAGCTCCATCTACAATATGTGTATTATATGATGAGGAGGTGAGGATCATATGATAGGCAAATCACAAATGAATCATGAACTGTACTAGAACATAATCACTAATATAAATTACACGTCAACCATGAAAGCGCGGCTACTCAGGTGTCGTTCTGGTAGTTGCCGAAGAGCGGACGCCGCTAGAAATGGAGCCGACAAAGCCGCCGCTCTCGGCCACGGCAAAGCCCGGTGTCACAGACGTCGGCTCGAGCTTGTACATCTGAGCGGAGAGCGCAGGCAGCCTCATTTCCTCCGACTGCAGCGTGTGCATGGCCTGCGCGATGGAGGGACGTTCCGCCGGGTCGGGGTGCGCGCACCAGAGCCCCACCACCAGGGTGCGCTCCATCTGCCGCTCGTCGGTGTCGTCACATGTCCCTATCAACCGCGGGTCCACCGCATCGAGCGTGGAGCCCTGGCTGTAAAGCTTCCACACCCACTTCGGCAGCATGAAGGACGGATCCCGCCGGTCCACGGGCTCTCGGCCAGAGATGATCTCCAGCAGGACGATGCCAAAGCTATAGACATCTGACTCGGTGCTCCGGCGGCTTGTGTTGAGGAACTCTGGATCGACGTAACCCATGGTGCCCTGAAGGAGCATAGTGGTTTTAGGGTTGGAGCCGTGGTCGATGAGCCGGGCGAGTCCGAAATCCCCCAGTTTGGTGTTGTAGGACGAGTCTAGCATTATGTTGTTGGGTTTGATGTCACCATGCACCACACATTGCTCCCAGTCCAGGTGAAGGTAGCGCAGCGCTGATCCTAATCCCAGGATGATCTTGTACCTATTACAGTCAAAGTTGCACAAACTACTTACTCTTTAATTCGTTGGATAGACAATGGTTTTCTCTTTTTTTCAAGTGTACAATAGGAGATTTTTTTCTTGTATTTAAAGAGAAAAATGTATAAAAATTAATCTTAGAACAAATCATGTAATATAATACTCATGCTTCTATAATTTGTGGGTAGGAATAATAAACGTTCTGAAGGAACTGGAATCAACAAGAGAGGACCATGGTGTTGAGTGTTGACCGTACCTCTGGGGCCAAGTTAACAACCTTGGGTTGTCGTGGATGTGCTTATCAAGGCTCCCTTCTGGCACGAGCTCGTACACAAGCAAGAGCCCTTTGGGGCTGTCGCACCAGCCCAACAGCTGCACAAGGTTGCGATGCCTCAGCCGGCTGATGATCTTCACCTCGGCCTCGAACTCCCTCCTCCCTTGAGAAGACGACTCTGACGAGAACCTCTTGATGGCCACCTGCTGGCCGTCGTTAAGGAGGCGTCCTTTGTAGACACTGCCAAAACCTCCTTGCCCGAGCTTATTGCCCTCTGCAAAGTTATTGGTTGCGGTGGCAAGCTTGTGGTAGGCATACCGTCTTGGCCCAACCACCATACCCATCATGTCCAAATCAGCATTATTGCCGTTTGGCACGTCGGTTGTTCTTCTGGGCTTCCACCATAATAACCAGAGGAGGAGACACACTACTGCAAAGACCGACAAAGATGCTACAGGAATTAGTACCTTCAATAGTAACTTCTCTGATGGCTCCGTTTTGACGGCCGGAGCTGGAAGTGACTGAGACGCCGGTGCCACTGGCGTTGTCGGAGCCACCTTGTTTGCTGCTTCAAGCGTGGAGTTGAACGACCAAGAGAATACCCTGTGCAGCTCGTACATGACGCCGGTCCCAGCGGAGAAGCCGACGGCTACCTCCTCTGGCAACTCTTTCTTCAGATCAACAGTTGCGTTGACATGGTACAAGGTGTCATCGATGTGTAGATCGACGGCTAACAACTTGCTCCCGTTGTTGTACCGCACCGTGGCGGTCATCGTGAGACCGGATGTGAGGTTCTTGGAGCTCATATCTGGCGAGCTCGTGTTTGTGTAACTCACCGACTTGATGGAGTTGACGTCGATGCCGACGTGCTGGTAGCTGCCGTCCCAATATTCTGGATTAAAGATAGTGTCGAACTCGACGGCGACGACTCGACTATCACCCTTCACGTCTTGGTAGTAGTCTTTTTTGAAAAGGCCCAATAACCCAGCGCCATAGGTGCTGTCCAGGACACTGTCATCCTGCGGGTAACTCGAGAGGAAGAAGGCCATCCCGTCGGCCCATTCCTTGCTGGCCGGCATCCGCGTGATGTTGAAGGAGAAAGTGGTAGTGAAACTCGCTACCTCCGCGGTGACGGCGTTCCAGAGAGGCACTCGAGTCTTGTACCACACCACGCCTCGGCTGTAGTTGCTTGGTTTCGCAGCGTCGTTACTTGTCAGCTCGATCAGGGTGCTACGGAAGGAAGCATCGCCCTTGCAAACGAGCTCGCCGCCGCAGGGGTCTCCGGTATTGGAAAAGTTGAGGCTGAAATTCAACGAGGAAGCTGAAGGGAAGTGAAGACAAACCACTAACAAGCAGTAGAGGCAGAGGAAAGTGAGGGTGAAGGGGGAGGAGCTCGCGGCAGCCATTATTGATGGTTTAAGCTCGATCGGCAACAAACTAAGGATGGCTATCTACAAGCTAAGGCCCAGTGGAATACTCTCACCAAAGTACATTGGGATGCCTAGCTGCGCCTTCCTGTTGGCTATATATAAACTACTCGATCTGTCAAGTCAAGGTCTCCCACTGTGTTCATTATTTATAAATATAAGAAAGCCTCGGGTTGCGTGTTGTTCGGCTGTCATTTGCCGGCCGGTGCGATGCTGATGCTCTCAGAACCTCGATGAGATCAGCTCACGGCCCCGCCGCAGGGACATGGAAACCTCATCGACGTGATCTGTTCGCCCACGAACACGCAACGAACGCGGACCTTTACGCGACCTTCTCCGACTCGGCGTTGATGGACTGACCACTAGTTGACTAAGGCCAGTTGCTAGGGATCGGAGAGAGCTCGAAATAGGATCTTGATTGTTTCAGCATGCAATCCATATTATATGAAGACAGCTTTGTAGATTAAGATTTCAGGACCTCTGTTTCTGTTAGGTAGTGTTTGGTTGGGATGTTTTGCAGCGTACTCAGATCACGCTGTGAAGCATTTACGCTAGTTTGTGTTTGTTTCGAGCGTCCCGCAATCAGATACCACGGGACCTGATACGGACCAGTAGAAGGTCGATACCGCTCATTATCTCCCGTATCCGATACCTTGCAGCTGTATACAGCAGGCTCTGTGAGCTCGGCAGCTGCTCGTTGTCCGCGTGGAGCGAGGTGGCTTGCTTTTAGCGCTTGCTCACTGGTAATCGTACTAGTCGGCTGTACTCTTTGATATAGAGCGCGCTTGTTTATTTAATGGATAGTGCTGTTTCCGTTACCTGAACTGAACCAAATAAAGTTCGGTATCACCTGCTCTGCTTCCACTAATACCATATATCGTTTGCAATTTTGCATTTGCAATCGTACAACCAAACAGCACCTAATTTGTAGTTATATGGACTATAATTTTATAGCTTTTAGAAACACATACAGCTTCTCGAATCGGTATGTAATAAACTGATAATCTAATATTCTGCTTGTTTTCCCTTTAATGGATCATCATACCGCTGGCCTCGAAAGAAGGACGAGTCAAGGAAACTCCTTAAAAACTCTGCAAGCTGAAATAAATAAACATGGCTTAACAATATATGAACTGATGTGGAGCATACTATTATTGGATTGTTAAAATCTAGAGCTAGGAGGTAGCAAAAAAAAAACCCTAGAGCTAGAAGCTACTCATTTAATCCAAGGTCTAAAGTTCGGTCACATATACATACCCGTAGATAGTTACCATATGTGCAAGCTGCTTTTCACATTTACAAGCTGATAGTTTGGTTAGTACTCCTTCCGTATCGAAATATTTGTCGCCGTTGATTTTTCTACAACTTTGACCATTCGTCTTATTCAAAAAATTATCGCAAATATGCAAAAGAGTAAGTCAAGCTTAAAATACCTAAAATAGTAAAGCATGTGATAAACAAAATGGATGGTACTTGCATAATATTTTGAAAAAGACGAATGGTCAAAGCTATAGAAAAAAGTCAGCGGCGACAAATATTTCGATACGGAGGAAGTATGTACGAACTGCTTTTCACATGCACCTATACATACCCACAATATGGGACACTTTTGACACTTTGGCTAGCAGATTTTTAAATTAATGAATTCATCGTGGGTGTCATGCTGTCCACAGGCATATCATCTACCATAGAAAGAATACCGCTCATTCATTTCTAAAATAAATATAGATTAATGCGAGCAACTTTCCTGTGTTCACAGTCAAACCTGTGTGGGTACGTTTGAGTAGAAGAAACCTAACTATTAGGTCAGTCTCAGTGGCAATTTTATGATATTAAATACGCTGATGTGGCAGAGCAGAGAATGAAAAGTTTCATGGCATATGAAAGGTCAACTAGTTTATGGTCTAGGTAATCGAGCGATTAAACTGTGTACTAGGCCAGTCTCAGTGCAAGGTTTCATGAGCTTTCATGCACATTAAATAGGGTGCCAACTCAGCATTTTGGATGATGTGGTAATGAGTTAATGAGGAGAGAGATGAAATGTGTTTCATCCAGATGAAACTCTGTATACACGGTTTCCAACAAGTCTGTGTCTTGCATGCAACACCTAGGAAACATCAATATGAAACTTTGCATTGTATGAACCATTTCACCTGTAAATTTATTGTCTCCTTACTTATGTGGCATTCTTGGAAACACAAAAATGAAATCTCCCACTAGGACTAGGGGACTAATTTTAGTCCCATAGTTTTACACACAACTATATACGAGCACAAGTCCATGACTTTGACTCAAGATCCGTCCATGCAACATACTCGCACGAGCATGTTACATCTAAATGACACCATACATCTAAATGACATACTAACCGAACAAACAAACATATTTGAAGCTCAAATATGGCCAGTCTTAGGCCAGTCCCAGTGCAAGGTTTCATGAGGTTTCATGCACATTAAATAGGGTGCCAACTCAGCATTTTAGATGATGTGGCAAGGAGTTAATGAGGAGATAGATGAAATGGGTTTTATCTAGATGAAACTCTGTATACACGGTTCTAACAAGTCTGTGTCTTGCATGCATCGTCTAGGAAACATCAAAATAAAACTTTGCACTGTATGAACCATTTCACCTGTAAATTTATTGTCTCCTTACTTATGTGGCATTCTTGGAAGAGGAAGCCGAGGCGTCGGCGGAGCTGCGCGGGTTCGTGGCCGCGTGCCCGCAGAAGGATCCGACGCGGCGCGCCACGGTGCCGCAGCTGCTCGGGCACCCGTTCGTTGCTCGGCGCGACGTCGAGGCGTCAAGGCGCGCACTGCGGGAGCTCATCCACGAGACTCTGTAGTCTGAAGACTGTAGTGCAGGAGCGTAAGGACGTGGAGGAGCAGATGATCTGTGATTATTGATAGTTAACGAATCTGATAACTTGTGTACTCGATGATGTAATATCTGACAACTTGTGTTCATCCGATTTGGATTGATTTTTTTTTTGCCAGCAGCAAAATCCTGGAATACAATTGTGACATGCTTGTTCTTCTTTGTGCATTTCGACGTATTATTACTCTCTCCTGGACGAGAATTCTGTACACGGCGGTCGTTTCATTGATTGATTTCCACTTGGCACTGAAACTACACAACGCGAAGTAATCACCGTGTGTGCACGGCACGAATCCTCCGGCGTATGATACGCAGTTGCAGTTGCAGTTGCAGCTGACGAACGGCGTCGATGGGAACGCCTCTTCCATCCGACCGTCGCGGGTAAGCAGCCCGTTCCTGTTCCTCCAAGTCACGAACTTGCACGGCGCAGCTCCGGCAGCAACAGGCAGGCCTCCACCTTCCGGAGCGCCGCCATGGCCTGCGCCATGGACGCGGGACGCCCGCTGGCTGCGGACGTGGTGCGTGCACTAGAGGCCAGTGAGGAGCGCCCGCTCGATCTGCTAACTGTCGAACTCGCCGTACCTGTCCACTGTCGTGTACGTGGACACGTCTCAGAAGCGCTGGACGGCTGGAGCAACACCTGGTTGCCCTGTACACTGTAGGTCGCGTGCGGCAAGCCGTACTTCTTACTGTTAAGAAAACAAGATGAATAAGGCTAGTCCCAGCGGAATTTTATTTTTGTGTTTCCAAGAATGCCACATAAGTATGGAGACAATAAATTTACAGATGAAACGGTTCATACAATGCAAAGTTTCATTTTGATGTTTCCTAGGCGATGCATGCAAGACACAGACTTGTTGGAAACTGTGTATACAAAATTTCATCTAGATTGAACCCATTTCATCTCTCTCCTCATTAACTCCTTGCCACATCATCTAAAATGCTGAGTTGGCACCCTATTTAATGTGCATGAAACCCCATGAAACCTTGCACTGGGACTGTCCTTAGGCTAGTCCCAGTGGGGATTTCATTTTTGTGTTTCCAAGAATGCCACATAAGTAAGGAGACAATAAATTTACAGGTGAAATGGTTCATACAGTGCAAAGTTTTATTTTGATGTTTCCTAGACGATGCATGCAAGACACAGACTTGTTAGAAACCGTGTATACAGAGTTTCATCTAGATAAAACCCATTTCATCTATCTCCTCATTAACTCCTTGCCACATCATCTAAAATGCTGAGTTGGCACCCTATTTAATGTGCATGAAACCTCATGAAACCTTGCACTGGGACTGGCCTAAGACTGGCCATATTTGAGCTTCAAATATGTTTGTTTGTTCGGTTAGTATGTCATTTAGATGTATGGTGTCATTTAGATGTAACATGCTCGTGCGAGTATGTTGCATGGACGGATCTTGAGTCAAAGTCATGGACTTGTGCTCGTATATAGTTGTGTGTTTGTTCATGTGCAGGTGTTGCTTGAGGCGGAACGTTGTCGGTGATGGACTGAAACTGGGTTTCGGGACTAAGTTCATGAAGGAACTGAGGTCCTGTCGGTGGATGTCACGCGGGATGTTCGGGATAGAGAACGGTGCATATGAAGATTTGTTGATACATGAGCGTGTGGCTCAGTGTCGATGGGATCGTGTTAAGAATCGGATCCCTGATCCGGTTTTCCCAATCCCAGAATAGGACATGAGGAGATGTAGATTAGATCCCGTTTCCCTTCCCATCACAAACACAAGGAACACATGAACACAGATATAGGTGGAGCTTCGGGCGTCTTTCTCATTAGTCATAGATGAATACAAGATTGTTGATATATATAGATGTGGGAAACCCTTCAGGGGTATATCTGGTATGAGCCCATAATTATCCCTTAACTAGGGATTTCTTAACACTCCCGCTTGGGCGAATACCACGACAAACTCATGCCTCGTCAAAACTCCAAAAACCCAGTGGGAAAAACATGGAGAAAGAGTGCATAGTGTCTCAAGTTGCATTTACACATTGTTGTCTCATTAAAAACCTTATGTGAGAAACTTCAGGAAAACTCACTAAGGGAAAAAGAGTACAACAGTTGTCTATAAGACAAATTATAATCTTCTGGATCATAATGTTCTATAATAGAATACTTGGCGATGGCTACCTATTAGGAGATGCCCTCCCCCTGAACCAAGCAAAACCATTTCACTATGGCAAGAACACTTTCTTCTGGAAGTATATGCGTATAATATTTAGCAAATAAATTGCATCTCACTTCAAGGATCAATTTAGAAATTTCACCTCAAATATCTTCTGAAACATGAGAGGTAAGCATAGGTAAGCCATTTTAATTTGTAGTATTAATCTACTGGAACTGAAGCAATCTATTGACAGAGCCTTCAGATCAAATTGATGCCTTCAAGGCACATTTTAGGACACTCAATATCTCATAAATTAAGATTAATACTAAGCATTTGCTCCCCCTGGCGACAACATCCGTTGAAGCCTTTATTCTAACATATTCTTCAAGATATGCATTACTCTTCTAGAATAACGAGAAGGAAAATTGGGGTGTCATATTTCCATTCCTATCATAAGCCACAATGTATAATACAATAAATTTATCCAAGATTTAATCAACTGCAGCTCTAAAACGGCGTAACAAAAGGGCAAAGGTCCATCCAAGACCATCTATAGTCCTTTAATAATCTTAACCGATCATATACACCTTTTTAGTCTGTCATACTGGCGCAATGGGGATATAATTACCAGTAACACCATACCTTCTGGGTTTCTACCTTCAGGGTATTAGAGGATACCGTCATTCCAAATCTCCTGGTGGAAAATGTATCAGGAGATAGAAACATACTAAGTAAAACTCCTGAAATGCACAAATATAGCAATGTTCTAATCTTTTGGTTCCTCCTTTCATACTTTCTCAGGTCTTATATGTGTCTTCTTCAAGGAAGAAATTATCAAATTTTGGTGTTCAACTCAGACTAGTTTTTATTTTCTTTAAGAAAATTCCTTCAGGGAAGTATCCTCTCAACAGGAAGGTATTCTCTACACGGAGAGTAGTTTTCATTAAAGAAGACAAACTTCTTTGGAAATGTAATATTGGTATAACATTTCAATGTTGCTTATTTAAATTCAAAATTATGAGTCCTACTTGGATCTAATGATGGATTTTCAGAATCCTATTAACTGCATATTTTTATTCATGCCTTTGCCAGATATATTACATAACGGAACTGTATTTATACAACACACATGGGGATTGGTCTTTTTCAAGACCATTTGAACCATCGCTTTCACCACCTATTGTATCAATAATGACCCATAATTTTTCGAACTTCAGGCTCAGGACTTTCATTTTGCGATCTTTGGTTCAGCCTCAATTGCATTTTTCATTGACCCGATAAGAGAGCTTCAAGCACTTGTGCCTAGGACTTTATTCCGGATCCGGGTTCTCTCGAGGAGAATCATTTGCGATTAGAGAGACAAGATAGGTGTCGACACTTTTATTTCCCACAATATTCAATTAGTATCTTCGTCATTTCCTAAACGAAAGATTTATTATTGTTCCGTATTCCTAGCACTATTGTATTGCGGGCATCGCTAGGAATTTCATCTTCAAGATGTGACTCTTTATGAGGTAAATCACCAGCAGGGTGAGTTCAATAGAGGAGATTTTTCACATACAACATGAATTTTCACCAAGAGCATATGCTTTGACTAAGGGCGTAGGATCACGTTCGCAGGCGTCCCCGCAGAAGTAGATCGTACTATAAGTCAAATGTGGATATGATATTAATCCCGGGTATATCCACATCTACTTCAGGTAGAAGCATTTACAGTGTATTTAAACCACTATGGTTACTCCTCAATGAATCAAATGATTTTCTGGCAAACTCCATATATAAAGGAGTATACACTAAACCACAGGTTCAGTTTGGCTTTAGTGTTATTTTATTCTTCTATATAAATATCAAGGCATTATTCAAGATGGGCATTTATCTCCCCCTAATGCCGAGATATTTCTGAAAGCATACTAACAAAATCCCCAGTCACAATCTTCTGGTAGTGACTAATGTATGCTAGAGTGGTGATTTACTTAGGAAATCTTATGCACCATAAAAACGATGGGGGTTTAAAATTATCTTCATATGCAGTGAGCTCAGACTTAAATTAATGCGGTGGCATGAAGACCACATTTGTGTATCTCTGCTGAAAAAGATTATGCTTAACTTACAGTCAGATGCATAATTACTGGCAATGATCCAATGAAATTATTATTGCTACCTTATTACTTGCAATCTTCAGGATTTAAATTGCCACGTGTAGCACAATTCTTAGCCATAAAGATTCTCCAGGGAAAAGTGCACGGCATCAGGCCGATGCTGCCAAGCATTTGTATGCAGAGTTATATAGTCCGAATCATTTTGTATTGCCCATGGTTTACCCAATTACTCATACCATTATGAAATTAGCCATCAACCTTTACATTTGTAGTAACATTTTTAGGTGTAATTCTGTTTTGGAAGCGAACCTAAACCATATAGCAATAGCCTCAGTGATAGACAAGGGAATGAGCCAGCATGTAGTCCAAGACAAGGGTTGGACTTTCGATCGACAGTCTGAAGTACTACATGCATCTTCAAGTGCACAGTACATCTAATTGAAAACATGTGGCTGATATGTATTCTGTACAAACTCGAAGCACAGTCACAACTTCAGGTGGTTGATGCTAATGCTTATCGATTAATAGACTCCCAAGCCATTTAATTGTGGTGCAAAATACCTACGAGGTAAGGTATTCTCCTCATGTTATATAACAACTTTTTATAAAGCTTGATTCCAATCTCTTCATTGTTCAACATAAAGAGAAGTTTTTAGAATAGAATAGACAAGGCCAAGAATTCATATTATATGGGAAATATAATTATAGTGCAAAGTTTTCGACTAAGCAAAGGATGAAAATTACTTGGCGAGAGCAAAAAGTTGGCCAAGATCCATGCTACTCTCATATGTATAAATCATAATAAGACTTGAAAAAGATAAGATACTGCAACAGGCAATCTCAAAGGTTTATTGATGTCTTTCACAAATTTTATGGCTTTTCAGCGCCTACCAAGAATGGGTCAACACCCAAATTTAGCTTCAAGCTCTGTAGTGATGTGGGATTAATAATCGTCTTACTACTATTTTTACTTCTGGTAGATCAGTAGTAGATATTGAAAGGGCGCTATCCAAAATAGCTTTGATACAAAGCCGCCCAAACAACTTGTCCATCAGGGGCTTACCGTTACCATTTGGCTTACTCTTATACTTAATAGTATATTACATACGTGTTTCTACCCCCAAGTCTATTTAGTGACTTTGTGTGATTCTGAGAATTATATGCTACATGAGCAAAAACAGTCCCAAATAGTACAAGATATGTAATTCTTTGGGAACACACAATAGTTTTCTACACTAACATGGTAGAAAAAAAAATCTCAGAACATTACTAACAACTTGTTAGTGTTCCTGCAACTTCATGTCGCTAGGAAGCGGGGTTGTTATACTTTTTATATCATCGTATACCTCATGCTTTTTCAGCAGCAAAGAGAGGAAGATGCCAACATCGGGTTGTACAGTTTGTAACCGATATTATAAGCCTTTATCTGATATTTAGAACATTGGCAAGGTATTACTAGCTCGCCATTCGAGCACATAACTATAATCCCTATTTGTGATGTCTTATTATGAAAATAAATTTCATGCATTATTTATATTGCTTCAGGTTACTTCAGGTAAATATACTTTATGCACGAAGAAAGTGCAAAGAAATATAGTGTGGTCTCATTAATTTTCCATATGTTTTCAAGCATTATATGATTTTCATAATTATTATGGCCTATCGGCTATATATATAAATATATTATGCCACCAAAATAACAAATCATATAAAAACAAATAAATGCAATGAAATAAATCCACATAAAGCTTCCATGTGACATGGCTTGCTTTGCAAGGTCGCGCTTATATGAGCAAAACACCCACTACAATGCAAGGAGCACGCACGGGATATGCCAGGCAATATGGCCTACAGGGCAGTGGCAAAGCGTGGGACTCATCTGGGACCATCTGGGCGAAGGTTCACAAGTCAACTCATATTCAACCAAAGCATAAGCCCACTTGCCGATTCTTCCACTAGATATCGGCTTTTGCAACATATGTTTAATTACATCGGTTTGACACAACACGATGCAAGTACTAGATAGTAGATAATGCCGCAATTGAGTACAAGCATGATACAAGGATAAACATAGCTTCTCAATGAAAGTATACCTCGGGGAAGTCTTACCCCTTTCGAATAGGTTACAATATGGAATTAAACTTGGAATCCTAATCCTACTCGAATTACAGAACCAAAGCGGTCTGACCGGTTTGGCAAACCGGTCAGACCGGTTTGGCCTTCGGCCCAATTTGAGTGTCAACATATGCCCCCCTGCGTTTTTAGTGATCTTGAGAACTAAAAAGCAAGTAAATATAACTTAGGAGCTAAAAATTTATACTAAGGGCGATATTTTAATATATATCGGCCATTGATCTTCACGCATCTTGCCAAACACTTGGATAGAACTTCTTCAAATATTTGAATCGCCATCGAGTTGGAGCAACAGTCATCTGTGACGTACAAACTGCGCAACTCAATTATGATTTTCCATTGCAGCAAACAAAGAGATCAAGGAAATTATAGGTGCCAGGCGAGTGGATTTCAAAACACTCATGACACAGGCTAATACGCTTGCTGAACCAGGCAAGACAACTTATCATAGATTGACACATAGCGATATTCCGGTGTCATACATGATCAGCAAAACATCAGCGGAAGTAAAAGCTACAACACTGCTCACTGCTTGAACCAACAAATATACAACCTACAGGTCCGTGGACTCTTCTAAGTCCCGCTCTAGTGCACTTGCGCAGTGCGATATCCTGGCAATGGAGATGCTGCTGCTGCTCCAAGTGAGCGTCGTGGCGAAGGTTGGACTCTCATCGGTGATCTTGGGGATCTTGGTACAGCGGCGTGTGAGGCCTTCCGTATATCAACCAGTGGTGACGCTGAACCATATTTTGCATCTTGCAGCTGCTCCAGCTCTTCCAATACTTGAGACATCCGAGGCCGCATCTTGGCGTCACCGCAGATGCATTGCAAGGCAATGCTTGCGATGGCGTTTGCGCCCTTTTTTGGATACTGGCCTCCAAGTTTTGTGTCCATGATGCGGTATAGCCTGCGCTTGTCGCCCAAGTGAGGTCTGGCCCAATCAACTAAGTTTTGCTCTATGCCTGGCTTCGTTTTGTCCAGGGCTCTTCTTCCAGTGAGCAATTCAAGCAACACCACACCAAAACTGTAGACATCTGCCTTTGCAGAGAGGCGGCCTGAAAAATTGCAAGCAATATGAGAATAAATATATCCTAAAATAGCCGTGTATCTTTATTATCATTATGTTCTATTATTTCCTAAATCCAGGGATAATATGCCAGCTGCACTGGTAGGAACAAAGTTGACTGGAGTATTCATTACATAGAAGGACTAATCTGATGTATCAAAGTGAAACACTGCATTTCAGGAAATGGGACACAAAACAGAACAAAAAATGCAATTGGCTCCAACTTGTTGAAATAAAAAGGAAATGCCAAGACACTTATTCAATGGAAGGACGGCGTAATAATTTCTTTTAGCTTAAAACAGATACCCAGGACCACCAAAGAATCTAAGATGCTTTAGGTAGGAAGCAAGATAATAAAGTGAACTTTTGCTAGTGCAGTGTAAGGACCCAGCATTGGCATCTCCCATTAAAAGATGAAGCCATACACAAGAATAATGCTCTGTATGTACCCTAATTATTTATATTATGTCAGAGACAAAATATTTAACCTGTTGCAATGTACTCTGGAGCCGCATATCCATGAGTGCCCATGACTTGTGTGGATACATGGGTCTTATCCCCTGTTGGACCAGCTTTTGCCAAGCCAAAGTCAGAAAGTTTCGCATTGAATTCCTGCATTGAAGCAACAACAAAGAACAAGATAAAGGGACATTCAACAAGATACACATGCTTCACAATCAGAGGTTGACCTAATATTTAAGCATACCGAATCAAGGAGAATGTTTGATGCCTTGAAATCACGATATATAACTTGGTTTTCAGCATCATGTAAAAATGACAAACCCCTAGCAGCTCCAATAGCAACTTTGAGTCTTATTGCCCATGACAAAGGATCAGCGCCTCCTGAAAAGTATAAATATTGCATTACTAAGTGACCAAGTTTTATGAAACTTGGTACTCCACAATGCAGAGCCATAGAGATGAAATGAAAGGAAGTCATTGTGGTTGATCAACATGGGCTATGGCGTACTGCGATTGTGGGTCGTGTGAAGATTGAATCAAGGCCTCTCATCCTTGTAGAAGCGAAGGTACGTAAACTTGTGTTTCTTGCTGCAAGTGTCATGCGTTTCTTCATGTAAATGCCCATTTCATGGCGCTATTGCTTTGCTGCAGGACAACTCTGGAGATGATACGTATAGCATTTTCCTACAGAATGCAGAGACAGTTGCGCTTATCACACCTTACAGAGGTAAATCCATTGTGGTCGGAAATTGAAAGATTTGGGAGTATAAACGTTGATATCACTAATTTGCTATCACGCCTATCACTTTTAAGTCTCTTTCAATCAGCTAATTCCTGGCCTGCATTATCGTCTGGCACAGGATCAAGTGGAGGAACTGCTATTCCTGTGACTTCGCTGAAAGTTGGTGATGAAGTTTTGGTGAGGAAACAGGGCGGCGCCCGTCACACAGGGATAGAGATTCAGGAGTTCATTGTTGAGAAATGAAAACATAAACGTATAATGCACCTACTAGGCTGCCACCCTGTACTAAGTTTTGTCATGTTTTGCACAAAAAAAAATGATGTAAGGATGCGACTTACATAGCAAACCAAGATGGGGTACAAAATAGTGGAAATCTGAATATTGTCAACGAAACAAGCAGGGGCGTAGCGTATCTCTGACATTTCTTGGTCCATCGGCAATATCTTCTTGAATTGTTTACGGCACGATTAGGATGATTTGATGCCAATACATAATTGTAATACGGAGTAGCTGGAATTTGGTGTATACACCAAATGATGCGATTGCCTCGAAGGAACAACGCCCTTTGTTTTTCTATCATCAGTCCCACAATAATGTCCGGACGTTTCAATTTCTCTGCATTTTCTTTGTCAGGTAGTCAGCCGTTGGGGATCAGCGTACCGTGAGAACGAAATGGTCAAGACGTTTTGAGTTGGTGGACGTCACGTTCAGAGCTCTGAAGATGGCTGACAGCTTATTGTATACAGCTTGTGATCATCAAACACCGTGTTTTTAGCAGATTGAGTGAAAATGACCACAACAAAATTCCATCCTTGAAAAGCAAACCAAACTTCCTGAGTTCTAACTGCGTTGCATGTTTGACGACGTCTTGTTGTAAACGTTCAATAATTCAGAGGAGGAACAGAGTTAATGAAGCTGGTTAGCAAGCTTCAGGAGGACCAAGTAGAAACGAAATAACTTCACTGCTGTCAGAAAATGGCTACCAGCCATCTGTTTATAGTACTTCAGTATTTCCAGCAGTAACATTGTAACAGATGTTCATCAATATGCACATTAATTAGCATAAGATGAAGAAGAACGAAATTAAAAAAGAATGCCGCATCCATCCGAATTCCAAAGGACGGGCAGGAAGGAGATCGAGCAGATGAGGATCAGGGCATCAGGCGTCCTGGGCGTAGAAGTCGATGATCTCCTTGAGGTCGAGCTGCAGGATCTGCGATACGGAGCGGCCGTCGCAGGCGAGCCAGAGGATGTGCTCGAAGAGGATGGCGTCGACGTCGACGAAGATGGCGCCGCCCCGGCGGTCCTCCTCCTTGCGCGCCACCGCCGTCTCCAGGAGCACCCGGAACGGGTACGAGTCGAGCACGAGCTGGTCGACGGAGAACGCCCGCCGCTCCTTCCCGACCACCACCGTCACCGTCGTCGCCGGCGACGGGCCCTCGTCGTCGAGGGAGCGGTACCCGATCCGCGACGGCGACGTCGACGGCCACCGCAGGAACACGCAGCAGCCGGCCATGGCGATGCGGACCCGTGCTCCTTCCTCGCTGTGATTCCTCGGTCGTGGCTTCTGCTTCTTCTCGGGATGTGCTGCGGCAGCTGAATCTTCTCCAGCCTCTTTTGGGGTATGGTGGTGTAAATGCTTTGGAGGGAGCGAGCTCGTTTATACTCCGGCAACACGGAGGTTGAACGAGCCGTTGGGGAGATTTTGCACAGCAGGGCCTGGTGCTTCGTGAAATCACTCGTTGTGGTAGGCGCACGGCCAGTTTGCACGCGTCATCAAATATCTAGGTACTAATAGGGTGTAAAAGTAAAAAACCGATCCTCCATAGGATGCTAGCTTTGTCTCGGGATAGCCGTTGGGTTGGACCTGGCCCCATGCCCTCCTCCGGCCGGGCCGGCTGCGAGAGAAGGACAGGCCGGCCGCGTATTCCCGATCCCGGGCGGGCCGCGGGACCACGTCTCCGTGTCCGCCACTCCGTTCGGCTTCGTTGCGTCGGACTCGGACCTGGCTCGCTGGGCTCATGGCCCCCGCCTGTGACTTGCACGCCATCTCCACCACTAGCGCGTGCCGCCTCGCGAGCAGCCGGGGACACGGCTCCACGCCGTAGTAAGCGGTGGTAGCTAGCTAGTGCCGCGCGCGCGGAGAACACGTCGTGGTGGCCTGGTTGTTTTGGGAAACGTTCCGAAACTGCCACTCTGACTCTGGTGTGTTGGCAGAAAAACAAATCCCGAGGAAACGGAACGGAATCTTTGGTTTCAGGCGGCCACGGGCTGGCTGTACCTTGTACGCGGACGACCAGTACAGGCACGGCGACACGGCTCTGCCTCCGCGCTTTTGTACCTGGTGGAGGAGCCATCAGCAACTGGCTCCGGATGCGTGTTCCAGCTAGTACTAGCACTGCGGGCGAAGCTAATCCGTGCGTTCAGACCAGTTCATCGGGGGAAACCGTAAAGCTAGCGTCACAGCAAATGGATCGGAGTTTGGTTAGGTTACAGTTGCTCATCAGCATTTTAGGTGATTTGATTTGCAGGAGCTACCGCAAGATGAACTGTGGATGGTTCCTTTTTGCAGAGGCCGGTAGCATTTTCTTTCCATCGACGCAGAAGACTTGCAAAAACCTTCTCGGAAAATCTAGGCCGAGGATCGGAGTTACTCTCTCTTTTGTTTTTGAATAAGATCGGAATTCGGAAATTACTCGCACATAATCGGGGTCGCTGGATATCATCATGGGCCACGATCCACTTGATCTTTTAGCCCAACAACTAATCGCTCTACTGTGCTGCATGGGCCTCCATACAAAGCTCTCAACGAAGACGATGATGAGAGGAGAAGCTAGGCAACCACAAAGCTCCCCCTCGTCATCAATGGCGGTCTCTTCCTCCTTGGGCTCTGCCAAAGGCTTCCACGCTCCACTCCTCGCGCCCCAAATCCCCCAAACAACAGGTACCCCCGTCCCTGCCTACTAGATTCTCTCGTCAATACGCCAGATCCCTCGACCCACTTCATGACTCGCGACTCAACGGCTGAATCCACTCCCGTGTTGCATCACCTGCTGATTTGGTCCTTTGGCGGGAAATGGGGGGTCCAAGTAGCCAGCCAACTGGTGATTTCGCTGTTGAGATATCTACTGATCGTGAACTGGGATTCTGATTGATGTATGCAGTGGTGGCGTCAGCTTCGCCGCGGCGCGCTTCCGTCAGGATGCGCGCTTCTACTGCTGCGCCGGCGGAGCTGAAGAAGACCGTCTGGGTGTGGACCGAGAACCGGCAGGTGATGACGGCGGCCGTGGAGAGGGGGTGGAGCACTTTCCTCTTCGGATCCAAAGATCTCGGCAAGGATTGGTCATGTGAGAGCAACTATTCCCTTTGTTTCATCCACGCCGATAATATCATGTTAATGCTGGTTCAACTATCAATGTTTCGATAGCCTGAATCCGTAATTTGAGAATTGTTAGGACCTACAGGTCCGGCTTCTGAAGACTGATGCAAACTAATTTGTATATAAGAAACAGAGACATGCCTGTGCCTTTAAATTAGCGCAGGCTTAGTAGTCTATATCTGAATGCCTGATCTGCTTGACAGAGCGTCCAAACTTTATAGATTCGAATAGTTCATGACTTGCTGTGCTCATTTGGTTTTTCCAGCAGCTGCTCGCATCAACCCTCTCTTCATTGATGGCCCAGAGATTTTCGATGGTGAAAACCAAAAAGTTGCTGTAATTTCACAAGTCTCTTCCCCCAAAGAGCTTGAACTCGTACAACCAGACAATGTAGAAGCCAAGAACATTGTCATAGACTTTCGAGGTGGCTGGCAGGTTAGACTACTGAACATTGGGGCATAAGTACTTAATCTTATTAGACCCCTGACCCATAGCAAGGAAATCGTTTCAAAGTTCTGGTTTGTTTTATCACATATATGCCGTTTGAAATTTGAAATAGAATTATCATAGTGACTTGAGAATTGAGATTGATTATCACATTACTAACATGCGCGTGCAGTATACATATTCCTGTCTGACCAGTGGCTTCCAAACATTATTGCATAAACCTACTCTATCCATCAGAGGCATTCAGTGGCATTTGGTTTCCACATTTGACATTTCATAGGTTATACCGGCCGAAAATATAGTTGCTGCATTCCAAGGATGTAGAGGAACTGTATTGGCTGTTTCAACAAATTCAACTGAGGCCCAAGTTTTTCTTGAGGTAATATACAGAGACACACAATTTAGCTTCGTTTTCTCTGCTAAAGAAATGATCATGAAATTTGCGCTCCAATTGAGTCCAATTTTGAATAGAATTAGGAGCAAGCGAAGAAAACCATGAAAAAGCAGTTCCAGTTAAAGATAATGAGAACAATCGTATACGCAATGGTTCATAAAATGATGCTTCTCCTAATTGCAAGATATATTGACTAATATGTTCCCAAGGAGTTCTATTATCTTCGCCACTGAATTTAATAAAATCAGGAACACGCCAACCATTAGGATAAGCAACTAAATCAAATTCAGGCGGATACGGTTTTTGATATAAGCGTGAAGTACCCAATTCAAGCCCGAGTCTTGTTCTAAGTGTATTAGCTATATCTTCTTTAAACTTAGCTAACTCAGTTTGATAGTTCTCATCACCTCTGTTTTGTGGAATACGGGGAACACTGTACATCGCATTTTGAGAAGTATTCGGAATCGGCCCGTGAGACGCGCCAGATCCGTGGGGTATACTTCCCACAACCGTAGTGCGTGGAGTAGTGTAAACAGGACCAGAAGCAACCGTATTAGATAAAACCATCGCACCCGGTGCCCCTGCACCCATGGAACCGGTCTGACCGCCAGAGGATGCCAAACCGGTCTGACCGGTTGTGAAAACCGGTCTGACCGGTTCGTGGACCGAACCAGGGTGAGGTGATTGTCCCGCATAGAAATTCATCGGCATGCCTAAATTAGGATCTAAAACATGTTCTGGCACGCCTGATGAGCTAGGTAATTCATTAGATTCTAAATTATTTTTATTTTTATCAGAATTACCCGTTATACTAGCAATCAATTCACTAGTAGCAGTTTGTGCAGCAAGCAATTTATCATCCAATATGCGAGTAATTTGCTGCATTAAATCAGAGGATTCGCCAGTTACCTTTGGAAGTTCTTCAACTTGGTCGTTTGCCAGCTTGAAAGCCGGCATGACGAATTCCTCCACTCTCTTGACAAGACCACCGCGATCTTTTTTGAAGCCCTTCAAGAATTGCGCCTTGAAGTGCTCCTCGGCGATCAGGTACCGCTTCCGCTCCTCGTTCGTGAGCTCTTCCATCGTCGCGGTGATGATGTTGTCTTTGTCAAGGTCGCACGTTGATCCAGACATCATTGGAGTAGATTGAATCGGTCTTGAAACCAGATTAATCTTTCCCCAGCGGAGTCGCCAAAAAGTATGTTGACACGAAAACGCGCCAACACACTCGAGATCGATCGAACGCGCAGCACGGCCGTCACAACGGCCAACTCCTGAGCTCCTCGGGCAAACCGGTCAGACCGGTTCCTGAAACCGGTCAGACCGCTTTCAGGCAGGAATTCGTGAAGACCTGGAAACTCGAGCTCGGGAGGGACCCCGTCGGAGCTCAAGCAAGCTAGGGTTGCTCTAGGGTCGGCAGGCCACCTAGAACGCCCTTGAACGCCGTAGAGACGAGCAAAGAACAGAATATGGGGGTTGGAAAGAGATTAGGGTTTGAGAGATAAAAAGTAAATGATAAATGTGTTTGATTCGATTGGAATACCTCTCAATCGGCCTTAGCCTTTATATTTATAGGCCGGGGAAGTCTTACCCCTTTCGAATCGGTTACAATATGGGATTAAACTCGGAATCCTAATCCTACTCGAATTACAGAACGAAACCGGTCTGACCGGTTTGGCAAACCGGTCAGACCGGTTTGGCCTTCGGCCCAATTTGAGTGTCAACAGCGCCCAACAACACATATGGGAGGATAAGCCTATCGAGAGAATGTCAAGCTGCAAGATGTGCATAGGCATAGCATAGCTGCTCAACGGGAACAGGGGGGCAACTACAGGTGCTTTACTACGTGGAGATGCATTTAGAGGGACACGCTTCAGGCAACAACATCCACATCGGCACGAAACATGTGGTAGAAGATAGCATCGTAAGCGGCTGCTAGCGGAGCACGGCTAGTGCGTTTCCAAGTGCAGTTAGCAACTGTATTTTGCTTGTAAGATTGATTTAGCTAGGTGTGATGTTCCCATCAGTGAAATTAATCTACAGAATTATTAAGCATGGTTGGCCGAAGAACTGAAGCCACGAAATTTTACCATGCAGACTCGGCCTCGGGCCATCAGATGCTGCCCAGGACATGGCGCGGTAAACACATAGACCGGAGACCCTTTGTAGCAAGCCAAGCAGTGCCCCCATGGATACAGGCTTCAGGCTGCTTTGGGATACAAAATGATAGGCTTCAAGCCGTACAAGCAAACATGAGCATGGATGGGTTCCAACGCATATAAAAAAAATATCAACAATGCGCATGGTGTACAACAACCGGGGAGGCCAGCAGGTTCACAACAGAGGCGCAAGATGACCGAACAAGGCTATTACTCATATTAAAAATAGGTTTAGTTAAAGTGTGACTTCGGACAGCACCGCGCATAACATTATTGTTGGCTTACACGCTAAACACGTTGGTGGTAACCCGAACGTAGCGCTTGGGAAGCTTCATGTGCTAGAACTCATCGGTGTACGCACAGATTCCGTTCTGTGTGTTGGGATGGCCAGCGATACAAAGGATGCATCGGCGTACATGCATAGCATGGTGGGATAGCCGGCGTCTTAGTCCATAGCAAACCGACAGCAACCAAAATAAAAAAGAACTGCCGGAAAAAAAATCCAATATACTCTATCAGGAGTACTTCGCAAACTAGCCAACAAAGAAAAAAAATCTACCTGCGTTTGCGTACTGCTTGATGTTTAAAACAATACACGAATTGCAGAAGTGAGGCAACAGATTCACAGCCAAAACTAATCTACTTAGTAGGGATATTAATCTGCTGGATTAAAAAAAACTAGTAGATTATAGATTGCATGAGATCAGCCGAACCGTGGTCTGTTACTTTCGTAATGCATGAACTTGCGCCGCCTGCGAAGATGACGGAAATCCCATCCATCCTTGAGCTCACCATTGATTGAAGTGTCCACATGCACGTGATCGGTGATCCGTTTCACGCATGTGTGGGCTCCGGTTCACCGAAGCAGGGCAGCAGGCAATGAACCTCGCCGGCTGGCCGACCGTGTAGCCAAGCTCCTTGACGGGCGAGCATCCGCTCGCGGTGATCGGCGCTTGTAAAGGAGCGTCGGCGCATACAGTTCCAGATTGAAAATAAAAAAAATCAATCTTTGATTAGCGAAATAAATAAAGATTGAATTGATGCCGAAAATTAATGGAGATTAGAAAAATGAGGCCGGCGGCGGCTGCCTTTAATCAGGATGCACATGCATCACCTATGTTTTGGCGCATGTACAAAGGCTTCTCTTGATCAAATTAAACCAGTGAGACGATTGGTTGTGTGGCGCCGCCATACGCTCGTGGATCCGGGAGGGCGGGCACTCATTCCAAGGCGCGCCGGGACACAGAAAATTACAGATCGAAAGCAAAAATCAATCTGTGATTAGCAACCGCAAATACAGGTTGATCTAAGAACCAAAAATCAATAACTACTCACCCAGTTGGAAGAGCTGCTGATAACGTGTTAAGAATCGGATCCCTGATCCGGTTTTCCCAATCCCAGAATAGGACGTGAGGATCGTAGATTAGATCCCGTTTCCCTTCCGATCACAAACAAAAGGAACACATGAACACAGATATAGGTGGAGCTTCGGGCCTCTTTCTCATTAGTCATAGATGAATACAAGATTGTTGATATATATAGATGTGGGGAACCCTTCAGGAGTATATCTGGTATGAGCCCATAATTATCCCTTAACTAGGAATTTCTTAACAGATCGAATCATGACTGTCAGCCGTTGATCTGTGGTGCATATAAGTGCCGGCTCTGGGCCGGGGCAACCGGGGCGAGCGCCGGGGGCCCAAGCCGGAGGGGGGCCCAGGACCCTATAGGTCTCCACTACCTATATGGCCCAGCAGGGAGCACGCAAGCCCAACAGATGGCAGGTGAACCATCGGCAGCAGTCCCCATGGAGGAAAAATATTTGATCCCTCGCGATTCGTCGTTTGTGAGGCCAATCTCAGTGGAAGTTTCATGGACAATAAATTGGCTGTCATGTCAGCATTTTTGATGATGTGGCATTGCATTAATAAAGAGAGAGGTGAAATAAGTTTCATGGTGATGAAACCCCATCTACATAGTTACCTAGACATCTTATGTCTTGTATGTGACCTAGGAAACAACAATTGATGAAATTATGCATTGAGAGAGGGGTGTTTCATCCTAGTTTCAAACACTTTTAGATGATGTGTCACTAATTGTGTCCGTGAAACTTCCATTGAGACTGGCCCGAATCGTCGCGGCTTGCAGTTGCAGTCCGCCGCCGCCCACACCACATGAGAAGATAGACAGACCGTCCGTCCGCCGACTCGCCGAACAGCATCAGCGCATCACGATTGAGGAAAAAAATTTGATCCCTGACGGTGACTCGGTGAGTTGCCGATTGCTAATTTGCTACAGATCTCTACGATTACCAATTATCTAGTTTAGTGCTTTAATGTTTTATTACTCACAGAGTAAGAGTAATTTAGTATTACTTGTTGAGTTAGTATGTTAGATTATTAGAGTTTAAATTTATAATTTTAATATTTACTTTCTCTAATAATTTAGGTATTAGAATTATATAATGTTGCCGAAGCATTTGTCGGGTTCTCAGAAAAGAAAAAAAAAAGCGAGATGATCAGTTTATTCAAACACAAAGGGGTGCTTTAGATAAATGATTTAGCATCAAGAAATGCACGAAGAACAGGATCCAAGCATTTAGGTAATCATACTAGTATTATTTTGCTTCTCTTTTAATTTGTAGCATCAACATTGTCTTTTAAGAACTATGCACATTATTAGTACTGTTACCTTTTCTTTTATGTTACAACATTGAAAAAAATATTTATGCTAGGGGGCCTACAGTGTCTAGTTTGCTCTAGGGCCCTGAAAATATAGAGCCGGCCGATATGCATGTGTGCTGTGTGTGGGTGTAGCACAACAGCTAGCATGCATGTTTGCATGCGTGTGCATGGCCAGGTTTGTCCCATGCATGTGTTGATGCATGCATGAGGCTTAGGTGCATGGGCAATTGGGCATACTTGTGCATGAGCTAGATTACTTTAATTTGTTTCGGTCATGCATGTGTGAGTTTCGTGGGACAGCAAACTGCATGGCCTGGTTACGTGTCCTGGATGGACATGGTTATGCACGGGATTAGGAAAAGAAGTGGGCCCAGCCTGATGGTGATTGCATATGCCGGCCTGTTGGGAAATAAAATGACGAGGCCGGTTGGACGATTTTTTGCGCCACAAAGACAGACGGCCGGCGGCTTCTGTTTTGTTTCCTCTAGCGTTCATCTAGGGTTTTGTGATTTCGTGGAGAAATCTTCCTGGTGTCTTTGGTGGACATCTTGTACACACGATCTTGATAATAATAAAGGTTAAGCTTTCACAAAATTAGTGTGTGGTAATCTTATTTCTCTCTTTGGTTTACCTCTTGCATGTCTGGTTTTGTTTCTTAGATTGAGTTCTTGTTTCAACATTATTTAGGGTTGATCTAATTCATTCAGAATATTGCTAAGACATCAAGAAATAGGTCTGAAAAGTTTGGTTGCTTAATGCCATACGTACTTTATTTAATCACAAAATTAGAGCTTGATCAATTCTCATCACCATCTGACATAGTCTACTTGCTTATTTTATATATCTCGAGTTCTAGAGATTCAATTAACATGATTACAATTGGGTTAGCTTAATAATTTGATAATCTATTTTCTGGCAAAAGATCACGATTTTAGGAGCTACTGTCTAGAAATGACATGTTTTAGTGGACCTTTCAGAATCTGTTCTTGAGAGTGAAAATCTCCGCTGCGACTTATTGCTATCATTTCCTGGGACCTCAGTTTGCCTTGGTTTGTCATGGTGGTACACGGCAGAAGAAACTCTGGGTCTCAAATTTTCAGAGAAATCATTGTGGTTGCTAGTTGGTGCATCTGGAGTTCTGGACTCACATGAGCAGTATCATCTTTGATGGACACGGGCAGTGGCGGACAGAAATTATTTAACGCCTAGGGCCACTTACCAAAGCGACTAGATCATACCAAAACCCTCCCACATGATAATATAACGGTAATACGGTACGATTGCGCACAAAGGCAACTAAAACCATAATTTCGAGTATATCTCAATTCAAAGTTGAAGCATACAATAAATTTATAAAAAGTTACAGAAAAGTAATGCATTACCTGACTAGTCCTGCATCTCTTCTTGCTCTGACCCTTCATCGTCTTGTCTACTGTGTTGCGCCTCTTCAAACTTCAGCAAGCTCTTCTGGTCCTTCTCCTTCAGTCCTTCCCCTTCCCGTTTCCCGACCGGCATAGCCGCACAGTGGCACAGCCGCATAGGACTGGCGGGGCGGGTGGCGAAGGGCCGGCCGGCCGGGCGGCGGGCCCGCGGCGGCGCTAGGGTTGGGCGGGCGGCGGCGCTCGGGACTCGGGAGTCGGGGGAATCGGAGCCGAGGCTCGGAGCGCGGAGCGGTCGTCTGGGAGTCGGGGTCGGGGGCAGGCCGGCAAGTATTTGGGTGAGGGCGCTGGGCCGCGGCGCGGGGGGAGTGGCTGCTTGGCCGCGGGGGGGAGTGGCGCTGGGCCGAACAATTTGCTGAGAACTGGGGCCAATTTACATAAAATATACATGGGCCAAGGAAAACTAAAGGTACTATAAAGGATTTTTTGGGCCATGCCTAGGGCCGTGGCCCTAGTGGCCCTAGGCCCATATCCGCCCCTGGACACGGGTCCGACACAAGAAATATTTTTTTTACATTACACAGTACAAGAAATATTAAGTACTAATCAGCCTTTGAACAGCCCATGTATAAAGGCCCGGCCTCCTTCACAGCTTAGCACAAGGAAAAAGTCCCATTTACCTCCCTGGATGTTGAACCAAGTTCGCGAAACCTCTCTGGACTAAAAAACCGTCCGTTCAGACTCCCTTAATTCTCGAAACCGGACACATAACCTCCCCGAGCGGTTTTGGAAGCGGTTTTTGTCCGACGTGGCGCCACGTCATCGGTCTTACGTGTCATGGACCCACATGTCAGTGGCACCGCGTCCACCATCCCCGCACTTGGGCTGCTCCCACGCGCGCCGCCGCTCCCGCTCCCGCCGCGCCTCCACGGGCGGGGACCGGCGCAGCCACCGCTCCTCCTCCTCCCACGCCAGGAGCCGAGCGGATGCGCTGCGCTGCCGCCAGGAGCCGAGCGGACGAGCCGTCTCGCTTGCGTGAGCCGGGCGTGGGAGCGCGCGTCGTCAGATTTCGATTGAGCGGCGATCCGCATGGGGGCGCACCCTGGCGCGTGTGCGCCCCCGGCGTACTGCATTTTCTTCCGGAATGAGATGATGTGGCAGGAAAATGTTACCTCTTGTGCAAGAACCAAAGCAGTGTCATGCCACCGTACCAGCATGTAGGATATGTGTCGATGCCATCATCTTGGAGCTCCTTGAGGATCCTCGAGCATCGATGGCTACCTGGATTGATGGATTTGTTTCATTCATTGGAAGCAAAGCAAGTAGCAAGGTGGTCTGTTGGAGAAGAGGCAAGGAAACCACTGACCTTGGAAATGATCTTGGGGCGGAGGAGGCCGAGGCGTGCAGCTGCAGTGAGGGCGAGGCACGCCGATCTATTGGCGGGTAATTAGAAATAATATGGTTTCAACAGTGCAAGAGTTTAAAAACAGCGGTCAGATGTTTTTTTTCATATGGATGGGAATACAGATATTTTTTCTTGAATGCATATTCACACACAAGATAGTGCCAAATGTATTTTTTGACGTAAAAAATCAGGTGACGAAGATCTAAAAGAAGAAACAATATGGCCCTCTGCTGCTTCTCCAACGGCGCGACAGCTACATATGGATGTTTTTTTT
>OAMR01000136.1:655618-692535 GCA_900205405.1 Echinochloa crus-galli
CCGCTACCGCGGCGCCTCCACGGGCGGGGACCGGCGCAGCCGCCGCTCCTCCCGTGCCGTGGCCGCCGACGCCGACGCCGGGGATCGGTGCCGCCGCCACTGCCGCTCGTCGTCGTCGTCGCTGCTACCAGGGCGGGGGAGGTGGAGGGCGGCGGCGGCGTGCTCCCCGCATGGAAGGCGCAAGCCGCCGGCCACCGCCCCGATCCGCGTGGCCCGCGCGCCAAGGAGCCCCTGGGGACTATAAAAGCCGACCATCCACAGCCTTGGACCCCCCACCACACCTTGCCTCGAGCTCCAAGTCCCCAGCAACGCTTCACACCGTCGCCATTGCTCGCCGCCATCCAACCTCCGCCGCCGCGCCATCGATCTCCTTCGCCGGTGCCGCTCCGCCCAAGCTGATGCCCCTGGTAGATTCGCACGAAGGTACCACAGCTATTGGAGCCTCACCCATCGTTTTTCTCCGCACTTTGTCCCCCGTACGACCTCGCCGTCGTTTCCACAGCGCCGTCGCCCGCCGTTCTTCGTCACCGCCGCCGTCGTGCCTCCATCCTCGTCAAGACCATTCTAGGTAGATTCGCCATCTTTCCCCGATGCCGCAGGAGCAAACCGCGCTGCGATTGGAGCCCTGTAGCTCGATCTAGCACCAACTCTGGCGAGCCCCGCCGCACGCCGGAGCGGCGCCGCCGGCGACATGTGGGCCTGTGACACGCCACGTCGGACAATACCGCTTCCAAAACCGCTCGGGGAGGTCACGTGTACAGTTTCGGCAATTGCGGGAGGCTGAACGGACGGTTTTTGAGTCCAGGGAGGTTTCGCGGACTCGGTTCAACATCCAGGGAGGTAAATGGGACTTTTTCCTTAGCACAATAGTTCAAGGTAGCCAGCAAGCCCAGAGGCTGTCCGACAGCCCAAGATTCTAGCCTTTCGTAATTTAGCCCCACCTCATGCTCTGTTTCTGGATCTGCCACTATTGATGGAGGAAGCTGATCTCTTGGCAAGTGGTGTAGGGCCTTCATGGAGGAATTTGCCTTGATCTTGCATAGAGCAAGGCCCTCTCCGCCCAAATCGAATCTCTCCAACTCGGCAAATCCCAAACGCAGGCTGCAGGTCCCTGGGCCTTCGTGGCCGCTGCGGAGCGCCGGCACGGCCTCTATCTAGGCCTGGAGAGGTAAGCCAACAACACCCAGCAGCCGGTCTTGCAGTGCAGGCACCTACCCGGTCGACGCGACAGCGGCGTTCCTCTCCGGGGTAAACTTGCGCGATGCGGGAGCATTGGCGTGCCTTGCCGCCTCTGGTGGTAGCTCGCCACTGCCGCCGACCAGGCTGTGCCGCGGCAGCGGCAGCTAGCAGGAGTGGGAGCAGACGCCGGCGAGCAATTAAAAATCTTTGCAAGTGCTATTTAATACCGTCACATTTAGAAGCAACCAAATCTGAGATTGCGTCCATTGATATAGCAACAGATGTGACAGAACATTGCATGGCTGCATTTAGTCCTATAGGCTATAGTTAAACTACTCTTCCAAGCCCTGAAGAAACAGAAACGGTACTTCGTAATTTCCTTACTGTTAACTGAACCCTTTTTATAGGAGATGGGAATACCCAACCCTATAATCCTGGCTCGGCCACTGCATGGCGGCGCAGTTTTTTTGCGAGGAAAGGGAGATTTTTTTTTTGAGCCAAGCATAAAGCTTTCATTCATTGCTTAATTCATTACAATCTCGAAGGACAGCCTCTCCTAACCACTGCGGAGTATAGCCTAACCAAGAGTGCGACGGGGAAGCGACCGAGGGTACCTTAGCGCAAGCATGTGCAACCTCATTCGCTTTCCGACCAATTACATTTATACGAAAGCCAACTAAAAAAGAAGAAAGTTCTTTAACTTCATGCCAAATACCAGCTATCGGACTTCGATGGCCCTCCAAGGACTGCAACAGGCTCGCCACCGTGACATTGTCCAACTCCAAACAAACTTGAAGCGCCCCATTTTCCACTGCAAGTTTTAAGCCATCCCGGGCCGCCAGTGCCTCGGCCATGGTCACGTTAGGGATCCTTTCATAAGCTTGTGCTGAAGCGGCCATAAAGGTTCCTTGATCGTTTCGTAGAACTGCTCCGCTAGCACCTTGACCAGTTCCCACAGCAAAGGCCGCATCGGTGTTCACTTTAAGCCAGCCCTCATCCGGCTTCTGCCAGCGTGCTCGACGTTGTGGTGACGGCCTGGCAACCAAATCAGATTGGAACTGATCAGAATATATCATATCCTCCAGCATGCTCGAGATGTGGCGCACAGCAGCCCCATGATCCCACTGCCGTCTCCCATGCTTCCGAGCATTTCGTCCTGTCCATAGAGACCATGCCCCACAGATGAGAATTTTTGTTTCTCGGTCTGAGCAAACACCACCTGAGAGTACATCGCTTAGCCATGCCCCTGGATGCAGCTGTGGCACTTTCAAATCAAAATACTGCTCCGCTGCTCGCCAAAACCTGCGCGCCATAGTGCATTCAAATACCACATGGAACAAAGATTCACCATCAAAACCACAGGTCTCACAGAATGCTTCCCGCTCAACATGTCGTCGGTGCAGTTCCACTTTCGTGGGAAGAAAATTATTCACTGCTCTCCACGCAAAAATGCGAACCTTCGGAGGCACCGGTAGCTTCCAAAGCTTCTTCCATAGTATACCATCTGTGGACGAGCTAGCTACATTCAGTTTGTTCGCCTCAATCTGGCTCTGCTCGGCTTTCAGCAAGCGGTAAGCAGACCTTACAGAATACAGTCCGTTTCTTTCAGCACTCCAAGCCAGCGTGTCCTCTTCCATGCGCACACCCGGCCTTATCTTCAGAACCTCCTCAGCGTCACCCCCAACAAAGGATGCCCGCACTAACTCCTCATTCCAGAACCTCGTTCCTGGTACGAACAATTCATCGACGTGCTCAACTACTACACCTTGCGGCCGCAGCAGTGGTTTCATGCCCACTGCACCAGGTAGCCAATTATCTCTCCAGATACTAATCGAATTACCAGGACCAACTCTCTTAATGGCCCCTTTCTGCAGAACTTCCCGGCCAAACATGAGAGCACGCCATGTTTCAGATGCCCGCTTCTTCTTCGTAGCAGACATGAAATCCGTATTAGGATAATACTTTCCTTTCAACACCTTTGCACACAGGGACTCTGGGTTCACCAGGAGCCGCCACCCTTGCTTGCCTAGGAGCGCTTTGTTAAAGAGTGGTAGGTCCCTGAATCCCATGCCCCCCTCACATTTGGGTGTAGACAATTTTGACCATCTCTGCCAGTGAATCTTGTGGCTATCCACTGAACTCCCCCACCAGTAATTTGAAATATAAGTTTTCATTTTCTTGCATACCGGAGCAGGTAGCTTAAAGCAGCTCATTGGATATGTCGGAACCGCCTGAGCGTTAGCCTTTAGGAGCACCTCCCGGCCGGCACAACTAATGTTGTTAACCCCCCAGCCTTGAACGAAACTCCTCACTCTATCTGCAGAATAATCAAAGGTGCCATCAGCCACCTTCCCCACTGCAGTCGGCAGACCCAGGTATCTCTCCCCTAAAGCTTCCGTCTCAATTTGGAGAGAATTTTTCACAATATCCCTCACATCTTGCTCACAATTGGTACTAAAGAAGACCGCTGATTTCTGTTTGTTTACCAATTGTCCACTCCCTCTGTGATAAGTATCCAGGATTTCAGCCAACCTATCAGCACTTCTCTGATTCGCTTGAATAAAGTTCCTCAGAAATAATATCATCCAGTACTATCCTCAACCTATTTGCCATTGTCTTGGAACAAATTTTATAAAGCACATTACACAGCGAAATAGGCCGAAACTGTGTCAATTCCTGCGGATTTGCTACCTTGGGGATCAGCACCAGCACTGTGTGATTGACCACTTCACTCATCTAGCCACCATTTAAAAAACCCAGTACAACATTTGTAACCGAGTCTTTAACTAACAGCCAATGCTTTTGAAAAAACCCAGCTGTAAACCCGTTCGGCCCAGGAGATTTATGTGGGCTCATTTGGAAGAGAGCCCGCTCCACATCTTCCGCGGTAAAAGGCCTGTCCAGTAGCTCGTTCATGGACTGGGTAATCTTCCTAGGAACGTGATTACACACCGGGTCTGGAGCGAGATCTTCCTGGGCCGAGAATAGCCTTTGATAGAAATCACTAGCCATCGATTCCAGCTCCTCCTGTGCACAAACCAGGTCTCCAACATCATTCTTCAGACCTCTGATTTTATTTCCCCTCGATCTCGCTCTAGCTTTCGCCTGGAAGAAACCAGTATTGCGATCACCATCACGCAGCCACTCCACCCTCGACCGTTGTCTCTCCATAATTTCTTCCCTAGCCAGAGTCTCCGAGAGCTGCAACATTAACTCCTTCTCTCGAGCTGTAGGCCCTCTGTACAAAGTATTGGACCGAACATGCTCCAATTCTCTCTTAAGCTGCTCAATCTTCCTCTTGACCGAGCCAAAAACATTTCTGTTCCACTCTTGAAAGGAGCTCTGCATCGATGACAGAGAATTAGCCACAGAATTCAGATTTGCTTGGGCAGGTCCTGGATCCCACGCCTGCTGAACAAACTCAACATAATCCTCATGCCGCTGCCACATGTTTTCATAACGAAACACCCGACGTCTTCTACGTCTTCGCCGACTGTTAAATGACTGGCGCTTCTTAACTTCAATCACCAGCGCCGCATGGTCGGATTCAGCAAACGGCACATGTTTCACCACTGTATCTGACAGCACCTCCATGAAACTGTGATCCCCAAAGGCCCTGTCAAGCCGGGCCTTCACATTGCGAGAGCCTTCCTGCCTATTATCCCAAGTGTATGGAAGCCCATTAAAACCCAGGTCAACTAGGTGACAGTCCTCCACCATCTGCTGGAAAGCCTCCATTTGCCAGCGCTCCCTCTCATTTTCACCGAAATGCTCATTCCCCGTCAAAACTTCGTTGAAATCCCCAAGGCAAAGCCATGGAACATCAAACTGAGCTCTTAGGAAACGCAACAGATACCAACTATTCCTCCGTAGTTCCCTCCTGGGTTCCCCATAGAATCTTGTTAATCTCCACTGTTGCACTCCAACGGCCGGACAGGAAAGAAGGACGTCGATGTGGGACTTCGACAAACTCTGGATTGCCACAGTAACATCCCCTCTCCATAAAAGCACAAGGCCTCCACTCAAACCCTCCGCACTTACTGCCTCACCATTCTGGAAACCGAGCAGCCGTTTCAACTCCAAAGCACGGTCTCGATGCATTCTAGTCTCCATCAGGAACACCACTGCGGGCTTCACCTCATCCACCAGATGGTGGATCTCTTGAACTACCGCGGGCTGCCCGCAGCCCCGGCAGTTCAAACTTATGCAATTCATTGTGCCCGGCGGGGGCTGCCATTCGCAGCCGCCGCCGATAATGCATCATTGTTGCTGACATTCTTTTTTTGCTTCTTGGTCAGCTCCTCCGAAGCAGGTTTCTCTCCACCTCCATTCTTCGCTAATTGGGACACCCGTGTCGTCACCAATCCGACGGAAACCGGCAGCAACCCTTCCACATCAGGTAGGTTGAGGTCCGGGGTTAAAGACGAGCTCGCCGATGGGCTCTTGGATTTCCTTTTCCGCAGCACCACTTTCCTAGCATCTCTCTTCTCCTGGAACAGCTGCCTGTTGGTTTGGGATGGCACCTGTTCCTTTTCCTTTCCTGTATCTTGGCCCTTCGACTTCAGGGGAGAGGTGATCTCCTCATCTTCTTCCCTGCGTTGTCCATCACTCATACCCTCCGAGCGCCGGTCAGGTGTGTGCTCCCTGGACTGCCTAGAGTTTGATTGCGAACCACTCCCAGCCGAAGCCGTGGCCGCATCCACCAGGCCCTGCATTTTCTTCCTTCTATCATCTTGCGCCCGCAGGTTGGCATCATACGGCAACTTGCCTGTCGAGGTCCGGACAACCGGTTGCGCACAATGCAGCTCTGAGTGGCCCATTACACCACAATTCAAGCAGAAGAATGGTAACTTCTCATATTGGACGTCGAACCACTCCGGATCCCCAGTTTTCTTCGTCCTCAGTAGAACTCCCCTTCTCACCGGCTTGTTTACATCGATCGCCACGCGACCTCTAAGATAGGGGCCACTAGCTTTTCCGTGCTTATCAACGTCCATCTTCCTGACAACGCCAATCAGCCCCATAACACGAGTACCACGGGCTGCATTCATCCATCCCAGGGGAATGTTAATGATCCTAGCCCATATCTCCATCTTATCGAACACAATTTCTGAAGGCCTAAGCCTCTCATCATATTCTTGTAGGATTAGGGCATGTTTCCCAAAGATCCACGGCGAACCTGCCTGCACCCGGTCCCGATCTTGTTGGAACGCGAATTCAGCCACGAAGAGGTTAACCCCCTTCTCTCCAATCGCCCTGATCTTCAATCCGTGGGGGTTACCCCACGGCGCTTGAACGGCTTGAAGGATTGTGGACGTGTGCATCTTCACCGGAGACAGAACTTTGCCGACGAGAGCCCACTCCACCACCTCTTCAGCCTCCTCCTCTCCATCGCTAAAGCCAAGAACCTGCTCCTCCTGCGCAGTCAGATTCAGATTTTGCAGGAGCTCCGCGACGTGAATCTCAGGGACCTTTGGCGCATTGGAGTGATCTCCTTCAGTCTCCATCCTCCCCGGCGCACGATCAACGTCACCTGGACCAGATCCTCCTCCGATGGACGCCATGGCAGTTCCCCGGAGAGGCAAACTCAGTGCCAGGTAGTCAGTCAACTACCGCACCTACGATCCCGAGTAGGGTTTCCTAAGCGGCGCAATCCCTATCGGAATATGGGGTCGACGGCGCCGGACGGCTAACCGTCGATATACGGGGCCGCCGCCGACTGGGAGTCGGTGGGCGGGGCGTGGGCACCGGGGCCGGAGTGGCCGTCGGCGTTGCGGTGGCCTAGATCGCCGGGGAAGCAATCCAGGACGAGGTCGGGATCGAGATCGCCTTGCGAGTCGCCTGCGCCAGGACTCCGTTAATTACGGACATGTTATTCCCCTGCCAAATGATTCCGAGGAAAGGGAGAAAGGAAGGCAGTGTGGAGGTTTTATAGGCGGACGGCTGATTCATGGCATGTGCGCCACGGATTTGGCGTCGGGGTCGGCTTGGAGTCCCATTTCCATGCAGAGCTTAATTAACGCGGGACGGTATGTTTTTCATGACATCTTGGGATGGTCCAATCCAGACAAGCATGTTCAGAGGTTGTGCTTAAGTGTCTAACTTTAGAAATCTTATTTAAATAGGTGATCGGACGTTATCTGAGACCCCAAGTCTAATTCTCTAGGTTTTATTTTTCTTGAACGAATTGCACAAAACAGTGCTGTTTCATTGATATAGCAGAAAAAAATAAAAGACTACAACCCTAGAAGGTCACATGCAGGAAATAAAAAAAAGAAAAAAATAACTATACGCACCATGTTGGATTGGGACATCAACGTGGGGTACCAATTAATAACAATCATCGGCCGGTTGGATTGAGACATCAACACGAGCGTGGCACTACACACGAAGACGACAACAGAGAAGAACACAAATCGCAACTTACACCCACATTCCGTACCCTTGCAGTCATTGAAATAGAGAATCAAATGGGGCGGATACCACCACACTAAGAAGGCCACCGCTATGCAGCAAGCTTCACTGTAGTGCCGCTGCAACAATGCAAACCGTCCGACGGAAAGAAAACACCGAGTCCGAGCAAACACAACACGCGGGGGGCTTGCCTCGCCTCATCACCCGTTGGACTCCTCTCTCGTATGCGGGCGCTTGTCACATCCGCCACAAATCTCCATGCTACGGAATTGTTTAGCCTAACTATCTAGTCACACACAACACAACTCGTATAGGTCTTCAGAGGTGTTAATGGGCTTCCCTATCACCAGTGGCTGCATAATTCCTCATAACCTCAAGGATCCTTCCGTATTTCCAGTCCTTTGGATCAGCTACCACTTGTTGTTAGAGTGGACCAGTGGATTTTGGCCACTTCCGTTGTACCCACAAGCCGGTTCCCAACATACCTATTGTAGCGCAAACAACTAAGACCTCAGGTCAAACTCATCCAAAAAAAAATAGCTTGATAGGTGAGGGCTGCATGCCCCCATCTCCAAATCCAATTTCCATTGAGGCATTACAACAACAGTAGGCTCTCAAAAAATGAAGCACGACTGAGATTACTAAAGCCAATGTTCTCCAATCTCATTCCATTTACGAAAAAAATCCACTTTAATTATTATCCTTAACTATCTACTTGGTCCGCTTAACCCTCTCAATAAAATTTGAACTTATTTTACACCCGCTGATGAGATTTATATTTTTTCTTCTCCGTGTATAAGTTGAATTCTGAGTTCAAATTTAGAAAGTTAACTAACATAATGGCCTATATTTAATAATACATTATGTTTTTCATGATTATTTCCCATGCAAATTTGTTTCCTATGATAAATTTCATAATAAATATTTCTAATCATGAATATATATGACAAATATTTTATAGTCAATTGCATCTACCATACAACAACTTGACAAGTGGGTGCATATTGATCCAACAACTTGTAAAGTGCTCAATTTAGTGTAATAACTTAGCAAATTGGTGCATCTGCGGTCCGAATGTTGCAACTGCAACTTATTTGTTAATTCATTGGATCGCAGTAGAGGTTATATTCATGTTGAAACAAATTATTAAGTGCAAAATAAACTCTAAGGTCCCAAGGTATCTCTTATGGACTTTAATCTTCTGGTAATTCTAATGATGTAATTCTAAAATTTAATTGAATTTGAACAAATAAGTTATATGCACGGTTGAGAAGCAATAGCCTAGTCACGGTCAAAAACTACTATTGACAAAAATTAACAATTTTTACCGACAAAAATCTACAAAGACATTGCAACATCGGCTAATAATTGAAGTCTGATTATGATGAACACAAATAGGTCTGCAAAGCCATTGCGACGTCGTTGATTTTTTATGTAGCTGATGTACATAATCAAATATGTAGAAAATAAAAAGGCGTCACTGATGCAAACATAAGCAGAGCCAAGCTGGTACGACTTCTAATGTAGTTCGTCAGTGATGTAACGATGGTCTCATGGTCATGAATTAGTGTGGTTTCTTGATGCTATATCATGTACTCTGTGCTAATGCAGTATATTTTGATTCGGTGGAATGTTGAAACAAGTTGTACTTGCAATAAGTGGCTCTTATCCTTTGGCGGTGTAGGACCACGAGTATTTTAAAGACGTGGGAGGTGTGTAATGTCTCTTAACCTTGAAGGAGCCATAACCACGCTAGATCGTGGTGAAAGAGTTTGCATCCATATTCAGTACAAGTCGTATCCCCACGCATATGTTTCCTGTAGGTATGTATATGCAAAAGGTATTAAACAAATTAAATTTAGCAATATATGATTATTTATCAATTTGACTAAAGAAACTAGATCCTTCGGTATCCTCTGTAAATAAATGATAAAAAATATATCAATCATATTCTTTCTTTGTCTTTCTCCCTCTCTATTCTAGTTTGAAGAATAAAGTAGATTTAAAACGTTCTCCTTAACACCCTCGAGGCTAAAAGATTAGAAATTGACCGAAGATAATAGGGTGGACCCTAGTCACTACTCTATTGAACAAAGATTCGACACTTCAGCTCAAAGGACCCGTCGATATGCCCCGTCGGTATGACAGGATTTTTTTTTTCAAAAAAGTCCCTGCTAGGCGAGGCGACGGGGGGCTGCTCGCCTCGTGAGACGACGGGGACGTCCCGTTCCCCGAGGACGAATCGACGATGTCGACGCCGCTGTACGGCCTCGTCTTCTTGAGGCGACGCAGCATCCGGATCCCGAGTGAAGCGTGCGCACGCGGGATATTTCGCCCGCCAAGCTCGGGGCATCGCCGAGGCGCACACGACCTGGCCGCCTCCCACCGCCGCAGCCCGCGTCGCCGCGAAGGCCTCCGCCACCACGTCGTCCATCAGCCACTTGGGCAGTACGGCGCGGCCAGCGCGGAACCGGGCGGCGTGCAGCCTGCAGAAGCTCACCGCCGCCATGGCCCTCACGGCGGTGCCGCGGCGCACCAGGCGTAGGAGAGGGTAGAGGAGGAGCAGCCAGCCCGTGGAGGTAGCCGCCGGCCTCGAGGGCGACGAGCATGAAGTACGCGAAGAGGCCGTCAGCGCCGCGGTGCACCACGGGTGATGGGGAAGGAGAGGCCGCCGGGTCTGCAGCATCATCAGGCGGCGGTGGCGCGGCAGCGGCCATGGGTGGTTTGTCTGGATGAGAGGGAAGAAGCAGAAGGCTTGCGGGCGTGGAAGAGGAGGGAGAGCATGGCGGAGAAGATCTTGTAGGCGAGGAGGAGCTTCTTCTTGGCCATGGCGCGGCATAGATATAGTAGTGGAGGAGCTGGCTGGATCGACGAGTCTCTGATTTCTGCAGGCCTTGATATTTTCAATTGAATGTTTCGTGCGTGGACAGGGAAAGGCCACGTCTTCCCCACCCGAAGCAGACAGAAAAAGGCCACGTCTTTTAGATCCATAAAACGGCATACACAGATGCATTTACAGTTGATCTTAAGCACCATATAAAGTATTAAATAGTTTACATACGGCCTCTCTGTCTATGGGCTGTATGAGCTGTCTCTACATCTGTCTGTATGCGCAGTTAGAGATTTTATCGACGGCAAGTCATCTGTAGGCTGTACATGCCCTAATAAAGATGGAAACAACAACAACATAGGAGCACTGTCGTGATAACACCCTACTTAAGCTCACGATGAAGGTGAGAAGCATAGAAAAGAGTGTAGAAACAACGTCAACTCACCTTGGAGAGAGCCACCTTCTCAAAGAAAATCAGGAACAAAACCTTCCCTTTCTATTTCTCCATTTTTGCACCTCGCCACAGCTCCTCTCCGGCAAGAAATGGGGGATAGATGTTAGGAGGAGGAAGAAGGCTCAGCAATTTATACCGTGCGCATTTGTACTAGCGGGCGACTTAAGCATCCACCAGCACAAATGGTGCTCCATTTGTGGGGTGCTGGTGAATGCTAAGTCTCCCGTCATTATGAATTGTTCAATCCTGCCGGGCCACAACTGACTTCCTAACCATTTGTGCTGGTGGTAGCCAATACTGTCAAGATGGTAATTGACTAGCGTCCGCACAAATACTTTCTATACTAGCGTGGCACGAGCTCGTACTCGAGGAAGAGCCCTTTAAAAGATACTAATTTACTTGGTGTTGGCCGGTAACCGGCAAACCTCTTGTTTTAGAGATACTATTTACTCCTTGAAGGAGTCCTTTCCTGGTTTAATCCAGACTCCAGAGATCTATGGATCAGGTAGGCCGGACTTATATTTTCCTCGTTCGTATACATTCATGTGGCTTATAGCAAATTTATCTCAAATAAAAGAGAATAAAAGAAGCTCCATCTACAATATGTGTATTATATGATGAGGAGGTGAGGATCATATGATAGGCAAATCACAAATGAATCATGAACTGTACTAGAACATAATCACTAATATAAATTACACGTCAACCATGAAAGCGCGGCTACTCAGGTGTCGTTCTGGTAGTTGCCGAAGAGCGGACGCCGCTAGAAATGGAGCCGACAAAGCCGCCGCTCTCGACCACGGCAAAGCCCGGTGTCACAGACGTCGGCTCGAGCTTGTACATCTGAGCGGAGAGCGCAGGCAGCCTCATTTCCTCCGACTGCAGCGTGTGCATGGCCTGCGCCATGGAGGGACGCTCTGCCGGGTCGGGGTGCGTGCACCAGAGCCCCACCACCAGGGCGCGCTCCATCTGCTGCCGCTCGCTGGCGTCATCACACGTCCTCATCAGCCGCGGGTCCGCTGCGTCGAGCGTGGCGCTCTGGCTGTGAAGGCTCCACACCCACTTCGGCAGCATGAAGGACGGATCCCGCCGGTCCACGGGCTCCCGGCCAGAGATGATCTCCAGCAGGACGATGCCGAAGCTGTAGACGTCCGACTCAGTGCTCCGGCGGCTGGTGTTGAGGAACTCCGGATCGACGTAACCCATGGTGCCCTGAAGGAGAGCTGTGGTTTGAGGGTCGGAGCCGTGGTCGACCAGCCGGGCGAGTCCGAAATCCCCCAGCTTGGTGTTGTAGGACGAGTCTAGCATTATGTTGCTGGGCTTGATGTCACCGTGCACCACACATTGCTCCCAGTCCAGGTGCAGGTAGCGCAGCGCTGAACCCAGTCCCAGGATGATCTTGTACCTATTGATTATAGTCAAAAGTTACACATACTAGTTATTCATTAATTCGCTGGATCCACAATGGTTTTCTCTTTTTTTTTCCCAAGCGTGCAATACGAGATTTTTGTTTGTATTTAAAGAGAAAAATGTCTACAAATAAATCTGAGAGCAAATCATGTAATATAATACTCATATAACTTCTGAGTAGAAACAATAAACGTTCTGAAGGAACTGAAATCAACAAACCAGTGTTGACCATACCTCTCGGACCAAGCTAACAACCTTGCGTTGTCATGGATATGCTTGTCCAGGCTCCCTCCTGGCACGAGCTCATACACGAGCAAGAGCCCTTTGGTGCTGTCGCACCAGCCCAACAGCTGCACAAGATTGCGATGCCTCAGCCGGCTGATTATCTTCACCTCAGCCTCGAACTCCCTCCTCCCTTGAGAAGACGACTCTGACGAGAACCTCTTGATCGCCAACTGCTGGCCGTTGTTGAGGAGGCGTCCTTTGTAGACACTGCCAAAACCTCCTTGCCCAAGCTTATTCCCATCTGCAAAGTTATGGGTTGCGGCAGCAAGCTCATGGTAGACATACCGTCTTGGACCGATGAACATCTCCATGTTGCCCTTTGGCTCGTCGGTTCTCCAGGGCTTCCACCACAACCATAGGAGCAGACACACTATTGCAAAGACCGACACAGATGCTACAGGAATTAGTACCTTCAATAGTAATAACTCCGATCGCTCCGGTTTGACGACGGCCGGAGCTGGAAGTGACTGAGAGGCCAGTGCTGCTTCCAGCGTGGAGTTGAAGGACCATGACAATATCCTGTGCAGCTCGTAGTTGTTGCCGGTCCCAGTGGAGAAGCCGACGGCAACCTCCTTTGGCAACTCTTTCTTCAGATCAACAGTTGCATTGACATGGTACAAGGTGTCATCGATCTGTAGATCGACGGCTATGAACTTGCTCCCGTTGTTGTAGCGCACCGTGGCGGTCATCGTGAAACCAGATGTGAGGTTCTTGGAGCTCATACCTAGCTAGCGAGGTCGTGTTTGTGTAACTCACCGACTTGATGGAGTTGACGTCGATGCCAACGTGCTGGCTGCTGCTGTCCCAATATTCTGGATTAAGGATAGTGTCGAACTCTACAGCGACGACTCGACTATCACCCGTCACGTTTTGGTAGTTATATTGGTTGAAAAGGCCTAATAACCCAGCGCTATAGGTGTTGTCTAGGACACTGTTATCCCGCGCGTAACTCGAGAGAAAGAAGGCCATCCCGTCGGCCCATTTGGTGCTGCCCCACATCCGAGTGATGTCAAAGGAGAAAGTGGTAGTGAAGCTTGCTACCTCCGCGGTGATGGCGTTCCAGAGAGGCACTGGAGTCGCGTACCACACCAGGCCTCGGCTGTAGTTGCTTGGTTTGGCACCATCATTTGTTGTCAGCTCGATCATGGTGCCACGGAAGGAAGCATCGCCCTTGCAAAAGAGCTCGCGGTCGCAGGGGTCTTCGGTCCTCGAAAAGTTGAGGCTGAAATTCAACGAGGAAGCTGAAGGGAAGTGAACACAAATCATTAACAAGCAGTGGAGGCAGATGAAAGTGAGGGTGAAGGGGGAGGAGCTCGCGGCAGGCATTATTGTTGGTTGAAGCTCGATCGGCAACAAATTAAGGATGGCTATCTACAAGCTAAGGCCAGTGTCTACAAGCTAAGGCCAGTGGATTACCCTCACGAGAGTGCATTGCATCGGGATATGCCTAGATCTGCCTTCTTGGTGATTATATATAAACTCGATCTGTCATTCTGTTAAGTCAAGGTCTCCGACTGTATCATTTATATATAGGAAAGTCTAAGGTTGCGTCTTATCCAGTTGTCATTTTTACGACCTGTTCGCTTGAATGGTAGTTGGTGTTAATTTGTGCTGAGAAAAAATACTACTGGTTAGCTGGTGGCTGGTAATTTCTGCCGAGAGAAAAGTACTACTGACAGCCATTATCGATGGTTGAAGCGCGATCGGCAACAAATTAATAGGATGGCTATCTACAAGCTAAGCCCAATGGAATACCCTCGCGAAAGTACATTGGATGCCTTCTGTGGTGATTACATATAAACTCGAGGGAACTACTCCGGTACACCTTCCCTAAAAACCGGCACGAATCCCAAAGCTCATTAATTAGTTTTTCCACATATATTTAGTGATTTTATTTTGGGTATGGATGGCTCAGCCCAGCCCAGCCCGGTTCCACCTGATCAAATTCAGCACAGCAGTGGCTCAATTTGTGGCCGGCGAGGTCTTCTCGACCGGACGCCAGGACCTCGCCTATCCAGGGATTATTCTCGGCGGCTGCGTCATGTTCAAGTTCAACAATGATGAGGCCCCGGAGCCGGCCATCGACAATTCGGACACATATCCACACAAGTCCACTAGATCTTGGCCACGGCCCTCGCGAAATCGCAATCAAAAAAATGCGTCTATGCAATCAGCCGCCATCTCCGTCGCGCTAAGCTAACCGCCATGAAACAAGGAACATCGAGGCTTCGGTTTCGATTAGATCCGTATCGTATATACTTGGGCTGGGCTGGGCTGGGCTGTCGGGCTGGGCAATAACAATAATTAAAAATTAAATTAATCAGCTTTAGGATTTGTGCTAATTTTCTTTGGAAGGAGTACCGGAGCAATTCCCTAAACTCGATCTGTCATTATGTCAAAGTCAAGGTCTCCCACTGCGTTCGTTATACTCCCTCCGTTCACTTATCTAAGGCCCATAGTTCTGGGCTCAAAGACCAATATAGGGGAACTTGGCTTGCATCGGTTAATTAATTTCCATCGGTAAACACCTTCCTTAATTACTCCGACTCTTCCTTTCCCTCACTCGTGGATCCGATGTGCCATCCCCCGCGTGCCCGCGCGCCCTCCCGGCCTCGCAAAACCCTGCGATTTCCTTCTTTCCTTGTCTCACGGCGCCAAAAGCCTCACAATTTCGCCGCCAAAACCCTCCGTAAATCATGGCGGCAACAAAAATCGCCCTTCCTCTTGCAAATACAAAACCAGGCGCCTAAACCCTCGGCCAAATTTTCGATTCCGAAATTTTTCATGGCGCCTCATCCCTTTTTCTCCGACCCCCGCCCTTCCTTCTCCAAATTTTCGCCATGCCTATAAATTGAGACTCAATCTCGTTCTTCCTGTCCTCATTTGTCTGCTGCAAAGAACTTCACTCCTTCCTCCTGCAAAGAATGCTAGACCTCAATGTCGAGCCACCCTTTGATTGGGAGGAAATTGGTGAGTGGGAGGGGCCGGCTCATGAACTAGACTATGACATGGTCTGCGACGATGCCGGTACATATCTGCTCATGTTTTCAATCATCCGATTCCATCTTTGGCATTTGTCATGACTAGTTTGTGGATTTTACTTGTGTACAGATGATGAAGCTGCCGAACCTGTAGATGAAGGAGGTGCCGGGGATGTTCAGGAAGGAATCACCGTGATTCCTGCCGAAGCTGTAGATGAAGGAACGGACGGCGATGTTCAGGAAGGAATCACCGTGATTCCTGCCGAAGCTGTAGATGAAGGAACGGACGGCGATGTTCAGGAAGGAATCACCGTGATTCCTGCCGAAGCTGTAGATGAAGGAACGGACGGCGATGTTCAGGAAGGAATCACCGTGATTCCTGCCGAAGCTGTAGAGGAAGGAGCTGACGACGATGTTCAGGAAGGAAGCGCTGCTGAGAGTAAGTCCATGTTTCTCTCAGTTCGTGGACATGTAAGGTGTTGATTTTGTTGGATAGGCAATAGTTCTAGGATACTTAGGTTGGTTTTGAACATGGTAATTGCACTTTTAGCGAGTAGACAGCACACCATGTTCCATGCGTACTTAGGTTGTTCTTATTTTTCTTGTTGTCTGACGGTGTACAGTGCCATGCATACTTAGGTTGTTCTTATTTTTTGTTGTCTGACGGTGTACAGTGGCATCCTTTTGTTCTTATTTTTCTGTTAATGCACGGTGGCATGCATGGAGTAGCATGTTGACGATGGAGTAGCATTTCTGTTTATTTTTCTTGTTGTCGATGGAGTAGCATATTTTTTTTAAAAAGAAAGATGTTGTAGCGAATCTGTTTAGATGCATGCTTTGTTGCCACTTTTATTCATTCATCCTGCTATTCTGTAGATCCAACAACCAAAAAAAGGAGGCACTACACAGATGACTTTAAAATCGCCATATATCTAGAGTTGTTGGCGAAGACCGATCCACCAGTCCTCCATCGTGGTGTATCACGACAAGTTGCAGCAAAGTTTGGTGTACCTGAAAGAGTTGTGAAAAGGATATGGCACAATGGACAGAATGCAGGTGGGATCGCAGGTGTTAAAAACAAGTACTCTGCTAATTGTGGTCGCAAAAGGATTGAAATAGATCCCGAAGCGATGAAAAACATTCCTTTGAGGCAACGAACAACCTTTCAAGATCTTGCCCATGCACTGGGCATGAAGAAAACCACTCTTTATAATTGCTATAAGGAGAGGTATTTCCGTAGGCACACTAATGATTTGAAGTTTAGTTTAACAGATGAAAACAAGAAGGCTCGAGTGAGGTATTGTTTGACAATGCTTGAGGCATTGTATGGTCTTAGTGATCCTATATTCAAATCTGACTGAGTGCTGAGTGGTACCGCTCTGTGCAATGGTAATTTTGTATTGATCTCATATCAATTCACTGTTCAAATAATGGTGCTAAAGTTAACTTGTTACCCCTATTTCCAGGTTTGAACAAGGTCTGGAGTCAGATCTGTTTCTTCTTCAATGCTGTGCTGCACTATCTTCTCCAGAATTCTTTGTGCGGACAATTCAAGAGCGATTTGGTTTGTCCAGTTATACGTCTTTGGATATTGCGGAACAGAATGAGTAAGCCTCAAGATGTTTGTCAATTTCTGTTTCTTTCTAGTATTGCTCCTTCAACTACCTTACCTTGTATGTAGCTTTGTGGGTTTGGTGCAATCACTTTTTGTTTCCGCCAGTACCTACTAATAAAAGTTACGATGGTGAACAAATTTACCCAGTTGCCACCTGCATTCCATGTTACTTCTTCTATGACTAGCTTATTTTATTTTTTTGCGCTATACAGTGTTCTTTCTGTCAGTAGATTTTATCTGCCATCATGAATAAGGAAAAATCATAGTCATTTTCAATTTTTTGAGCCTTTGGTTGGTAAGAAGCTAGGATACCATTTACGGCGTTCTGTTATAAATGAGTCCCTTATTTTTCTATGAAAGCCCAAAACTATAGATTCATTAGTATCGGCTACTCCCTTTGTGTATGAAGTCCCAGAATCAGAATCCTTGTCATCAGACTGTTTCACTAAACAAAAAACAACCTACTTGTTTCCATACATAGAGGGATATGCAATTTTCCACATTGAATCTCTCACATCTTCGAAAGCTTTATTATCAACATCTGCATCTTGAACCCCTAATAATGCTAAGCTCGGTGCATATCCATGACTAAGCCAAACTAGGTCTGTTATTGCATCATTGTGGCGATGATCATCTAGTCCATACCATCCAGGGAACATGGCAGGAAACATGATGTTTGACACATTGAAAACATCCCGATCCCTCTCAAAGGTGCTCACCTTGGTTGCTTGTAGATGCATTAAGGCACTAGCGGCGTCGACCTCGCCCTCGCTGAATTCAACTTGAGTGTCTTCAACAAACGTATCACCGGCTAGAGAATCCATCACAAAAACGACTTCATCGGACTCCTCCAGTACCTCCTGCAGGCCGTGGATGGAGAAGCTCCCGTCCACTGCATCCACGCTGAAGCAGTCCTCCGTGCCAGTGATGAACTCCTCCTTGCCCTCCATGGCGGCAGTCCTCAACGATGGCTTGATGGGGAGGAAAGAAGGAAGACAGAAGATGGCGTCGCTCTAGCTGTGAGGATGGGTGTCGCTGCGGCTGACTGCGAGGACAGGCGTCGCTGGGCACGCGTTAAAAGAGAGAAGGGAGGGTGCCGCAACGGATGCGATCGCGGGAGGGGGGGCGCGAGCGACGAGGCACGAGTTAACGCGCGCGTGAGAGACGAAGCGGTGGCCGCATTGATCACCGGTGGAAAACGGGAATGGGCCTTAGATAGATGAATTTTTTCAGTTTTGGAATGGGCCTTAGATAAGTGAACGGAGGGAGTATATTTATAAATATGAAAGTCTAGGGTTGCATGTTGTCCAAGTTGTCATTTTTAGTCGTGCTTAAAAAAGCGCTGCCGGTGCGATGCTCATCAGACCCGGGGCTCGGCTGCAGGGGCATGGAAACCTCGTCGACGTGCGGCGTGATCTGTCGCCCACGAACACGAAACGGACGCGGACCTTGCGCGACATTCTCTGACTCGGCGCTGGGGATTGACCACGAGTTGACTAGCGCCAGTTGCTAGGGATCGAATAGAGCTCGGAATAAGATCTTGATTGTTTCAGCATCCGATCCATACATTATCGGCATGTTTGGTTTGACTGATTGGTCCATGTCCATCCGGAGCGGAGCGCATCCGGACGATGCAGTTCGATGGTTTTTTTTGTGGACGAGTTGACCCCGAAAAAACGACTACAGTTTTGTTCCGCAATCCAAACAAATCGGTAGGCTCGGAGCTAGGCTGGGATGACTCTGGAATCGACTCGTTCTGCAATCCAACCGCGCCCTATACGAAGACAGCTTGTAGATTTCAGGATTCCTTGTTTCTGATAATTTGTAGCTATATAGACTACTAGCAAATATGTCCGTGCGTTGCTACGTATAATAAGTAGTAGATTTCTTTCCACCAGAATTGTATAAAGTTGACTGCACATTGTCCATACTCTGGCAATAGAAAAACTTAGCAATTATTTGTTTCCACATATTCATAAGAAAACATGAAGACTATACTTACTTTGCCGATTAGGTAGTATATATAATGAAATACTAAATACACTCAGTATATATATAATTGAAAATGCACATACTCTTAATGGCATTTTTAGGCATTGCAAAGTTGTCAATTCAAATAAACAGAACATGTTGAAGTTGAGGCACCTTTTAGTGGCATTAGTTAGAAGAGAAACATCTCCCAAGTTAGAAGTGGTGAATACCGGAACAAGTATTTATGTGACCTTGGACCTAAACCTTCTTTTTTTTTAACAAAACTGACACAGACTTTTATATAGTTCAGCAAAATAAATACAACCCATTTGGGGTTCGCTCATGGCGTCGGGCATCTGTTCTAGTATCTGATTCCGCCTCCTTGTCTCTCTCATGAACGTTCCCACCCTAGTGGCCATACCTATCTCGTGATTATAATATTTATCTGATTCCGCCTCCTTGTCTCTCTCATGAACGTTCCAACCCTAGTGGCCATACCTATCTCGTGATTATAATATTTATCTGATTCCGCCTCCTTGTCTCTCTCATGAACGTTCCCACCCTAGTGGCCATACCTGTCTCGTGATTATAATATTTACATGTAGCAAAAGGTAAGCATGAATGTTGCCGAGCTTTCAATGCATGTTGCACCAAACATCATGGGAGTATTTAGTTATGGGTGAAAATTTTTACACACACGTTTGACCACTAATTAAGGATATTAAATAAAGTTAGTTTACAAAACTATGTACAAAACCCCGGGTTGATTCATAAGACCTATCTAATGAAACCTTGACCGTATAATTACACTATGTCAGAAATAGTTATTAGTGACGCGTATAGATAGTCAAAGGCGACGCGTTTTTTACGCGTCACTAAAGATATGTCACTGATGTAAAGTCATAGGTGACGCGGTTTTTACGCGTCACTAATGACTGATATATTGACGACGCGTGTCTAGTTACCCGCGTCAACTAAGGTGGTCATTGGAGACACTGTCTAAGGTGAAACGCGTCTCCTATAAGGTCATTGGTGACGCGGGTTGGCAACCCGCGTCTCCTTTGATAGGGTCATTGGCAACCCGCGTTATCTGGATAAATGGTTAACGTGAATTTTTAGTTTCCAGTAGAGATCGAGATAATGGCTCATAAGTTATATCATAGCATGGAAGCAAAATTCAGTGAAAGTGTCTGTTGCAACCAATGGAAATTACAAAGTCACCTCCAATTGGTTCTGTTAGTACCAAACAGCATTTCTAATTGGAGCACAGTGATTGAATGTAAGTTTCTAGTACCAATCTGCTAGAACTAGAAACAAGTCGGATTCACCTGAATCGAACTAGAGAGGCCATCGAGGCCGCATCTAGCAAGCAACAGCAGGAGGAGGACGGCCGTAGTCTGACTCCCCTTCATGTCGGAGTTGGTGGAGCCCGGGTCGATCCCCACCCACCACATCGAGATTCTGCGGGAGAGCGCGCATCCGGAGCGGAGTGCAGTTCGATGGTTTTTTTGGTGGACGAGTTGACCCCGAAAAACGAGTACAGTTTTAACTACGGTGATGCCGGATGGAGTGATTCTATTCCGCAATCCAAACAAATCGGTAGGCTCGGAGCTAGGCTGGGATCGACTCTGGAATCTCGACTCGTTCTGCAATCCAAACGCGCCCTATATGAAGACAGCTTGTAGATTTCAGGACGCCTTGTTTCTGATAATTTGTAGTTATATGGACTAGCTACTAGCAAATATGTCCGTGCGTTGCTACGAGTAATAAGTAGTAGTAAATTTCTTTCCACGAGAATTGTATAAAGTTGACTGCACATTGTCCATACTCTGGCAATAGAAAAACTTAGCAATTATTTGTTTCCACATATTCATAAGAAAACATGAAGACTGTACTTACTTTGCCGATTAGGTAGTATATATAATGAAATACTAAATACACTCAGTATATAATTGAAAATGCACATACTCTTAATGGCATATTTAGGCATTGCAAAGTTGTCAATTCAAATAAACAGAACATGTTGAAGTTGAGGCACCTTTTAGTGGCATTAGTTAGAAGAGAAACATCTCCCAAGTTAGAAGTGGTGAATACCGGAACAAGTATTTATGTGACCTTGGCCCTCAACCTTATTTTTTTAACAAAACTGACACAGACTTTTATATAGTTCAGCAAAATAAATACAACCCATTTGGGGTTCGCTCATGGCGCCGGGCATCTGTTCTAGTATCTGATTCCGCCTCCTTGTCTCTCTCATGAATGTTCCCACACCCTAGTGGCCATACCTATCTCGTGATTATAATATTTACATGTAGCAAAAGGTAATAGCATGGATGTTGCCGAGCTTTCAATGCATGTTGCACCAAACATCAGGGGAGTATTTAGTTATGGCTGAAAATTGTTACACACACGTTTAACCGGATATTAAATAAAATTAGTTTACAGAACTATACAAAACCCCGGGTTAATTCATAAGACCTATCTAATGAAGCGTTTAACCGTATAATTGGAGGATCGGTATTGTAGTGTTACTATAATAAATTATGGGTTAATTAGGCTCATTAGATTCGTTGCGCAAAGTTACACTCATCTTATACTAAAAGGATCGAGTTCTTTTAAAAACTTTTTGTACCAACGAAAACCCCCTACCCCTCACGGCGGATCCACCTGGGCCCACATGTCAACGGTTTCAAAATTGGTAGAGCGAAAAAATACATGTGACTTCACCCTCACCCCCCGATTTTTCTCACCCATGTATTTTGTACCCACCTATTTTTTTTGGAAATTCCAACCTATATGATTTGGCCTGTTTTTTTTCTCTTGGAAATCTATGTGAAACGAACCGGATTCCCAATTACGAGAATCCGACTCCCTGTACCCTTTTGATAGTCTCAGGAATAGCAGCTATCACGTACAGAACTCATTCCAGTGGAAATCACATCCATACATCGATTAATGTCCACAATCATGATATAAATACATAGCGATATGATACAAACCCACTGGGCTAAACGACAGAAAGGAAACAACTACGCAACGTAAAAGCTTCTGGGCTCCACAGGCATCCTTGAGCGCAGCGCACCGCCCTCTTTGACATCGTCCTTCTTCATTGATCTTGTACTCGAAGTCTTCCCCTATGTACCCAAAGACTGTCCCCAAGAAAATGGGACAGGTCCACGTCACCAACCATGATATGCAGCAACGCTTTAAGGTGGCCTAAACTAATAATAAAATATTCAAGAGAATATAAACTAATAAAATACTCAGGCTGGGACCACAGTGTCAGCGCTGTTAAAGGAAAAGAAAAGGAAAGAAAAACGGTTGGGCTAGAAACGGGCCGAAAGAGGTGGGCTGGCCCACGAGTGCTGGGCCCTCAGCCCATCAGCCCGTATCTTATGCGGCGGCGGGCACATCTTGGTGTAGCCCGCGCTGCGGCTGTCCGCACTGTGGCCGCCTGCACACGAGCGTGTGCGTGCACTGGCGCTGCGCGGCGCGGCACCGGGTGCGGCCTGGCACTCCATGGCGATGCGGCGGTGACCGGCACGGCGCTACAACGGCGAAGTTAGCGACAGCCAGGGGTGCGGCGACGACATGCGTTGATCCTCGACAGCCCAAGGTAGCGACGGCGACACCCGACACGGGCTCGGCACGCGGCGGCGGCGCGTGCGCGGGTCTCCTGCATCCCGGTTCCGCGGCGGCGCTGGCCGGGGTTTTGCGCTAGAGCGCGCGGTCACCAGTTAACACTGGACTGCGCCACGGCTGGGTGCTCGGCTGGGTGCGCGTGCGCGAGCTCGCGGTTGTCCGCGGCCGCGGCACGGCGTCGGCTCGTGCGTGGTGGCCGGCATCACGATCCGCGGCGGCCTCGGCTGCATAGATAGGGCGACAGCGGGCTGCGCAAGAGCGTTTAGCGGCATGACGGGAACCTGCAAAAATAAATGGCACGACACGAAGGTCGGCTCCCAGAACGGCGAGGTCGGCGAGAGCTGCGGCGTGACGGCGCAAAAGGGGAAAAACATGGGGTTGCGCGGCGACAACGCTCACCGAGGGTCAGTATTCGTTCGCTGCAGGTCGGTGAAGGCTTGCGGTTCCCCGGCGATGCCTTGGCTCCTCCTCGCGACGTTGCTCCCGTCCTGCTCCTCCTCCGGCGATAGCGCCACGAGCGGCGGCTGGGTGCTCAGCTTCGCATCCGCCCCCGCCTCACGGTGCTCCTTCCTTCTCTCCTCCTCCTGGCTCCTCTTCCCTCCCTTCTCGACTTGGTGGCGAAGAAATCCCCAAAGGGAAGAGCGGCGGCGGCTTGGACAGGAAGGGAAGGTGATGGGGTTTATAGGGTGAACGCCCTAGGGTTTGTTTCGGGCGAGCGGCTAGAGATGCTCGGCGTCCGTGCCCTTTCCACGTGTCGGCATCGTGACGGGCCGCGGCATCCCAGCGATGGGATTGGCCCGGCGGTAGGGTGCTCACGCGCGCGGGGCGGAAAAGCAGAGCACCAACGCGCGAGGGGAGAAGAGATGGGGAAGGGAAAGCTGGCCGGTGGGTCCTGCCTGCCGGTGAGAGAAAGGATAGAGAGGGGAGCGCGGTGTTGGGTTGCTGGGCCGGCTGGCCCGCAAGGCAGCTGGGCTGCGGGGGAGAAAGTTAGGTGAGCTGGGCCGGGGTTAGCTGGTTAGGGAGGTTTGGCCCAAGGGAGTTAGTTGGTTAGGGAGAGTTCAAGGGTGAAAAGCAGACTCGGGGTTAGGAGCTGAAGGGTGGTTTCTGGACTTGAGGGTTGGATAGGGCCCAACAGGGTTTAGAAGTTAGGTTAGCTTTTGTTAATTAAGTTAGCATTTGATTTGAGTTCAAATTTAAGATTTAAATTCAAATCCAAACAAAGAACCAAGAGCCCAAAAAGAACCAAATCAAACTATTTAATCCTGAGCACTTCATCTTGGATTTTAAATTTAAATTTAAATTCGCCTAGGAATATAGGGGGCAAAATAGAAGAAAACCTTATATGTTTGTTGGCATGCACTACAATTCATCAAAAAATATTTTGAAATTCACATTTTTGCATTCAACAAATCCTACATAAAATTACGGGATGTTACAGTCTTCCCCCTGTTGGCACTCCTTACGGCCTACAGATAAATCTGCAAGCGGACGAATACCGATGTAGCTTGCACCCGGGAGTATTCCAAGGTATCGATTTCCACGGAGAATGAGAAGTGGACTGATTCTAAACTGAGTTTTCCAAGGATGGTAATGGTATGAATGAGGTGGATGACAACAACAAAGAGAGAAGAGGAGTGATAGGAGGGTAGAGAGGGTACGAGTCTGATAGAGGCATTCTATTGATGGATCGAGCAGATCAGAGGATACAGATAGATACTTGCTTCGGGACAAGGGAACCCGTGACACACAGAAAGGGATGAGAAGGGGTGCCACCAATTCCTATCTAGGGAATCCTACGGACCGGAACTAACGTGATGGACTATAAAGACCGGAAGGGCTGTCACCACCTTATGGCTACTACCTCCGTTGCGACGGGAATAAATAAATTAGTCTTAAGTATAGGCACCACGCCTACACTAGTCAACTAATGCTTATCTCATATAGAAAAATAAGCACCCAAGCTAAGCAACCAGTATACAGTTATACCAATCAACTAAGCATTAAACGAAGAACCAGCAAACATATAAAAGTAAGAACTGAATGCTCAATTAATCAGAGAGAGATACAAGAGTTATCAGATAAGACCTGGATGTTACTCGAAGTAGAGCCGCATCCATAGAGGTATAGCTTGAAGAGGGGCCGACACTCCGGCTCCTCTCCGGAACGCTCACCTCTCATCTCTCCCTATTTCTACTGATATGAGTGGCGGAACCTAGCGACGCCTACTCTTCTTCTTCTTGTGTTGTGTGTGTTGCAGGTGACCAGGAGCTCAAATTTATAGTGGACCAAGACGGTGGAGCGGTGGAGCAGCGACCAAGGCACCAGGAGGCGGTGCCGGGCCGTTCGGGCGAAGATCCCGGTTCGGGCGAACTGAGGAGTTCGGCCGAACCGGTGGATCCACCGACCCGAGCTCCTACGGCCTGGATTTGTCCCTGGGAGGCGGTGCCGTGATAGGGTCGGTTTGGCCGAAGGCCCGAATTCGGCCGAATGGTCCTGCATGGCAGAGCGTGTGGCCGGGCAGCAGTAGCAACAAAGCACTAGCAACAGACATGCAGCAACGACAGTGGAGCAGCAGCAACGTACGCGAGATGAAGGAAAGAAATGGATAGAGTTAGAAAGTGATCGGATACGGAAGAAGGAAAAGCAAAGAAAAAAAATTAGGAGAAGCCATTTTACCAAACACTTTTTAAAACAGATTTAGCTCCATCAGAGAAGCCGCTCCATGAGTGGAGCCATAGCTAGAGTCATTTTAGAAGGAACTGGAACCCTGCCAAAGGGGCCCATAGTCATGTGTGTGTGCCGCAGTACGTCGAGCTCTCCCAGCTCTTCAGTGTTGATTTTCCGTTTACCTTTCCATCATCCCCTTTCCTTTTTTTCAGGTCACGTTTTTTTTCCTTTGTTTTTTTTTCGCTTCCATTTTTTCTTAGCTTTCTCTTGCGTCACATTATAGAATTATATTCATATGGGTCCCCATCAACATTCTTTTGTTTTCGAAATAAAGTTTATTTGGATATGAGCTGAGAGACATGGCTTCATGCAGATTTGGACGTAGTCATGGTGGCATCAGAGGTGAGTTATATCATGTGAAAACTTGGATATACATAATGTGCATGGCAAAGCTCTTCTGTGCTTTCATCATCAATCAATACTAAAAATGGCTATGAGACTCAACCGGCGTCTTGGAAGCTTTCGGAGGGAAAGAAAAAAAAATCTGGTTTGGATCGGCAGTGAGAGGTGCGTCAAGGGATAGTCTACACTCTATTTATACACCAATTGAAACGCACCTTGACGCAATTGACGACGCACAACCATGATGCACCTTGACGCAATTGACGACTTAGAGACAGCTAGCTGAAAAAGACAAGCCTAGAGGGTTCCAAAGAGCTACAACTGTTCTCTCATTTTTGACCAAACTAGTCATAGATTGGAACAGTGGGATGCCGATCCATTCCACGCGTGACCAATCAAATGACAGCTAGTGCCACCAAAAGTCCTCGTTGCCCTCTCTTACGTTCCCGATCACCGCAATCACCGAATTATCGCCAGCGCCACTATATTCCACGATACATTGAAACAGTCAGCGGTACATTTGGTGATGACTAAAAATCAGGAATTGACAGGAGATACCTCATGAGACTAGCAAAAATAAGTGAAAAACAGAGTTTCAGAGACAACAAGGGGAGGAAGAAGGCCAACGCCTTGTTTGGTTTTGGATTAAATGAACTAGTCCATCAACCCGTGCAGTAGCACGGACTAACATTTTAATCTTTAGTCAATACAAAAATTTAAGATTATTATATCATTACGATTTGAAAATTTATGGTGTATTTATATTCCTACATACAAAAAAGTATCATCAGCATGTATGCCAAATAGATTCTACATGGACCATTAAATAACGTATACTAAATATTTCTGTATTGTTTATTGATTGATGGAAATAAGTATAAAACATTTGTGTTCCAATTTTGAACTTACCCGTGTATGCATGCTCTTCATGGAATCTTCAGCGGCGATTAGTTGAGGATGTGTTAAAGTCAATTTCGTACCAACACACGAATCGCACTTGAACGTACGGCGCACGGAGGGGCTCCTTGCTACTCCTCCATGCAGGTCGATCAGACCGGTATTGGTAGCCGGTCAGACTGGTCTCGTCGGCGGTGCACGGCGAGAGACCAACGAACGCCCGTCCGGGAGGGACCCCGTCGGGGCAGGCGCACCTTGGTTTGCCCTAGGCTCGGCAGGCCAGCTAGGACGTCCTCAGACATCGCGGAGATGAAAGAAGAACAGCATTGTAGGGTTGGAAGAGAAGGGTAAAGAGATAAAAGTAAAGACAAAACGATAAAAGGTAGATTTGATAGATTCGATTGGATGTATTTCTCAATCGGCCTTAGCCTTTATTATATAGGCCGGGGAAGTCATACCTACTCGAATTACAGCCAGCCCTGCCAATTTTGGTCGTCAACATATGCCCCCCTGTTTTTGGCAAAGCTTGCGTGCCAGAATCAGGTCATCAATATATCTAATAATTGAAATCTTGATATGGCCATGGAGGCCAACCGTAGTTCCTTGGTGCATCATATTGATAATTATAATAGGGCAGCCAAGGATTATGACCAAACCATGAATTAAACACACCTGAATATGCAGTCCATGGTACATGCATCGACGGGATGAATGACGAAAACCAATAAGACGATTGTTGATGCTTTCTTGATCTTGGTGGTGAAGAACTCCTGCTTCGTTTGCCTTCCAATTGATTGCTTTGTTTTTCTCAGATATTTTCTTGTATTTATCCAGAAACTCCTCAAAGGTTGGCTTAATCCTATTCTTTGCACCACTAGACTTCCCAGGTTCAGACCGATCTGACGAACTGGTCAGACCGGTCCTGATATGGTTGCTTTTATCTTGCCCCCCAGCCGAACTTGAGTGTTGTTCAGCTATATTATTTGAAGTATGGTCTCTATTGGGGACAATCTGAGCAACAAACCTAGCTGATGTTTCTTCAACGGTCGGCTTTTCTTTATCTTGTGTCAAATCTGAATTTTTATTCAATCGTCCATCTTTTTTGACACGATAAACTTGCTTGATCACCTTGCGCTTATTTTTCTGTGTGGACCGATTCTTTTGATCAAAACAGTCATTATACATAGGTGATGGCTTATTAATTACCAGCTCTCTATAAGTAATATAATCTAAACACAAATGTCTAGGAAGAGACGGCATATATGAATTATAATACCAAGGAGAATAAAAATAAGGCATATTAAAACAAAATTCCCATGGCATCGATGATCCATATGGTGGAAACGACATTGATTTGTGAGAATTATTCCATTGCCGATTCCGATTATGGAACTTCTCTCTAGGAGAAGATTTTGATTGTTTGGAATTTTTAGACCGACTAGCATCATTGACAATCTTTTGTCTTTGAGACTTAGCCGAAAGTTTCTTGTTATACTTCGGCTTTTCTCTTTGATGCTTATGACGGCCTTTGGATTCAATATTTTTCCAAACACCAATCTCAGGTTTCTTTGGCTTAACCATCTTTGGTTTTAATTTATTTTGCGAAACCCTAGATGATAAGAATAAGGCATATTAAAACAAAACTCCCATGGCATCGGTGTAGGTGATCCATATGGTGGAAACGACATTGATTTGTGAGAATTGTTCCATTGCCGATTTCGATTATGGAACTTCTCTCTAGGAGAAGATTTTGATTGTTTGGAATTTTTAGACCGACTAGCATCATTGACAATCTTTTGTCTTTGAGACTTAGCCGGAAGTTTCTTGTTATACTTCGGCTTTTCTCTTTGATGCTTATGACGGCCTTTGGATTCAATGGTTTTCCAAACACCAATCTCAGGTTTCTTTGGCTTAACCATCTTTGGTTTCGATTTATTTTTCAAAGCCCTAGGTGAGGCGGTCAGACCGGATTGAACACCGGTTAGACCGGCCTGGGCACCGGTTAGACCGGTCTGAGCACCGTCCAGACCGGTTCTGGTGCAACCATCATCTTTGTCCTTGTTTTGTTGCCCCCCGAGCGTTGAAGTACTAGACACACTTTCTATGCTCATGCTAGGGAATTTTGGATCAACAATATCGGCTAGAGACGACCGATTTATTTCTTGACCAACAACATCACAAATTGGTTGCAAGGATCAATAATAACATTAGTCGGCTTTTCAACAGCCGACTTTTGAGCAATAGGAACTAAATCTGAACTATCCTTTTTATTTAGATAATAATTCACAAAATCGGATAGATCATTAGATAGAGTACCCGAGGATTGCATCTCTTTCAATGTGTCGATGGTGGACGGCGGCATCCACTTATTTATTCGAACAATACCTTTTTCTGTCTTGCAGAAACAGGATCGGAACAATCTTTCGTCTGCCAATCGACACTCTCGCGTGTACTCCTCAAACAACCCATAACTAAGGCTTGATAAATCAATGCTAGGATTTGACGGATCAGCCATGGCAGCCAGATTCTCGTTCCCCAGCGGAGTCGTCAAAATGTGTTGACGTCAATTTCGTACCAACACACGGATCGCACTTGAACGTACGGCGCACGGAGGGGCTCCTTGCTACTCCTCCACGCAGGTCGATCAGACCGGTATTGGTAGCCGGTCAGACCGGTCTCGTCGGCGGTGCACGGCGAGAGACCAACGAACGCTCGCCCGGGAGGGACCCCGTCGGGGCAGGCGCACCTTGGTTTGCCCTAGGCTCGGCAGGCCAGCTAGGGTGTCCTCAGACATCGCGGAAATGAAAGAAGAACAGCATGGTAGGGTTGGAAGAGAAGGATAAAGAGATAAAAGTAAAGACAAAACGATAAAAAGTAGATTTGATAGATTCGATTGGGATATCTCAATCGGCCTTTTAGCCTTTATTATATAGGCCGGGGAAGTCGTACCCCTTTTGAGTAGTTACAATATGGGATAAAACCTGAAATCCTAAACCTACTCGAATTACAGCCAGCCCTGCCAATTTTGATCGTCAACAGGATGATTTTTAACTTACAAAACACACGACACCTTTATTATGCCGTCGATCACGACGCTATTGTTTTGACGATGAGGAGTCCTAGATTTATACTTCATAGGGAATGTCACTTTTGGTTCCCCTATATTTTGACAATGAGTAGCTTGGGTCAAGACTGTTTGGTCAAGCGTGGAAAAAAAAAGCCTGACAAGTGAGTTGGGTCTTTATAGTATAGATAGATTTTAGGTCAACCGATTATTCATTATTCTTGCTTGTATTTGTAGTTAGGAAATTAATACCACAATTGTATCCGAGAATATTGGAATATGTTTGCAACATAAATGTAGAGTATATGGCAGTAATTTAACATACATGTAGCAAAATTTGCCTATGATAGGGAAAATTGCTACAACACACTGATTTTCATGAATCATGGAATTTGCAATACACTGAAGATGGCAAAAGTGGCGGTATGACATCAATGGTGTTCTACAACAAAGAATCCGACTGCAGTGGGACACCATGTTCTTTGTTCTAGATACCAACTCGTGTCCTAAAAACTAATTTTATCATTTCTAGTGTGAAACGGCATACACCATGAAATTAGAGTATCGTGTAGCAAAATTTGCCTATATCTAGGAATCAAAATGGATTGAATACGGACGGATACCGCCGGATATGAATACAAATAGTTTTTTTTTCTCTCGGATTCGGATCGGATACGGGATAGTGTCAACTTGTGATGGATAATATAGGAATGGATATGGACATTCTAAATATCCAACTTTTGTATTCTTACTCGGATCGGTAGAGGATACTAACTATCTGGATTTGGATTCGGACGGATATGAACCCCTCCAATCGAATACGAAATCGAATTTGAACGGATAATATCCGTACCATTTTCATCCTTACCTATATCATATGGCTACCTGTATCTTTCAAAAGTAGAGGCTAGGATACAATATAAACATATTCTAGTATACAAAAATATAGCAATACTTACTGTATTAATTAATGATCATTCATTTGCTGTGTATATTTTCTTCATATGCTCTCTCTAGTTATTTTAGGTCAAGTTATTTACTCTTACCTTTTTTCAGAAATAAAAATATAAAAAAAGGAGCAGTACAAAGGCTAGCATGGGTTGGTTGGGTAATATTTTTTTGCCGGAATATGGAGGGGCTCTCGGCTGGATTTTTTTAATGGCAGAAGCCTTTTTCAGAATTAAAAAATATAAAAGAAGGAGCAGTACAAAGACTAGACTCGATGGGTTGGTTTGGTAATATTTTTTTGCCGCTATTTGGAGGGGCTCTCGGCTGGATTTTCTTTAATGGCAGAAGTGGGAAATTTTTAAGTAAATATAGGGGGTTATGTTAGACTAAAATTTTATAATGGCACAAGTGGGTAACTTTTGAAAAACAGAATAGATCTAACGGCTATAATAATTATTGTATATTAAATTGATGGCTAGATGTTTCTGATTTTTGTGAGAATTTCTAGACTTTATCTTTTTTTCTAGCGCTTCGCGTGAGAATTAACAAGGAGCCTCTAATTAATAATAGTAGTATAGCTTCTAGCTCTAGATTTTAACAATCCAATAATAGTCTGGTCCACATCAGTTTGTATATTGTTAGGCCATATGCTTATTTATTTTAGCTTGCAGTTTTTCTAAGGAGTCTCCTTGACTCGGCCTTCTTTCGACCCCAGCGGTGTGATGATCCATAAAAGGGAAAACAGGCAGATTATTGATTATCACATACCGATTCCAGAAGCTGTGTGTGTTTCTAAAAGCTATAATATTATAGTCCATATAACTACAAATTAAAAGAAGCAACAGGGGCGGTCCTGAAATCTACAAGCTGTCTTCATATAATGTATGGATCGGATGCTGAAACAATCAAGATCCTTTTTCTCGAGCTCTCTCCGATCCCTAGCGACTGGGCAACTGGCGTTAGTCAACACTTGGTCAATCCATCAGCGCCGAGTTGGACAAGGTCGCGTAAGGTCCGCATTCGTGGGCGACAGATCACGCCGAAAGTCGAGGACGTTTCCATGTCCCTGCGTCGGAGCCACCGGTCTGAGAGCATGAGCATCGTGACCGGCAGCGCCTTATTAAGCACGACTGAAAATGACAACCGGACAGCACGCAACCTAGACTTTCCTAACCAACGCAGTGGGAGACCTTGACTTGACATAATGACAGATTGAGTTTATATATAATCACCAAGAAGGCATCCCAATGTACTTTTCTTGAGGGTATATGTTCCACTGGACCTTAGCTTGTAGGATGTAGATAGCCATCCTTGATTTGTTGCCGATCGAGCTTCAACCATCAATAATGGCTGCCGCGAGCTCCTCCCCCTTCACCCTCACTTTCCTCTCCCTCTACTGCTTATTAGTGGTTTGTGTTCACTTCCCTTCAGCTTCATCGTTGAATTTCAGCCTCAACTTTTCCAAGACCGGAGACCCCTGCGGCCGCGAGCTCGTTTGCAAGGGCGATGCGTCCTTCCGTAGCCCCATGATCGAGCTGACAAGAAACGATGGTGTCAATCCAAGCACCTGGAGCCGAGGCCTGGTGTGGTACACGACTCCAGTGCCTCTCTGGAACGCCGTCACCGCCGAGGTAGCAAGCTTCACTACCACTTTCTCCTTTAACATCACGCGGATGCTGGGCAGCACGGAATCGGCCGACGGGATGGCCTTCTTCCTCTCGAGTTACAAGCAGGATAACAGTGTCCTAGACAACACCTATAGCGCTGGGTTATTAGGCCTTTTCAACCAATATAACTACCGAAACGTGACGGGTGATAGTCGAGTCGTCGCCGTCGAGTTCGACACTATCTTTAATCAAGAATATTGGGACGGCAGCAGCCAGCACGTTGGCATCGACGTCAACTCCATTAAGTCGGTGAGTTACACAAACACAAGCTCGCCAGATAAGAACCTCACATCTGGTTTCACGATGACTGCCACGGTGCGCTACAACAACGGGAGCAAGTTGTTAGCCGTCGATCTCCGCATCGACGACACCTTGTACCATGTCAACGCAACCGTTGATCTCAAGAAAGAGTTGCCAGAGGAGGTGGCCATCGGCTTCTCCGCTGCGACCGGCCTCTACTACGAGCTGCACAGGGTATTGTCTTGGTCGTTCAACTCCACGCTTGAAGCAGGACAGGTGCCTCCGCCTGTCAAACCGGAGCCATCGGAGAAATTACTATTGAAGCTACTAATTCCTGTAGCGTCTGTGTCCGTCTTTGCAATAGTGTGTCTCCTCCTTTGGTTATGGTGGAAGCGAAGAAGAAACTTCAAACCAATCGAAGACGGCAACGACAGTGAATCCGACGAGCAACAGGGCGAGGCAGACTTTGAGAGAGGCGTAGCTGGACCGAGACGGTACAGCTACCGTGAGCTCGCTGCAGCCACAGGGGACTTCGCGGAAGATAATATGCTCGGCCGAGGAGGTTTTGGGAGTGTGTACAAGGGCTGCCTTCCAAATGACATTGAGGATGGCCAGCTGGTGGCCATCAAAAAGTTCTCGTCGGAGTCATCTCAGAGTAGGAAGGAGTTCGAGGCAGAGGTGAAGATCATAGGCCGATTGAGACATCGCAACCTTGTGCAGCTCTTAGGCTGGTGCGATAGTCGCAAAGGTCTGTTGCTTGTCTACGAGCTTGTGCCAGAAGGGAGCCTTGATAAACACATCTACGACTCCCAAAGAGTGTTAACTTGGGCTGAGAGGTATGGCGAGCAACAAAGTCTAATTCAATTTATAATAACATTATTTCTCAATTCACTTTGATTTACTTTCATCATCATCCTCAATTGCTTTCCTTTCATCTGTGCCAATTAATATTACGATTTGTATAGTTATCTGCTAATTTTGTGTGCTCAATTTCATAGATACAACATCATTGTGGGATTTGGGTCTGCACTGCGTTACCTGCACCAAGACTGGGAGCAATGCGTTGTACACGGCGACATCAAGCCAAGCAACATAATGCTCGACTCGTCCTACAATAGTAAGCTTGGAGACTTCGGGCTAGCTCGCCTCGGTGATCATGGATCCGGACCCAAAACAACGATAGTCAAAGGCACCATGGGGTATATAGATCCGGAGTTCGTCAACACGAGTCGGCGAAGCACCCAGTCTGACGTATACAGTTTTGGCATCGTCGTTCTTGAGATCGTCTCCGGCCGACCGCCCGTTAACAGATTTGATCCATCCTTCATGCTGATGAAGTGGGCCTGGAACCATTACAGCCAGGGCAAGATCCTCGACGTGGCAGATGAACGGTTGAGGACGGACGACGAGGCCACGGAGCAGCAGATGGAGCGCGCACTGGTCGTAGGGCTCTGGTGCACCCTCCGCGAGCCGGAGCAGCGACCATCGGTTGGGGATGCCTTGCACATCCTGCAGTCGGAGGACAAGCTGCCGGACCTTCCACTGCAGATGTACAAGATGGGCGAGCCCGGTGCCTCTAGCAGCTCGTTCTCCAGTGGCGTCCGCTCTTTGGATATCACCGGCACGACTCGCTCTTCAGAGTCGGCTATCAATCAATCAGATCTGTGAACTGGTGCATGGAAAATGGTGATGTGTATTTTGATAATTTGGCCATGGTTTGGGTTTACATTACAACTTGGAACATTTCAATGTAATTGTGATGCAATATTTGACCTACCGCTGGACACAAACGGAATCAATGCATTTTTATGACCCTAACTTCAATCTCCATAGTGCGGTTGCAGGAACAAGTTCTGGACGATTCATTCTCGCAGCAATTGTTGATGATTTGCTGCGTACCATTTCAGCTTTATCTGGCTTTGCTTGCACTACTGCCAAAATGATTTACACAGCGGACACGGCTTAGCTTATAAACTACTAGTACTAGTATGACCGTGCCAACGCTACGGTAAAAATAAAAATACAATAAATTTCTTGTAAAACGAAGCGAATGACAGATTAAAATTTACACACAAAAAATCAATGACAAGCGATTATATTATTGAATACAGAGCAAATATGCTTAAAGAGTACCATGCAAATAACTTCACAACTATTTCATAGTCTGAAACCGCCAAAATTACATGCTTAAGAAATTCAAGTATATCTTTCGGAATATTTTCTTTAGCTTCATTCTCACTTTACTTTAACATTTCTACCAATAACTTGCCCCCAGTGCCTTCCTATTATGTGTATCCATTGTTTCGTACATATCATTGTTAGAAAAGAATAATTAATTACAAGTATTTAAGGACCTATCAATTGTTCGGACAAAGTAATCTGATATTTTGATATGGGCTTATGAGCATAACATAACCAGAAAGCACATGGGTAAAAACAGCTTAAGGCGTCTTTGTTTCTTTCCATCTAAAATGAATCAAAGGTTACTTACAGATCCATCTATAGAAGCATATTTTTTCTACTCACAGCTACGAGATTTTCAACACACAGGATTTCGGATTTCCATTATAATAATGCTTGCAATCATGAATCTTTGCAGCATATCATCAGCTATTACAGATCAAAGTGAGAAGCAGAAAGCGGCGTAGGCGTATTCACCTGTTGATCCTCTGCCACAGTGAGGACTATGGTGCCACCTATAAATAAAATCTCTGATCATACTGAAAATGTAAATTACAATCGGGAAGCCCAATGCTTAACTGTTCTTGATACTCTTTCAGGATATATTACAATCATGTTAAAGAATAGAACCAGTTAATTTCAAAGTGATGTATTTTTTTGAAAGTTTATTTCAAAGTGATATAATTATGAGGAATTCAAACCATACAAAGTCAGTGTCAACATGTACAAAGATGAATAGCTAGAATCATGAAAGGGATCTGGACTTATGAATACAGGAATATTAACTGACAAACAGAGCAACGGCAAAAATAGTGGCAGAGCACCTGGTATGGCAAGGTATGGCTGCCTCCATACCTCAATTTTTGCTAGAAGTACACATGCTGAACTTTGGGCTTTGTCCAGTTCCATTATCATTGCACAGACAAATGGCTTTGTTCTTACCATGGTTCACACAAAAGGAGGCAATCCATGACATAAAGTATCCTATCAAGCCAAACTCTAAGGTCTACATGGATGAATATGAATAGAAATACATAGCAAAACTGGTTGCTGCTCTACGCACATGCTAGATATGCCCTCCCCCTCAAACCATAGAGAAAATGAACAAAATTGTAAATGCTGTAACGGATTAACTAAGTGTAGGGAACATTAGCTACACTCAAATCCTAGAAAGCAGCGATAAGAACTATCTAAAAAAATGATAGTTGCCAGGAGGAATGAGCTGAGGAACAACATATATGAAGAAAGCATATAGTATCCATCCATCAATGTATATTTTGGTTTATGCTAGAAGGACCGGGCACGAATCATGATTTCCTATAAAATGAGAACCTTTTTAATAAACTGCACCGAAGCACATATTCTTTATTAGAGTTAGCCAATATGTAACAACAATCTATAAGTAGACCGCGCATTAGGCAAGTAATTTCACCCTGCTAACCACTGGCTAGGCTTAAAATTGTGATTTACGTTAACAACAAATACATAATTATAAAATGTTGCGGCAGCAACACCTTGGCTCTTTGCGAACTGTTTAGTTGCCTCCTTATGCAGTTGTGCTGCTCCTGCTACCTGCCATCAAGATTCAAGAAGCGATCCCATCAAGATCTAGCAAGAAATTCACACGGCCAATTTTCTTACAGTAGACATTAGTGTAATACAGTGTGCCTAGAAATAAGAAAACAGAATACACACCAAATATTACAGTAGACTTGATTTTCTTATGGCTAAAACCTTTAGTATCAGTCAAATGGTCCAAAAGACAGCCAGAATTTCCAATAATATTTTAAGCCACAGATCATAGTTAAGCACAGAGTATGGCTCCACTTTCCTAGTTAAGCCACAGATCATAGTTTAGCATCACATTCGACATGAGAATTTGTATCTCCTCAGAACAGAAGTGATTTTCGAGTGGAATATATTTTTGTCTCGCACTAACCTGGAGACACATTCGATCTCCTGCACTTTCCCCTCTGCCCAAAGATACCATGCATATGATTCATAGAGCAGTGCATGCTAGAGAACATTGAAATTGAAATTAAGCAAACAAAAATAATTTCAGAAGTCAGA
>OAMR01000136.1:695579-711943 GCA_900205405.1 Echinochloa crus-galli
TATGTGAAATTAACCAAGTTTAAGGAACATAGCCAGGAATTAGCTAAAATCAAATCCTAGAAAGCAGCGATAAGAACTATCTAAAAAAATGATAGTTGCCAGGAGGAATGAGCTGAGGAACAACATATATGAAGAAAGCATATAGTATCCATCCATCAATGTATATTTTGGTTTATGCTAGAAGGACCGGGCACGAATCATGATTTCCTATAAAATGAGAACCTTTTTAATAAACTGCACCGAAGCACATATTCTTTATTAGAGTTAGCCAATATGTAACAACAATCTATAAGTAGACCGCGCATTAGGCAAGTAATTTCACCCTGCTAACCACTGGCTAGGCTTAAAATTGTGATTTACGTTAACAACAAATACATAATTATAAAATGTTGCGGCAGCAACACCTTGGCTCTTTGCGAACTGTTTAGTTGCCTCCTTATGCAGTTGTGCTGCTCCTGCTACCTGCCATCAAGATTCAAGAAGCGATCCCATCAAGATCTAGCAAGAAATTCACACGGCCAATTTTCTTACAGTAGACATTAGTGTACTACAGTGTGCCTAGAAATAAGGAAACAGAATACATACCAAATATTACAGTAGACTTGATTTTCTTATGGCTAAAACCTTTAGTATCAGTCAAATGGTCCAAAAGACAGCCAGAATTTCCAATAATATTTTAAGCCATAGATCATAGTTAAGCACAAAGTATGGCTCCACTTTCCTAGTTAAGCCACAGATCATAGTTTAGCATCACATCGACATGAGAATTTCTATTTTTTCCTCGCACTAACCTGGAGACACCTTCGATCTCCTGCACTTTCCCTTCTGCCCAAAGATACAATGCATATGATTCATAGAGCAGTGCATGCGCCGAGAACATTGCAATTAAGCAAACAAAAATAATTTCAGAAGTCAGAGATTGTCAAGGGCGTCCAAGCCCAAGACAGCACTGCCGCGGCTATGGAGTTCGTAGTCTCGGCGGGTAGAGGCGTCGGGGTTTTTGCCCGGCTGCCCAATGGTGAAGGGGATGAGATTAGGAAGAGAAGAGGGAGATTTGGAAACAGTAATCTTACTTAATCCTCAAAGGTTCAGATTACAATGCCTATACCGGCACTCAACCAACTAATCGGGAAACAACCCCCTTGATTCTAGGCTGCCAATTCTGCTAACCTTCCTAAACTTGCGCCACCAGCTCTCCTAAACCGGCACCTAGCCACTCGGAGCTGCTGCCTGTGGAGCCTGATTGCGGGGACGGCGTTGGTACTGTCGTCCCCACATGACAGAGATGAATACAACTAATAGAAGATCTATAAAATAGTACAATAACAGGTAGTGGACAGAGAAGCAATGGAACTGCACTCCAAAGAGTTTGAAATGCATGATCTTGGAGAACAAGTGACGGATTCAATTTGAAAACTCAAAAACCATTATATTTCGCTACTCTACAAATGAAACAGGTAGATAGATAATTGTACATACCACAGGCCATGCTGCATCGCCAATTCGTAATTATCTTCCACAATCCAACATTAATTAGGCAAATAAGTTAGGCAGACTTACCGAGAGAGTCTTTAATCAACCTGATACTATTGAAGTAGGCAATGAGTGAATGACACCCTGCAAACACGAACAACTAAACCGTCAGCGTCAAAGCAAATTCCAAACGGGTATTCTGGAGAAAGAACTTGTCGTGGAGCAGGCCTCCTAGACTTCGTCCTCTCCTCCGTCCCGAATCCGACAAGCAAATCTCGCTCAGATTAGCCAAAATTCATCAAAACCAAACAACAGAAACTCCAATAATGCAACGCACGCAGATGCATCCGCAGCCAGCAAGGCGGAACCCCACATCGGCCGCGGATCGGAATCCCTCATAGCGCGAGGAAGCAGTGGTACCTTTGTCAATGGCGGCAGCGGCGGGCAGGGACGTGGGGGAGGAATCCAGTGCTAGGGTTGCCGGATTGGGGACGGATCCACGCCGCCGCCAACTGCCATAGCGGCGCACGTCACAGATCCACGACAGTTGCCGTACGCGCTGGCCGCTGCTCCGGTTGCACCACGCTTCTGTCGATGCTTTGCCGCTCGGGGAGTCTGCTCCCCATGTGCGCCGCCGCCCTCATCGAGGCTCGGCCATTCCTGTGGACGCGAGGCCCCATGACGCGAAGGAGGGGGGCGCGTGTGGGAGGCCGGAGGCGAGAGGGCGGGGCGACGGCGAGCACGAGACGTGGGTAGGCGGGGAAGGGGGCGGGGGCGAGAGGTTGCGGGTGCGGATACATAGAATATGGACCATTGGATTTGGTTGTCAGTGGAGAGAGAAACAATGAGAGAAGATCTTGACGGTAGAGTTCAATATGTGAGTGTACAGAGCGGTGTAGATGGAGAGAAGATTATCTCACTGGGGATATAAAATGGGGTCGACATAGGAAAGATCATTTTGGTGGTATACATTTTTTTTGATGAAAATTTGGTGGTATACATAGGGGTATAGATTTATACAATCACATATAAATTCGCACAGACATGTTGTAGAGTTTCAAGTTTGAGTATGCAAAGGTATTATTTATTTTATCTAAAGGAAAAGTAGCAGTCAAAAGAGTTAATATGTCTGTGACCATATCTTAATTGCTGAACTAAAGTGCAAACACGAAGTGATATAGCATATAGATAGTACGACACACAAGACAACAACATTCAAGAGATAAAACTTAGGGCAGAAAAACAAGAGAGATGAGCAGGACAGGGAGTCAATAAAAGCTGCTTACCAGGCGTTGGAGGTTCTGGCGATGCGCGTCTTCGCTCACCATAGATGGAGGCTTAGTAATAGGATTATGTACTAGGCTTTTGTCAAACTGTGTGGTGGCGTGATTAAACTATCTTGTGTGCTTTGCAGACGGAAGTGCTGCATTCTTGTAAACTTTGGCCGTAGCCGCTTTGGTCAAGGCCGGGTAATTTAATTTAATTATTCATTATCTAAAAAGAAAGACAAGAGAGATACGGTTGACATAGAAATTGAGCGGTGAACTCTGCGCGCGGACAACACACGGAGAAAGCCTTAGAGGTTTCCTTAAACTCCGATGAAGAGCCTTGTAAAAAATCCTGAGGTTCAGGACATGCCTGTTAATTTGACATGTAATTGATAAGGAATAAAAAAGATGTAAAATTCATATATCAGCTATGTTTTCGATCTGTCTTTATTAATATCGTATCGGCTAGAACCAACCGATGCGGAGTTTAGAGTCCAAATCTAAGTTTAAAATCGTTTGTATGCTTAAAAGCTTTGAGGGCCTGTTTCGATACCAGGTACTAAAACTAAGAAACTAAAACTAGTCCCTAAGGGACTAAAATTATTTTTTGGATCCAAGGACTAAAAGGGCTAAAATTGCTTTAATGGCTTACGCAAAGACGATTTTACCCCTGCTCACCTACCCCTCTCTTCCCGAGCGGCCCTGCTTCCCACCACCGTGCCCTCCGTCCACCCCCGCCCGCCGACGCTCCCCTCCCAACCCATCATCACCACCGCCGCGGACGAAGACGAAGAAGAAGACAACAGCAACAGCCATGAGGCAGTGGAAGTCGTTAGTCCCGGCGCTGCACCTGCCGTCCTCGGCCCCGTCCTGCTTCCCGCAGCCGTCGTCGCCGTGCCCCTCGCCGCCCAAGGAGGCGGAGGCGGACTCGGCCCTTTCCTCGCTAGAGAAGCAGCAGCAAGCGGAGCAGGGTGGGAAGGTGGTGTGGCTGGTGGGGTGCGACGGGCGGGTGCTCGTGTCCCTCGCCTCCTCGCTGCTCCTGCTCCTCTCCACCCCCTCCGCCGTCGGCGGGGACGGCAAGGGCGGCAAGACGGGCCGGCCGTTCGAGCTCTAGCACACCGCGTCGGGGATGCTGTAGATCAAGCTCTCGGGCGACTTCCTCGTCGGCGGCGGTGGGTGGCAAAGGCGGGGGGAGGGCATATGGTGGAAAGTAGCGGTTTTAGTTCCTATTAGCTCCTATTGTGGGACTTATGAGTTTTAGTCCCTTTAGTCCATTTTAGTCCCAAGAGTTTGGATCTTTAGTCCGTTTTGGGACTAATTTTAGTCCGTTTTGGCTTTAGCCCCTGGAACCAAACAGGCCCTGAATCCTATTATAAGCTTACAAATGGACCGGATAATTGTGATAAAAACTAAAATTTAACAAAATTAAATAAATAATCTATCAAGATTTAGCATATATTGATAACTTAAACGTGAAACAAAGAAACCTAAATCGGCTACTCTGATCGACTAAGCAAGAATGTTATATAGATTCTGTAATGAACAGAGTAAAGATAAAATGGTGTGTTAGAATCTTCAATCTAATCTATTGTGGTAACTCTTAGGAGATCTAGACGAAGCTACAGCGATAAGCCCGGTAGTTAAAGCTTAGAATGCACCAGGTAAAAGCGGAACTTATAGTCAAGCCAGAGATCCGAGTGATGCGACCGTGATCAACTTGCAAGAACTCGTTGAGAACTATTGAAAACTAGGGTTTAAAGTAAATACGACGAAAAGTAAGAACTTGTTAGTTTGATTGTTGTGAACAACAATTACAATGCATATGGCTACTATTTATAGTCTAAACTAAAAGACTATGTGTCGATTACGTCTTACAAATCTTGACTCAAAAGAAACTAACAATTCCTAAAATAAAAACTTCCCTAATATAAATCAGACCTTTAATCGGTCCCATATTCAGCACAAACATCGACCACGTCCAAATCGGTTATCCGCCATCGGCTTCGTCGGCTCTTTGGTCAACATTGGCTTCGCCAACTGTATCAACTCCATTGGCTATACACCATATCGACTTTATACAACATCGATCTGTTTCATCAGTCTCACCGACTTTCCTTTTACACCATTTTATTAAAAAATGGTGTCAACACATGCCCCCAATTTAGAGATAAAATATATTTGTTCACCAAGAAGCCATCCCAATGTACTTTGGTGTGGGTATTCCGTATTCCACTGGGCCTTAGCTTGTAGATAACCATTCTTAATTTGTTTCCGATCAAGCTTCAACCATCAATAATGGCATCTGGGAGCTCCTCCCCCTTCACCTCACTTTCCTCTGCCTCTACTGCTTGTTAGCGGTTTGTGTTCACTTCCCTTTTGAAGGACCGAAATGGCAACTGAGGGGTGAATGAGAGCCAATAAAAATTCTCTTCGGGAACAAGAGATTTGGCCTATGTCCCAATTGCAACTAAATTTCTCTCTTATAGCAAGATCAAGTCCACTTAGTTATGGATGAGCTAATGTACCTAGGAATATTTCTAAGAAGTAAATCAAAGACCAGCCGAAGCAACAACCAATCCAAAACACAAGCTGGAGGCAAAGGAAAGAAAATCAGCGAGAAATGTCCGGGAACTCCGCCTAAAAGTCTGGAAACTACGATCATGTCCGGTGACTTTAAACAAAAGTCTGGAAACTCCACATAGGTCCGGAAACTCTACACAAATCCAGAAACTCCACACAAAAGTCCTAAAACTCCGCACAAATCCGGAAACTCCACACAAAAGTCCGGATAAACTCCGTACCTCTCAGAACAACACACGAGAAGATCCTTAAAAAAAGCCAAACTAGGGCAAACCAACTCCAAAACTCGTGAAATTTGGTCAGTGACTACCTGGTGACATGGTGAGTATATTCCAAAGAGATCTCTCCGAAAAGATCAAGTCATCACCACTAATTTCAAGAACACAAGAGAAGGGAGAATCAGGGAAACTCAAATTCAAGAGTTCTCATGAATGGATTTGCTAGCGGATTTTCCTATATGTTCTTGCACATGTCCTAGTTCCTCAAAAAATTCTCCCAAAAACCCAGACAATCAAGAGGACGAAAATTTCACCAAAAAGGAGCCCAAAAATAGAGAAAAAGATAAATTTCAGATCTTGACACGGAGAGACACTTGTGCACAAAATTGATCTTTGGATTACTTCATGTGGTCTGGTTACAAGCCACTCCTTGCAAGAATCAAAACTAAGATGACAAAAAGATCACTAAAAGATCCTCTCCTCTCTTCCTCTCTCAAACCCTAGAAAACTCTAACAACCACAAATGAGAGCCACTCCCCCAAAGTGAGACCCCAAGAGATGGATTCCACAAGAGCCACTCCACGCATATATATAGGCGTTTGAAAAATGACCAAAACACCCTTACATGAAGCATACAACTCAAATACCCATCGGCGGTAAAACCGTCCATTTTTCTTATAGCATCGAACGGACCCAGCGGCTTCATGACTTTGCTTCCCCTCGACGCAATCTTCGTGATAGTGCCACGCATCCTCCGACTTGTCACTGCTCAGTTTTCTGCCCCAAACCAGCAAAACTCACTGACACCCGATTTTGAGGCCCAAACCGGCAAACCCTCTCCCACACCTCACAAGGCATGACTCATCCCTGATATTGAGGTCAAACTGGTCAAACCCTCTTGCATACCACGCCCGGTGTGACTAACCGATGTCGATGTGTGTCCAACCTCCGCCAAGATTCCTCCTTGACTCGACCGACGTGCGTCTTCATCACCATGTACTCTTGCTCTTCACGTGCACGATGTAGACCAGCAACAACTCACCCGGGTCGCGCGATCCTTCAGTGCCAAGCCTCCACATGTCCTAAACCACCGTATGGTTCCGTAATTTGGACCGATTTTAGTGTTTTCCTCCAATTTTACCTCCGGTTACGAGAATAATGTATATACGATATTTTGAAGATTTTCTCCAAATTTTTCGGATCTTTAAACCAAAAATATTTGACTTAAAGATCGGGGGCTACTGGTGAATATTTCAAGATTCTTGTTTTCCAAAATTTAAGGGTGAAATCAAGCGAAGACCTTCGACTGATTTAACAAAATCACTCAAAGCTCGGGGGCTACACCCAATGGATAGACCTAGTCGGTGCACACCATTAAACTGTGCTACTGACAATACAAGACTACTTCTGAACCTCCGACTACTTTTTAAAGTAATTAAAGGCTTGGGGGCTACACTCATTGGGTGCATCAAAGATGCACTCCATTGGAAACTACTCTAAAAAAGAAGGGAGCTGCTTCACCTCAACTACTCGAATTATAAAGATGAGGTCTTGAAGACGTATTAGAACATTCAAGATTTGAAGAGAAGGCACAACATGTTCGCGGGCTCGTGGGACCAGGATAAATAGGGCCACTCACATACGAGATTAAACTACTATGCTAGGAGGAGTTTGACCAGAGTACTCCAAGAAGCAGTCGGCTATGGTGCAAGACAGCGTAGTTGAATCGGAGAAATAGTCGTGTACTTTTAGGAAACACACAGTTACCATATTGTATTCCCTGTTGTATATGACTAGGATCATGTAACCGAATTATAACTCTACTCCTCGTACATATAAGGCGGAGTAGGGACACCCCTCAAAACAACACAACTCATATGCAAGGCAATACAACATACAAGACATAGGGTATTATGCACATTGTGGCCCGAACCTGTCTAAATCATTGTCTCATGTGTGCACCATCGTTTCTTACAACTCGGCGAGACACACGACTTCTCTACTCTAAGGTACCCTGAGTAGGTATCCGGTAGTTAAACACCAACACACGGTTAACCAAGTTGAGGCCTCTATCCAACTCGGTGCGCTGATTGCTAACGAGGTTGGTTCAACCGGGTTGTGACCTGGTCAACCATGTTGAGGTTCCTGTCGCTAACGAGATTTGTTTAACCCGGTCTCGACCAGGTCAACCAAGTTGAGGTTGTTGTCTTGAGTTTCCTATATGAGGTTGGTTCAAGCAACCTAATTCGGTTGAACCAAGTCGTGTCATGGCTGCACTAACGACAATTTTTCGGGGTGGGGTATTTATACCCCCTCACCCCCTCCTTTGGCTGCCCACTCTATCTTAAAGAAGACACTCCTGGAGGGCATTAGAGCTCTCCCACTCCCTCTTTGTGAGTTCCCTTGAGAAATCTTGAGAGTTAGGTTGAGAGGGTGAAAGATTGGGTGATTGAAAGCAAGAGTGAGTCATTTCCATCCTTGAGCACTTGTGGAGTTCATCATGCCTTCATAAAGCATTTGTTACTCTTGGAGCTTTGCTCCTACACGGTTAGGCGTCACCGTGGAGCACCCAACTTGCGTGGTTGTGCACTGGACATTTGTATTACCCATCCTCGCGGAGGATTTCATAGTAAGTTTCCTTAGCTCAACCTTTGGGTTGCTAAGGTGAGGAAATTGGCTTAGCGTGTATAAGCCCGCCTTTCATAGGCCCTCAACGGAAATGTAGCTTCCTTTGTGTGTGTAAATTTATGGTTAAATCTCGTGTCTTTTGTGTTTTTGTTGCTTTTCAAGTTCTTGTTCTTCGTTGAGTTGACTTTTAGAAATCAAGCCCGATCTACTATTTGGTAGGTTGTTTGGTGCAAGCCCCCACGGATCTACAAGTACTTGTCCTTCTAACCCTGTGGTAACTCGTAGATTCAATTTTCGTCGGGTATATTCCGAGCATAATTCAAATCATTATCCAAACTCAGCTGAACCGTGCTGAACTGGTTGAACCGGTTCTGTACACACTTCATCTGTTGTTTTAGTTTGAATTTGCAGGTATGCCTATTCACCCCCTCTAGGCGACATCAAGGGACCTTTCAAGTATAGATTAAGAAATTGGATTCTAGGTCACTGAATACATTCTTAGTTATTACAATAGCTGTAACACTCTAAAATAGCCTATTTAAAATTTTTAGTAATTAATTGATTATTTAATATATTGCTCATAATTAATATAGGCTAAATATAAAACTTCTGGAAATTAAAATCTAATATTTGAGGTTTTCACGGATATTTTGAAGATTTTCTCCAAATTTTTCGGATCTTTCTGGAAATTAAAATCAAATATAAGGTTAGAAACGTTTTTGTTGCATTCATGCTGGCTGCATTATGTTTTGGTTGTGTGCGGTTCAATTGGAATTTAAATCTAATTTAAATTTGAATTTGAACTGCTTTGTTTGGAGCTCTAAAAGAGTTGTTAAAGTCCGAGTCCTTTTCTCCTCCCTGAACTATTTCCCCCAAGCCATTCTTCCCCCTTCTTCTTTTCCCCGAGTCGGCCCAGCTCCCCCTCCTTTTTCTTTCCGCTCGGCCCAGCTTGCCCCCGCCTCGCCTAGCCGGCCCAGCAGCGGCCCAGCTCGCCCCGCGCGTCGGACCGCTAACGCAGTGCTGGCGTCACCTTCCTCTCCCACCTCCCGCTAGCGCGGCCGGCCGCGCGTCCGCCGCGGCTGGGCCCGCACGCCGAGGCCCCGGCGCCCCCGCACCTACTTAACCAGCAGCGCCGCCGCCTCCCTCACCCTCGTACCCTTTACCAGTAACCCCAGCCGCCGCACTCCTTGTTGCGCCAGTGCCGTCCAACCCGAGCCCGTGCCGCCGTCAAACTCCGCCGGCGACGCCGCTCTGCTCCCCTCAGCGCCTCGGGTAGCCTCGCTCTGTGGTAAGGAAGCATCCTCCCTTCTCAAATTCCGCTCCACCTCACCCCGCATCGATCTAATAGCATCGCCGGCCATCTTGCAGCTCCGCCGACCGATGCCGCCGTCGACTCCCCCTCTCCGGCGCCGTCCTCTCCGTCCCGACCTCACCAGAAGCCCCGAGTGAAGGTGAGCGTTCTTCAGAGCCCCTCCTCTCTCGCTTTAGCGCCTCGTAGCCTAGATCCCCGATGAACACCGGCGCCGCCGTCCGCCGCTCATCGCCGACTCACCGCACCGCCACTTCTCCGTCCTTATTCTCGATTCAGATAGACTCGCCATCTCCTTCCGTAGCTCCCAGGCCAAACCGCACCCAAATTGAAGCCCCGTAGCCCCAACGCCGTCGCTCGCCGACGCGTCTGCCCGCCGGCCATCGTCGCGCGCCGCTACGGCCGCATCATGGTCGACTTGATCACCCCTAGTAGACTCGCCTTGATTCCAGCTGCCTCCTCGACCAGATCCCATTCCATTTGGTGGCCCCTAGCTCGAGTTCGTCGGAGCTCCGGCGAGCCCCGCCACGGTCCTGTGTTGCCGGCGTCCCCATTTCCCCCTTTGCACCCCAGCCATCAGATCCAAAATCAACGGCTCAGATCCAGCCGCCCCTGAGTCAAACCCCCTGCGTACCGGTCAGCACCGGATGTTTTGCTAAAGAGCCCCTGCTCTTTTCTAAAATCAACCCGCAGTCCTTAGCAGTTCAATAGTAATTGCATTCAGGTCCTGTTTTCTACGGAAAACCCCCTGCTCTTTTCAAAATTTGAACCCGCGGTCCAGCCCGTGTCTTTTTGCACGTTAGCCCTCGTAGTTTTACGCTTAATTATGTTTAGGTCCTCGGTTTTTCACAGATTAGTCCCTGGATCTTAAAAACCCCATAACTTTCACGTTTTAGCTCCGATTAGTGTGATTCTTGCGCTCATGTGTTCGTAGCGAAGCGTAGATTGTTTCTAAAACCTTATTTTATACTGTGTCTACTGTTGTACTATTCTAATAGATTAAATATGTTTGCATGTACTGGCTTGTGTGGATGCTTGTATGGTGTTTTCTCGAGTCCAGTCGGTGAGCCGGTAGCTTTGGAGTTTGAGTACGAGGACGTCCAGGAGCCGTACCAGAAAGACCAGTAGCAACAACAGCACTACTTTGAGGAAGGCAAGTATAGCATGGACAATCCTTGCTACCTAAACACACCTTTACATTATTTACTGCATACGCATGTGTCTAAATTGTTATCCCTTTTAGGTTGTACCTAGCTTTGTTTATCCTATACCTTGAATACCTTGAGTTATTGCATATGGGTAGTACTTTGCTAGGCACAGCTACTGTCACCATTATTTAACTGTTAATCTTGACTTAATGGTCCACTACAATGATGATGTTAAAACTTGCTTTTTAGCAACATGGTTCAGGGAGCTAGAGAATGTGCTGTGTGCTTTGCTTTAGTGTCTCTCCTTAAGGTCCGGTTCTTAAAGCGGCAACCCAGGAGCCTGTCGCCACCGCCAGAATTATAATAGCTCTGGTCTTGGACAAGTAACTTGTACGTCTCTAGCTTACCAGTAGTTACCGAAAGGCGTTATGGGAAACATGGGTGAGAGTATGTCTTGATCCACCGAGGACGGGAAACCGTTGGCTGTGCCCCGTTAGGCACCGTCCCATGTTTGGGGTCCCTACGGGAGCCCCTCACGTTGCGCCTTTTATTTTCCTTGCTGGCATGTGTTACCGCACTTCGGACGCCATTGACCCTCCTACGGGAGCGCCCTGGGAGTCAGTCAATCTCGGTGCCTGGGCCATGCTGCCTGTGCTGTACCATAATCGGCTACTGTTCTGTTAGGGTATCTAGTGAAAGGCCTCGTAGCGTCCCTATGCAGTCACACCTCGGAAGTGTCGATGTGCGTGGTTGGGTGCAACGTTCCTTTGAACGTTTACGCGACTAGTGGGTAAAGGGCGAAACCTCTGCAGAGTGTACAACCTATCATGATAGCCTTGCTCAGGGTCACGAGCGGCCTGAATCCTTTTCGATTAGTGGTTCTCTAATTAAGATGATATTTATTTCTGCTTAATGTACTTCTACTTTATTAATTGGATTGCAACTAGGATTCATATACTTGAAGTAGTATGTTAAATGCTAAAATGAATCAACTAAAAGTGCTAAAGCAGTACAGCCGAGTCTAGCCTTACTTTGAGCCTTCATAATCCGTGTTGTACTTGCTAAGTAAATATTTTACTTACACTTGCTGCATTCAACAAAATCCCGGACGGGTAATAGATGGTTATGAGAATGATGTGGCTGCTGCTGAGTACCCGGAGGGTCTGCCCTATTACTAAGCTGTGGTCAACCAGTCAGAGTCCCTGTGGACTGCGGCTCCGCTTAGTAGAGAGAGTTAATAATTAGACTTTCGATGTTTTGTTTACTTATTTATGTCAAACTCTGATGTAAACACTTTTATTCGAGCATTGTGAACTCTGTAATACCATATTTGTAAGCTGTATGTATTCTGTGGACTTTCTGGACACACATACGGTAGCATTCGGGTTTCTGTGTAAATCCGGGTGTGACAATAGCCACCAATGACAACGTCCGTGGTATCGAGTTCAACAAAAATTATGAGTAATTCAACTATCAAAGCATCCATGAAAAGGTTGAGTGTACTACCTATAATTTAACATGATTGCTATCGTCACTGGTATGCGGATCATAATAAAACACGTTTAAGAAACTAGCTAAATCATTTTCTAAAGTTAATTTAGCTATTGTTAGGGAAAAACGTTTCCAACAGACTCCATAAATGAATCTCTAAATTTAGTGGCTCTCTATCCCACCTCATTCGCTAGCTATTTTTAGCTAGCCTACCTAACTAGCCATCTTTACAGAATCTGTTGGATTACCCCGTTGAATAAGATAGCTTTATATTTTGACAAAACAGCTATAATCTTCATATTTAACTAACACAATACAGTTTCTTGGAGATGCTCTAAGTATCGCTTCTTTCTGGGGATTGACATACTCATTGTTGTTCCTTATTGCGTGCATGCAGTATATGTTGTTATCAATACCGTAATAAGCATCATGCATTTACACTTTCAGTTAGTTTTGCGGGTATACTTGCAGTTGTTTTTTTCATAACTAATTAAAAGGAGCAAAATCGGCTAATTCAAAAGCATATAAAGAGGTTACTTTGGGTTCCAATAAATAAGAAAGCCGGAATTTTACTCTGCTATTGAGCCGATTGGAACAATTTTGATGTCTGCCACGAATACTTAGTACACAGAATATACAAGCCGAATCTTATATCCACACATTTTTCATCGACGGTCTCTCTGTAATCATGCATGCTTAAAATCTTAATTCAATAATTTGCCATTGCCAAACCTATATATATGACTAATGTCTTCACTTCTGCAATGGCGGATGGCTAGTTCTGCTGCAGCTTTTTGGCCCTCGCCTGCCTTCTCGACGTCCTCATCTCGTTGTATCTCACGGGATGAGCCTGCACCGAGGTGTCGCCATAAGCGGAGCCACTCTCACCTAATGACTGCACACCGCACGCGTCGATCTCCTCCGCAGAGGTGTGACCTTCCAAGTGCCTGACGATCTGCAACATCCAAGGCCACAGCCCAATAAACCTAAACCTTCAGAAACTCTCAACAATATTGCAGTGCCAAAGGTATAATTTCTTGAACGCGTCCGGCTGCGCACCTGGCTCATCCGCGGTCGGCGCCGCGCGGACGTGCTTACAGCCGCTGCAGCACACCTGACCAACCGCTGCATCTGAACTGCATCAAAGCTCGCCAGCAGTGGGTCGACGAGTTCGTCGTAGTCGTGGAGCTCCAGGGCCTGTGTGAGCAACGGTCTCGCCTGCATTGAGCGTTAAATGATGATGTCAAATAAGAGCTTCACTGTTTTAGTATTTCAGAAGTTTGCAAAGAACACGGATTGAAAACATAATTTGAGATTCGGTTCGGTAAACTTGCACAAACCCAGCTAACTAAGGTGTCTTCAGTGTCTGGAGCTGATGACATGGCAACGTTCATGCCGGTGATGATCTCTAGCAGTACAACTCCATACGAGAACACGTCGGATTTCTCGGTAAGCTTGCCGGAACTGGCGTATTCTGGTGCTAGGTATCTTCAGGAGGAAAGTACAAATTGGAGAAAAGAACATGAATATGTACTTGTTTAAAAGAATCATCAGTTCACGTAGAAAAAACAGAGAATGAATTAATATACCCAATAGTTCCGACAACCCTTGTTGCAATGTGAGTATCCCCTCTAGGTATGAATTTTGCCATACCAAAATCTGAAACCTGGAGAAGATAGATTAGGTTGTAAAACGTTTCTGAAGCAGTGTTTAATAGTATGTGACTTCAGCATATATACCTTCGGATTGAAGTCAGGGTCAAGTAGGATGTTGGCTGCCTTGAGGTCCCGGTGGATTATTCTGGGATGACCTAAAATAACATTGTACTGTATTTTAAAAAATGGCAAAATCCCCGGCCCCTTGCAAGTTTGGAGGTTTTGAAATATCCACCTCAATCACTTCCCTACAGACTAACGCCTGCAAGTTTTCATTTGTTTTCAAATATTCTGTCTTATGCCCTTTGACCAGACGGCGCAACTGTTGTTCGGCCTCTAGTACCGAACGACCAATTCCACATACCACGAGAATGCTGTACATATGCACTTAGCACGTGTAATTGTGCAAAAACTCATGCAAGCACTCCTCCCGTTTCACAAAGAATGTAACTCTCGAAAATCCGAGGAGTCAAACAATTCTAAGTTTGATCAAATTTATGCAAAAAGCAACTGACATTTATAATATAAAATAAGTATCAGAATAATCACAAAATATATTTCCGTACTAAATCTATTTGAAGATACGAATGTTAGTACTATTTTGTATAAATTTGATCGAAGTTGAAGTTGTTTTGACTCATTGAAAATAAGAGTTGCATTTTTTTTGGGATGGAAAGAGTAGATGTAAATGAATCACATAGGGCCAATGATAACAAGTACCCAATCTCAAACGATACACGGTCAACCTCAATTGTGAATGAACCAAACTCTCAGAGAATTAGTCAATCAGCAAAAGAGGGTATTTCTAAACACATAAAAACTTGCAGGCCAGACTACAAGAAAATGATTTGCTCGTGGATATTTGAAATAAAACCCTCTAACTTGAAGGTCGTTTGTAATTTTCCCTTTAATTTTTAATAACCAGTGCCTTCCTTTATGCAAGACAAAAAATGGAGTAAAATATTTTTAAGAACAGTAAACTTACAGTCCTCATGAAGGTAGGCCACGCCTTTTGCAGCTCCAACAGCAATTTTCCATCTAGTTGGCCAATCAAGTACTGCTTCAACTTCCCCTGTCAAATATGGGCAAATCATTTGAACAAATTCCTTAATTTATTTTTATTAAATAAACTTCTGAGTTTGAAACTAATAAGTACTTCAACCCTCATAAATTACTATTTACCTTGGGTTTGTTGTTTCATGGTCAAAATATATTTCACAATGGATTCATGAAGCCAATTTGATATAATCAATATCATTATATGTCTTCTATTTTTTCAAAGTTAGACAAATTTAATTTATGAAAAATCGAAAGTTAATAGAAATTTAGGATGAACAGAATAGCTGACAAATTCGCATCACTGCCTCCAAATTATAGATAGTTATGGCTTTTCTATTACATAGATTTTGCTATGTATTTAGATATACATTAAGTTTAAATACATAGTTTATACATAATAAAACTATTTACCTATAAAGGTAAAAAAATCTATAGTTATATGTACCACGAGGAAAAGAATTGCCGAAATAATTAAGGTTGCATCAGACTTTTTTTTTGAAAAAAGCACATCAGGCTGTTAATTTACCGTGCAAGAGTGCTTCACAACAAAAAAAAATTAATACCGTGCAAGTGGTGGTGCAGCGTCATGTTGGGCACGAACTCATACACGAGCAGGCGCTGGCCGCCGTCGGCGACGCAGTATCCGACGAGCGATACGAGGTTCCGGTGGTGCACGCGGCTGATGATCCGCAGCTCCGCCTGGAACTCCTTGTCGCCCTGCTGGCTCCCGGCGCGCAGCCGCTTCACCGCCACCGCAGCGCCGCCGTCCACCGTGCCGACGTACACGTCGCCGAACCCGCCGCGCCCGACGAGGTTGGTGTCGGAGAAGCCGTTCGTCGCGGCGGCGAGCTCGTCGTACGCGAACGCGCCTCTGAACAGGATCTCGCCGCCATCACGTCCAGGCCGCAGCACGTCGAGCGGGTGCTCCGTCTTCGTCTGGCTCTGGAAGCTCTCCGTCGGAGTAGCTGCCGGAGCTGCTGACGACGCGTAAGACGACGACGCTGTCTGCGGCGTAGGCGTGGGCTCGACGGAGTGGAGCAGCTTTTGCGGTTGAGGTAGCCATGCGGCGGCCGGCGATATCGGAGAGTGATAATCTTTGGCTGGTGACTGAAGCTGCTGCGCGGAAGATGAACCGGGAGAAAGATTTGCCGGTGGTGCGGCGCCTTCTGCCGCAGGGTCACCACCGCCACTCCGGTCAGCTGTTTTGCTATTGCGCCTCCTCCGAAGAGCAACGATGATGAACAATGCTAGCACTAGCAGAACCGTGGCCGCAGCCGCTGAGCCGGCGGCAACACCCACGACTGACTTGTGAGCAGGTGGCCCCGTCTGATCTGGCGTGGTTAGGGTGTGGTTATCGGCCACCGCCGGCAGTGGGGGTGGCGGTGGCGGCGAGACCTGTGGTGGCAGATAATGTGGTAGCGGAGTATCAGGGGCCGGTGTCGATTCCTCCGGGGGAGGAGCAGGAGGCGGTGACCATGCAGGCCAGGGACCAAGACCATCAGATGGCCCTGGAGCAGGAGCAGGAGCAGGCGTCG